>JAGDYQ010000004.1:4638404-5004442 GCA_021962125.1 Bulinus truncatus
ATCTTCCATCCCTACTCACCAGCTACCCTCATCCTACTCACCACCACCACTTCAAATCTGTGAAGTATTTTTAGGTATGTAGTGTTTATCTCTTAGATCCTATAACCACCATCATACTGTTTTTGCAGTTCTGTTTTTCAACCCTCCCCTCTCCTCTCATAACCGATGGTGCAATGGCTATGGAAGCACCACGGGATACACGGAAGGGACTTTTACCCAGATCTGAAAAAATTCCAATTGGTTCTCACCGGAGATCGAACCTGGGACCCTCAAGTCGACAGTAGAATGCTTTACCGCCTGACCACTTCAAAAAACCTTTTCCCCTTTTTATATTTTGTCGTGATCAACTTGTCTGTGAATGTTGTTTAGTAAACGCCGTCATGTAGGGCTCCCTCCAGCGAGTCACAGAGCAAGGCACAGAGAGCCGTCATATTCTCACGAGGCCCGGTGTATTAGCCGGGCACAGAGAGCCGTCATATTCTCACCAGGCCCGGTGTATCAGCCGGGCACAGGGAGCCGTCATATTCTCACCAGGCCCGGTGTATCAGCCGGGCACAGAGAGCCGTCATATTCTCACCAGGCCCGGTGTATTAGCCGGGCACAGAGAGTCGTCATATCCTCACCAGGCCCGGTGTATCAGCCGGGCACAGAGAGCCGTCATATTCTCACGAGGCCCGGTGTATCAGCCGGGCACAGAGAGCCGTCATATTCTCACCAGGCCCGGTGTATCAGCCAGTCATATTCTCTCTCTATGCTTATATTATATAGGTCATGGAGAACAGGACATAAATATTTACTCACAGCAATCTTACGGTGCGTGCTATGTATATGTGTGTGTGTGTGTGTGTGTGAGTTTATGTGTGTGATAGAGTGAGCCCGCCCCCCCCCCACATCATTCTTTTCTTTTAAAAAGTCACAGTTTTAATTAGTTGAGCTCAGAAGGCATGGGGGCTGGGGGCGGGGAAGGGTGTGTTTGTATGTGTTGGAAAACTCGTTGCAGGTGAAACTCTTTTTTTTTTTTACTGTATACCAAGGAATATGCCATTATCATGTAGCGCACCATTAAGGGACTTACACCGAAGTGGCCTTTCAGGTCCAAATATCCCTCATCCTTCTGTGCTACAAAAGATAAAGACTACAGCATTTCTGAGGTTTTCCCCAAGGATAGGATAGGACCGAATGATTATTCTAACTAGGACCTAGGTCATAAATACAAAGTGGCCCAAAAAGTAGGTTTACAGTTATTAATCTACCTATGGAAGAATGGGAGGCATCGAATGGCCACTCGTTCGACTGACCTGACACCTATGGATTTCTATTTTTTTTTTGGTTCAAGGTTTGTGAGAAGAAAATCAAAACGATAAATGATTTAAAAAGATTACATTCATCTAGCATTCACAGAAATTGATGAAGAACGGAATTTGTGTGCCGCACCGTGTGTCAGAGTGTCCTGGAGAGATTTGAAGAATGTTGCAATGTTGAAGGGGGAGGACATTTTTTTTGATCATCTGAGAGATTAAATTGCTTATTTTTTATGTTAACACGTATAATGAATTTCCCGCTGTTCTAGTGTCGAATTCTCAAATACATAGTCTACGTGATATCACTGTAAAACCTACTTTTCGGCCACCCTGTATATCAGAGCAAGTAATGGGTCAATGGGTCATAGGTCAAATGGGTCAAATGGGTCGCAAAATTGGATGGGTCACATGGGTCATGGGTCAGGGAACATTGACCCATGACCCATCCTTTGTCTCCGCCCGACCCTAAAAAAACCCGTCGTCACGCGATTTTTAAAAATTTCAAAATGGTTTCTATGGCGACGGCCGCCATCTTGAAAATAACAACATTCAATGGGTCATGGGTCATGATGGGTCTGGGTCAAGAACTTGATGGGTCATATGGGTCATGGGTCAAGCTCAGCGACCCATTACTTGCTCTGCTGTATATGATATGACATCACCCTAACGGTTGGTTTATTTTTGTACGGGAATATGAAGCAGCCTCAGGATTAAGGCTGAATACGTGGGGGGGGGGGGCTCAGGCAACGTCCAATGTAACGTCCGAGTGCCGTTGCCGTGGGCGATGTATGGTAGCGAAACGCTCATATACACATCTCGCCCATCCCCCAACCCCCTTTCTATGTTAGCTGGAGGGTATACACCCTCCCTACTGATTGTCCGGTGAGCCGAGTCCGCGCTGCGTCATAAAATAATAATAATAAAAAAAAGATTTTGAAATATATTATGTGATCAGGACCAGAGGGGGGGGGGACGGATGTTCGTAGCAGTGAAGCTGAGAGTCACGGGTTCGATCTTCGGTGGGAGCCAAGTTAATTTTTCTTAAAGTCAAGGTTAAAGTTCCCTTCGTGTCCCCCCGTCGTGCCTTCATGGCAGTAGCACTATCAGATATGGTGGGGATGAAAGAAGGGTCACTGAAAAAAAAACAACCTTCCCATGGTTGTTTATAGGATTACATTTCTCGTCTTTACAAGAACTTCACAGGTCAGAACCCACAGAATATGGATAGTGAGTCGTGCCAGATAACATGGATAGTGAGTCGTGCCAGATAACATGGATAGTGAGTCGTGCCAGATAACATGGATAGTGAGTCGTGCCAGATAACATGGATAGTGAGTCGTCCCAGATAACATGGATAGTGAGTCGTGCCAGATAACATGGATAGTGAGTCGTCCCAGATAACATGGATAGTGAGTCGTCCCAGATAACATGGATAGTGAGTCGTGCCAGATAAAGACGCAGGCAATATGACCGGCGAAGTGAGCTGGTCAGAAAAAAACCTTTATATTATTACTAGCTGTACCCTGCAAAACCTTTGCATAGAGTTATATCCCCTTAGGCTTGATCGGTAGGCTGGGTTATTTTTTTGGTTTCGGGCAGATCCGATTGTTTCATGGTTGTATTTTAAACTGGAATACTGTTGTATTAATTCTTTACTTTTGATTTAACGCACACTGGAAATGAGTATTATTATATATGATAGAACTACAATATAAAGCATCCGGAATAGTTCTAAAGAACAGAAACAGACAGCTAAAGAACAAAAACATAGAACAAAACCATAGGATAGAAAACGCGAAATCGAACCACATTATAGAATTAAAAAAAAAACCGAATCAGAGAACAAGATTGGAGAACTCACCTGAACACCCCGTTCCATTTAAAACATTCTCCCCAAATTCCCTCCCCCCTTCTGCCCTGCCTACTCATCATATCATAACAAATGTAAACAAACCACAACCCATCTCATATCATAACACATGTAAACAAACCACAGTCCATTCCTTTATCTCCATTTTATCATTGACTGATAACATTCTTGGATCTTGCCAAAAGCCGAGTAAAAAAAAAAACATAAAGAAATATTTCTTTATTTTAAACGTTTCTGCTAATGTTAAATCTGACACAATGGCGCTTTGAGGAAGTGTGATAGGGAAAGACAGCTCTTGAATATAACAACGGTTCTATAAATAGCATCAACACACATCACGTGATATGAAGAGTTATGTGATTAATACAAACCATCTCTTTTATCCTCGTTATTTAATACATTTTCGTCAATGATGTTCTCAACAATGTATCGGCAAGAGATGGGGTCATTGTATAGTGGTCAGTTGGTCAGTGGAGTAGCAAGGGTACTGCGGTTTGTGCGAATTCAGCACTAGTTGTACTTTTTCGGTACGAGATGGGGCAACATTTTCATAGTCCGTCCCGGAAGCCCTTTACGCTCAGGGCCGGATTTAGACGACCGGCCGGCCCATGGACAATTTTTTGGGGCGCCCCTCCCTTAAAGAAAGTGTGGGGTGGGGGGCGCTTAACTATAGCTTGTGTAGCTTATACTTAAATCCTGCACTGTTTACGCCTGTTACACCCCTGCGACAAACTTTAAAAAAAATAGAAATAACTTAAATAACAACTTGTGCATTTGTACATTTTTATATGTAAAAAAATAAAAACAAATGTTAGTGTTAAATAACTCCATGTTTACAGATTTGCTCACTCTACTGTAAACAATTATGGTGGACGGATGGTCGTGTGGTGAAGCCCCCGACCGTCGACCTGAATGTCCCTGGTTCGATTTCCAGTGAGGACCATTGGATATTTCAGGTCATGGCTAAAGCCCCCCCCCCCCGCTATATTTCCCGTGGTGCTTCCATGGCCATCGCACTATCGGCTATGGTGGGAATGAAAGAAGGGCACCATAAAAACCGTCCCATTAGTGGTTTATAGGATCTTAGAGATTTCATCTCATCCTTAGAGGGGCGTCACATACACAATAAACAATTCAACCCAATAATTACCAATGTAATATTTTTTTTAGTTATTTTTTTTGTACGTATTTTTAGTGCTATCCCCTAGAAATTCGACACCCAGTGGTTAAGCCAAACCCTGGTTACAGCTCATGTGTTACAACGTAAACAGTTTCATTGCAAAGGTAACTTCAAGGGAGAGAACCCATTCTTATTTTATTTAGTACATATATAAAGCCCATGTGATACTTTCCTTGATTGCTGCTAAGTAATACATTCCACAATATACAACCCCCCCCCCATGTGTCTATCAAGACGTCAAGAGAGAGGAAATTACCCAGGTTGCTTTTCTCCACGAAACATTGCAACTGAGGAACTCTCGTAACCTCGAGTGGGACGCAGCCATATGGGTTTCTCATTTCTTAAGTGGCTTTTGTGGAGGTCACGTGCCAGTAGTTTATGAGTTATACTTTAATTGATACACAAAACAAAAAGTAAGAAAAGTGAACCATGTTTGGCAGTTACCAGTGATTTAGAATTGTGTTGTTTGTTTTTTTAAATGGTCGTTCAACGGATTTTCCCGTTGTTTTGATTAAATTTTTTTTTTTGTATTTATACAACTATTTATATATCTTCAGAATATGTTTTGATTGCAATTTATAGGTATCTCACACTTGTATGCAGTCATCATAATTGCTATAAATACCTTTGTGATCTGAGTCAAGGGAATTATTTTTTTAGTTTTCAGTACATTTTAATAAAAGTTTTTTTTGTTTGTTGTTGAAATTCTTTTATATAAACTATTTGAACATTGAGTGAGTGACCGTGTGTGGGTGAGAGAGAGAGAGAGAGAGAGGGGGGGGAGAGCAGAGAGGGAGAAAGAGAGAGAGAGAGAGAGAGAGAGAGAGAGAGAGAGAGAGAAACTTGTTGACTGCAACAACACCGCACAGTAAACAACCAACATAATTTAATTACAAAAACCGTTTGCTCTGACACCAGCACATATCCCAATCATGTGAGTGGTTCCATCTATAACTATGTATACTCTAACCCTTTATTCGTATTGATCTAATGTTGACATGCTGCTCTCATCTCTCAACTAATGAACACAACCAAACAAATCAATCAACCAATCAATGATATGTTTTGTTTTCAATCAATATCTTGGAACAATAGAGAAAAAATTGGAGCGCTGCCAAGTTGAGACGAATACATGCAGGAAATCGGAACACGATCAGGCGACTGCTAAACTGTGTTAAACATGGCTGGGTGGCGTTTAAACACAACACGAATGAACAGAAACAAGAGCCACAGCCACACGAAGTTTAGAGCCACATGTGTTCATTGATAACGTTTAATGCAACAAAGATACAAAGCAACAAAGATACAATGCAACAAAGATACAATGCAACAAAGATACAATGCGACAAAGATACAATGCGACAAAGATACAATGCGACAAAGATACAATGCAACAAAGATACAATGCAACAAAGATACAATAATGATTCCATATGTATATATATATATTAATCAGTATAAATGAACGTGTATTAAGACTTAAGTAAAAACATCGTAATTTTTAATCTACTACATCAGTGTCTCCCAGAATGTGGTACGCGGACCCCAAAGGGTACAAGAAGAGTTTGGCGGGAGGTACGCACTGCTCCGAGCTAACAACATGCACGGCTACAGAGAAAAGCAAATGGAATGAGCGCAAACCTTGACAGTAAAAACAATATGTAAATTTATCGTTTTTTTTTAAAACTAAGACTACGTAGTATTCGAAAATAAAAAAGAGGGGTACACATCAGGCTTGCGGAGTCGGAGCCGGAGCCGGAGCCGGAGCCGGAGCCGAGGAGCCGGGAGCCGCTTCTTTTTGCTGGAGCCGGAGCCGGAGCAGAAAAATTCTGGCGGCTCCACGGCTCCCAAATGTTTTTTTTTTACAGCAAAATTTTTTTTTTAGCTTTAAAATTACAAATTTGTTTGATTGTTTGCCTCCTACAATTTGAAATGTCATGTTTTACGAACGCCACAACATAACACGCACATCACCAGATGAAATCTTTAACGGGGAATCGTTTTATGTTCGTTTTAAATCTTGTTTACCCTCCGAAATTTTTTTTAATGGCATGTTATTTTGTTATATATAAAGTTAAAACAGTTTTATTTCATAGAATAATTGTATCAATCATTTAAAATAAATTTTTACTAAGACGACAAATAGAACGCGTCATTTCGTGTATTATTTGACCGCGAATTTGTAATAGACTAAAAACAAAATGGTCGCTTTCTGTATTTAACAATTTTATTATAAACAGAATATCTGGAATAGAGTAGATAAATATTTAAAGCTGTGGCAATTCGGACCCGGGTCCCAATAAAATCCGATTGTTATTCGGACCCGTGGCAAATATGCTCTAGGCTTAGCTATATTTAAACTTTATTAGACGGAACCCGAAAAAATAATAATACAGAGTCCGCTTAATGGAACTCTAGACACTGAGTAACGATTAAATCATACAATTATTGGTACCCGGGTCCAGGCCCGTAGCAAGAGGGGGCTAGGAGGGTTAAGCCCCCCCCCGTTCATGACCTGAGCCCCCTCCCCCCAAGTATGATTTGAGCTTTTTGACAAAATTTTAATAATAACGGCTATAAAACATCAATCCTTTTGTTCAATTTTGTTTTAGGGGCCCGGACTGAGCTGGCCAATCAACTTTTTAAAATATTTATATTAGCACCAGGGGCGGAATTAGGGGGAGGGGCCGGGGGCATTTCCCTCTCTCCCCTCCCCCGGTTATCGCAAGTTTAGGTAATACATCATTAAATTATCGAAATATTTTTTGTTCAAAGACCAATTTTCAACAATGAAAACAGTTTCAACCCCCTTGGGTCAAAGTTTTCTAGATCCGCATCTGTACCCCAGGATCAGTTCATTGGCACCCCCCCCCCCCCGGGCCGAAAAAATTTCTTCGCCCCCCCCCCGAAAATTTCTTCGCCCCTCCCCCCCCCAATGCAATAATCCTGGCTACGGGCCTGCCCGGGTCCGAATAGTCACTTCGAATTTATAAATAATAAATATAAATACAGAAGTCTTTAAAATATTTTAAATAATGTATTATTTTACTATTGGCTAATTCGATCATTGAAATCATTTTTGGTACTTATGAAAATGGCGACTAGTGAATTCTCGATCGAAAATAATGATATGATTCTGGATGCACTGAAATGGTTTGTTTTTAGTAAAACCGACAATGCGTATATTTTTCAAGTTCCTGACTATGGGGATGAACGTGGCAAAATTTGCATAACTTTTTATCAGCGGCATGTTAGCGTGGAGCAATTACAACAATTTTTGTCTCGTGTGATACTATCTTAATAGGGAGCCGGAGCCGTCAAATTTGTGGGAGCCGGAGCCGGAGCCGAAAAAAAAAATATGGCGGCTCCGCAAGCCTGGTACACATATGTCGAAAGTTTGGAGCGCAGGAAGGGTAGTGCGGCCGCAGAACCCGTGGGTCAGGGAAGGGGGGGGGACTTTATTCCCTTTGTTTTAAAATGTGATCGATAACAAGAGAACTGAATTTTAAAGTTGGGCGGTGCAGATTGGTTGATCAGGAGATTGATTGATCAGGAGATTGATTGATCAGGAGATTGATTGATCAGGAGATTGGTTGATCAGGAGATTGATTGATCAGGAGATTGACTGATCAGGAGATTGATTAATCAGGAGATTGACTGATCAAGAGATTGATTGATCAAGAGATTGATTGATCAGGAGATTGACTGATCAGGAGATTGACTGATCAGGAGATTGAATGATCAGGAAATGTTTTTTATTATTGCAAGAACCGACAGGGGCAATATCAAATTATTTATGGCATCGGGTCATCTCATATCAAATTTCAATAATAAAAGCCACGCTATGACCATATCAGTGTACAATCAACTCACAACCCTACCATAAGCACATAATGATTTGTATTTATTTAAATATCGTCATAATTATATCAAAGTCAAATCGTATGATAAATAAGTTAATATCATTGTCGTGAACATTTTAATAGTCAGGTCATGGACCTAGTTGTACCGAGCTCACCTTTAACCTATTACAGCATAAAGTAGGGTGGGGGGCTAGGATTGGGGGTAGTCATAGGTCATAGTCATTCCTCGTCTCATACTAATCCTACAGTCAAATTAGCTTGTTTTCAAATATAACTAAACAAATTCAAGAAATTCAACCCTTACGTACTAACACTCTCGTGACACTCTCGCCTGACGACTGTCCCAGGTCATATTTCGTGCGCGGACTAATATATTTCAGCAGCCGTCATGTGGACTGTCTTGGTCAGCTCTACAACAAACAGAGACATGTACGAACACATGGGCTGGATGAATAAAGATGGACACAGAGTGATAGATAGAGAAGTCTGGACATAATGGTCTGCATCAAACTCTGGACATAATTGTCTACATCAAACTCTGGACATAACTGTCTACATCAATCTCTGGACATAATTGTCTACATCAAACTCTGGACATAATTGTCTACATCAGACTCTGGACATAATTGTCTACATCAATCTCTGGACATAATTGTCTACATCAAACTCTGGACATAATTGTCTACATCAATCTCTGGACATAATTGTCTACATCAATCTCTGGACATAATTGTCTACATAAGACTCTGGACATAATTGTCTACATCAAACTCTGGACATAATTGTCAGACTATATATGAATAACGTTAACCTAATGGTATTCCAGGTTTATGACAGTTAAAATTGTATCACTCGTATTATCTCCCATGCACCAGTATTTAAACATTCAAACGATATCAAATGGCTAGTCCTATTCTGAACTATCATTATTTTGAAAAGTTGTTTTTCTTTTAATTGTAGATACCCGGAAAATAGAACCGTGTTGACAAGAACTAAAGAATTCCAGACATTGTGGACACTCATTTTTTTTAACTGGGACAAATTAAACTAGCGTTGTTTATCAATTTTTGTTTACAACTACTGCATACGTATTATAGTCAAGCTTTTATAATTAAAATTACATTTATAACATGCATGTGGGATTGTATATGCTGATGCTCTACAAGTTACATCTTTGCCACAATTATAAACGTACGCAAAATAACACCACCACCACCACCACCAACACCAACACCAACAACAACAACAACAGCAGCAGCAGCAGCACACGATCAATAAACTTTGTAGATTAACTGCACATACCTTTGTTGTTTTCTACCTGCATCCACAACACAAGACGTGGAGGTAAGTCCCGTGGAACAATTGGTCACAACAAAAAACACCAACACAACAATAACATCAACTACTCCGATATCTTCTTCCACTACCCAGCATCACTTGTATCTAAACTGCTCTTGGTTGGGTTTTTTTTTGCTCCCCCCTCCTCTCTCTCTCTCTCTCTCTCTCTCTCTCTCAAATCGCCCTCGCTCTCTTCTCCTCTATCTCGCTCACGTTTTCTCTCGCGATAATAATAAAAAAAAAAAACAACCTTCTGGAACTGTTTTAGCGTTAGCTCGCAGTGAAAAGCCACCCCCTTCCCCTCTAACTCTCTCATCTAGCTGCCTGAATCTTCCTTCACGAGGCAGAGAGAAACAGCCGCGAGTAAGCAGCACATCACTAGCCGAGCAAACAAGACGTTTGTTACATTAAAAAAAAAAGAATAAATACGAAAACAAATTGTAAACAAGAAGAAAAAAAATATATATACTTGAGTATTGCTTTAAAAAAAATCTCCGAATACTGATCAAGAACCGGATATGATGAGTGAGACAAGTTGATTTCAAGTAGTCGGTTAAGAAAGGTGGGGATGATGCACAAGGGGGGAAAATCGATCTAAAGGTGTAAGAGAGGGGAGAGAGAGAAAGAGAGAGAGAGTTACGCCTCACACGTGTACTGGGCTAAATATAGTAACATCACATTGCTGGAAGATGTCTGTTAGTGCAGATATAAATAGAATAATTGACTGCACGAGGGTATATATCTATAGGGTCGGGTGGAGAAGGGGCGTGGGGGGGGGGGCTGGGGGAGACATTTTGTGGGGAGTATTAAGTGTATGATAAAGTGAAGCTGCAAGTCACGTTAATATATAGGGCAGTGATGAATATTAGCGTTGATATGTGAGGGCGGGGACGCCAGGGGGGGGGGAGAGGGGAAAAATGTGGTTGGACATTCCTGTAGGAATGGCGCGATAATGTGGCGCCCCAATGAACAGTGATGGGGCATAGGGTGCAGATGGTTTGTGGCGCAGTGAGTTGAGCTTTGGTGCACTATGCTGTATTGTGGCGCATGGTGATGTGTTTTAACGCTGTATGCTGTATTGTGGCGCATGGTGATGTGTTTTAACGCTGTACGCTGTATTGTGGCGCATGGTGAAGTGTTTTAACGCTGTACGCTGCATTGTGGCGCATGGTGATGTGTTTTAACGCTGTATGCTGTATTGTGGCGCATGGTGATGTGTTTTAACGCTGTATGCTGTATTGTGGCGCATGGTGATGTGTTTTAACGCTGTATGCTGTATTGTGGCGCATGGTGATGTGTTTTAACGCTGTATGCTGTATTGTGGCGCATGGTGATGTGTTTTAACGCTGTATGCTGTATTGTGGCGCATGGTGAAGTGTTTTAACGCTGTATGCTGTATTGTGGCGCATGGTGATGTGTTTTAACGCTGTATGCTGTATTGTGGCGCATGGTGATGTGTTTTAACGCTGTATGCTGTATTGTGGCGCATGGTGAAGTGTTTTAACGCAGTATGCTGTATTGTGGCGCACCGTGATGTGTTTTAACGCTGTACGCTGTATTGTGGCGCACGGTATTGAACTGTGGCGCTGTGTGAGGTGCACTGTACTGTGTTGTGGCTCACGGTGATATATTGTGTACATAAGGTGTCAATGTTGTTGACATATGTCTCGTAATAGACCCCCCCCCCCCCGACTTGAACAGCTGAAAATTCTAGGTCAAATATCCATGAAAAACGTTACAGTTCAAGTAAGAATTAATAACCAATGCAGAAACTCCATTATGTGAATTGTTATAAAAATCTCTCAATTCTCTAAACTCATTTATCGATGTCTTTTTTAGTATACATGAGTTGTAAGGTTTCATAAATATGTTACGTAAGTCATGTGTTACTTATGGTCATCTATTACTTATGTCATCTATTACTTATGTCATCTGTTACTTATGTCATCTGTTACTTATGTCATCTGTTACTTATGCTATCTGTTACTTATGTCATCTGTTACATATGTCATCTGTTACTTATGTCATCTATTAAAAATCTCGAGTATGCCCAACACATAGTATAATACTTTTCATTTTAAATATGTAATATATTAACAGCTACAAGACATGGACCTATGTAATGTATTAACAATCAGCTCCAAATTCGTTCTACCTGGTTTATAAGCTACGCAAACACAAAATTTTCCAATGAATTCTATGGACAAAATCGAAATTCCATTAATTTGCCACGAAAAAGAGAAAGTATTTCTAATAAAAAAAATGAAGAGAAAACTCTAAATAAGCGTGGGAGCCCAACACGCATTTTTTAATTAAAAACAAAAACAAAAACTATTCATTCTAATAATACATGGGAACGTCATCTTCAAATCTGCACTGTTATAATTACACCAGCTAAATTGTATTGATGAACCGGTATCTTCGATAATATCAGAGTCTTAGTTTCACAGGAAAATAGGTGTTTTTTTTTTACCCTCAGACCTGTTGTAATACGTCCAATTTCTCTAACGCTTGTTCTGATATATTCCTATTTTTCTCAGAGCAGTTGTTATATACTCTATTTATTAGTTTTTGAAGGAGACAGCTGGTCGTGCGGTATATAGCGTTCTACTGTCGACCTGAGGTGTCCCCCCTCCCCCCGGGTTAGAACCTTAAAGAAAGCCTTGGGATATTTTCAGGTCGTGGAAAAAAGTCCCCCAAGTCCAGGCAGCTTTAAATGGGTGCCCGACTTTATGTTGGGGGAGTAAATGCGACTGGGCGTTGTGCTAGCCACAATATCCTTGTATATACAGAGGTTACTGAAACAGATACATTCTACACTTCATTTGCCCTTATCAGCCTTTAATGGCCTGAAGGGAATTTTTACCTTTCTCAGACCGGTAATATATTAATTTTTTCTCATATTTATTGTAGTATTTTGCATTTTTTTTACTCAGACTATATACTAGCAGTGTACCGGGCATTGCCTGGTAAGTCGAGAGTTCAAACTTGACACTTCTAACACACCATTAGGTAAAGATATGGGTGCTAATTTACGGCACCTACCTTATGTGCAGAAATGACCTACATTGCATACGTCACAAATTACGTTTTACCCGTCAACGCTAAACAACCAAACCAAACTAAACAGCCAACCAAACCAGCCAACCAAACCAAACAAAAAAAAAACAATCGATCCAACCAATCAAACCAAACAAACCAACCAACCAACCAAACCAAACACCATTAGGTAAAGATATGGCTGCTAATTTATGCCACCTACCTAATGTACATTTTATAGTCACAAATTACGTTTCACCCGTCAACGCTAATAACTTAGGAGTAATTAATTCTCTCAATGTTAAAATCAAAACGAAACATTACAATAATGATTAAATTATATTTTTTTCTCTTCCATTTTGCAACACAGAGGCAAGTTGGTGTGGCACGGTACATCACTCACGCCCAAGTTCAATTCGGCTTCTTACTTTCCTACACGCTGTTCTTATATATATATATATATATATATATATATATATATATATATATATATGGATTCATTTCTCAGCATTTATAAAAAATTAATTAACTATCATTATTTTCAAAACACTTAAAGTTGGTCATCATGTATATTTATTTATTGGTGTAACATGCAATACACTAGAGGCAACTTTATTGTTTATATTATTTAAATTTAAAGAACAGGAAACAGTGTTCAAATTACATATAGCTACTGCATTTGGGCTAAGCACAATTTTGCCCAAAACGTAACATTAATACAGTCAAAAACAAACCTCAGTTTACGAGCATAATTTGTTTCAGACAGAGGTTCTATATCCAGAACATCCGTATATCCAAGCAGATTTACCCGTAAAAAAATAATGAAAACTCGGATGAATTGTTCCAGAAAAAAAAACTTAATTTCTATTTTGCTTAATAGACAATAAATACGTCGTTATGTATTTTAACTTTTAAATTGTTTAAAGTGATCAGTTTAATCTGTTTGTAGGATAACTTTCGTTTGTGCCAACATAATCAATGCTATATGTTCGTAAAGTGCATCTAGTTTATTAATGTGGTGGAACTTATCCACCTACCATTGTTTTTTGACTTCTTAGAAAGAATTTCGTAGAAATTTGGACATGGCCGTATATGTTAAAAGACATATTTAGACGTCGCAATATTAGTTAACACAGATTCATGCATGGCAGCATATGCTAACACACATATTTGTGCATGGGAGTATTTGTTTACACACAGATTTGCACATGGCAGTATTTGCTAACACACGAATTCAGACCTGGGGGCAAATTGTCGCAGTCACAACGGTTTCAACAATTTAGTAAACAACATTCACTCACATATATATGTTGACTATTCAAATAAATTACAGACAGAACATACACGAGAGGGGACCACTGGCTCTGTAGTGATGGCATAATTCAAAAAAAAAAAAACAACAACCAGGAAATACGTACATCTATTACAGCACATCACTGACGTATATAAAGTTAACATTATTATTTTTTTTTTTTAAATTGATTGTCTTGCAAACAAATGTGTAAAACAAGTTACTCGTAAACTGAGGATCGAATGTATTCTGATATTTCTGAGGCACACTCACACACACACACGTGCATACACACGACACATGCGGACAAGGCATGCACCACATATCACACACATACACACACATCTTGCTTTAATATACAACATGTTTGATCATACTTTTATTATTCATATTTTTTTCCACCTCACAGGACGGAGTTCCGGAAGTACGTCATCATTCTTCCATCAATTGGCGGCAGTCTACACAAGTCTCGTCTGCTGCTTCACACAACCATAACAAAATACTTTGAAAAAAAAGTGCACCCCCTCCCCAAATACATCTTTCAATTTGTGCTTATCCAGAAGACCCCCCTCTCCCCGGAGCTAGGCGTGTGGTAAGGGGGGTGAGTTGAAAAACTTGAAACAAGAGCCGAGACGAAGTGTGACTTGATCTAATCTTCTCCCATAAGTCGGGATTTTATGTACAGCCGCCTGCAGATAGAAATGAAGCGATTATATTTTATATATTACTGTGAATAATCATTTAATGGAGCTCATTATTGGTTATGTAAGAGATTATTATTATTATAAACCTTAATTTAGAGAATTATCAATGAACTGCTAGGCTTGATCTTTTTTGTTTGTCTCTAAAGGAAAAAAAAATGTTTGAATTTGTCTAATAGATTTAAAGGTCTATTGAAATTTAGATATAGAACTTTAACATTTATTAATCAGGAAAAAAATGACTATTTTAGAAGTTCTTTTTATGATCTCATTCCTACAAACAGTCCAGACCAGTATGGTCAACATGATGGACTACAAGACTTAATGTCAACCTAGTCATTTATTAAAAACTATTTCATTCATCTCTATACCTATAAGAGGCATTTGCTGTCTGTCTGTCTGTTCCCGTATAACTCAAGATCCAGATAACCAAATAATGTGAAATTTGTTACACATACACATAATTACATGGGGAAGGTTATAGGACAGGTTTCGTTTCATCTCGATGGGTGGTTAAATTGTAATTATTTTTTTTTTATTTTAGTATTTTACTATATTAAAGTAATCTCGACGGCGCCATAAATAAAATTCCTCTGTGACGTCATTTCCCGATTCGAATAGAATGCTGTATTGTGCCTTTGTGATGCAAAGAATTGTTGTTGTTTTTTCATGCTCCCTGATTTGTACAGTTTGAGGAAGATAAGGAATGAAGAAGGATTTTAGAAGAAGTGTGAAGCCATAATAATAAGTATATATATATATATATATATATATATATATATAGAGAGAGAGAGAGAGAGAGAGAGAGAGAGAGAGAGAGAGGGAGGGAGAGGGAGGGGAGAGAGATAAAGAGAGAGAGGGGGCAGGAGAGAGAGAGGAAAGGAGGGTAGGAGGGAGGGAAGGAGGGGGAGAGAGGAGGGGGGGGGATGGACAGGGGGAGAAAAGGAGGGGAGAGAGGGAGATGGGGGGAGAGGGAGATGCGAGAGGGAGTAGGGGGAGATGGAGAGAGGAAGGGAGGGAGGGAGGAGAGAGGGGGTAGGGAGGAGAGAGAGAGGGGGAGGGAGAGAGATAAAGAAGAGTGAGGGGGCAGGGAGGGATAAGAGAGAGAATGAGGGGGAGGGAGGAAGGGGGAGAGAGGGGGGGAGGGAGAGAGGTGGAAAGGGGAGGAGGGAGGGAGAAAGGAGGGAGAGAGGGGGGTTAGGGAGGGAGAGAGGGGGGGGGGAAAGAGAGAGGGAGGATGGAGCGTTGGGAGAAAGAAGGAGGGAGAGAGGGGAGAGCGGGAGATGGGAGAGAGATGGGAGAGAGGGAGGGAGAGGGAGGGAGGGAGAGGGAGGGAAAGGGAGGGAGGGAAAGGGAGAGAGGGGGAGGGAGGGAGGGAGAGAGAGAGGAAGGGATAAAGGGGGTAGGTAGAAGGTAAACAGAAAACCTTATTTTAAACCCGGGCAAAGCCGGGTACTTGCAACTAGTAAACTATATTTTTGTAATGTGTGTATGTGTGTCTGTGCGCGTGTGTGTGCGTGTGCGTGTCAATGTGTACTGACCTGGCCAGGTTGGCTGAAATGCTGTATCTGGCCACCACTCTGGCGTCCGGGTCGGTCACCTGGGACATTTCTAGGCTGGTCCTGATGACGTCATTGGGATTGCCCCCGACCTGCATGATCCTGTTGGCCAGGTCCCTAGGAGGGACAGTTAAAACACGGTCACACGACCGGACACTGGCCAGATATTTCACGTGACCTGGATATTTCAATCCATGTCACGTTGATCAGTGACTTTTATTACGGCTCTTACGGCACAAGGTTGATTTTATTTGGGATCTTTAGAACACTGGATGAATATACCTTTCTCAGACCGGTAATATATTAATTTTTTCTCATACTTATTGTAGTATTTTGCATTTTTTACTCAGACTATATATATATATATACTAGCAGTGTACCGGGCATTCAAACTTGACACTTCTAACACACCATTAGGTAAAGATATGGGTGCTAATTTACGCCACCTACCTTATGTGCAGAAATGACCTACATTGCATACGTCACAAAATTACGTTTTACGTATTCTGTCTCTAATTGCAGCGGAGGCTTTCGGGTCCGGTGAGGAGGGGGGGGGTAAGGAAACTGCTATCCCCCCCCCCTCCCCTAAACTCCATACCTAAGTGGGGTGTGGGGGGGGGGTGATACGATACACAGCTGCATTGTTGATGTCTAAACATTTTATGTGACAGTAACATTTGATTTCCACCATTGTTTGAAAACTATAACGATGGAATTGTTTCGTTAAATAACACGGTTTCACCAAAAAAAAAAAAAGATAGATTTAATTAAAAAAGCATTCCCACAAATTACAGTCAAACAGTTAATTTAAAGATTATTAAGCAAGTGTAACTGAAAATATGTGGCTCCGCCATAGTTAAAGTTTTTATTTTTTGGAAAATATAACCAAATTCAGCAGGATTTAAAAAAAAAACAACTATTCTTCACAAGTAGGTCATTAGAAATAATAAACATAATAAATATACTTTTCATTTTCTGCAGCAAGTGTAACAGTGAATAATACAACACTGCACTTGAATAAATTAACAATATTGATCATTATTAATAAATTAACAATATATTGATCATTATTAATACAAAAGAATTTAAAGTAGGTAAAAGCGCGCGACTAATTATGAAAACGTTGCAGCAGATGTTTGATTAATTGATCGGTCACCTTTCTAGGCATTACCCAGTTAGATGGTTTATCGGAGTCCCGTTCTAAATCAATAACGGTATGACAATCACTGCAGCGTGTGACTTTTTACAGGAGAAAGGATATATATATATATATATATATATATACATATATATATAGTAACTAAAACGTAACCGTTTGATAATGATATGACACAGTAAATAATAACAGTCACAGGTATTATTTGACAGATCAAATAATTAAACATTTCTTTTTATATAGGGTACACTCTAGACCAGGGCCGGGCTTACGAATCGAGGGGCCCAATTCAACGGATGCTTGCGAGGCCCCCCTCTTCTAATTTTTTTTTACAATAAAAACCATTACTTTTAATGCTAAATGTAAATTGCTGGGCCCCCGCCAGGCGTGAGGCCCCAATTTTGGAGCAATCGGTCAATTCGGCCTTAGGTCGTCCCTGCTCTTAGACCAGGGATGGGCAATTGGATTCTTTCAAAGTACCAAAAAAATAAGGACAACTGAAATATTTTTATGACTGTATTAGCGCGTTCTACTATTTCATACTTTTGTGTGTAATAGATATTATAAATATTTGTATATATATACTAGTTATCAAAGGCCCGGTACCCGGACCGGCGAGTAGGCACACAGTTGGAGTTGAAAATGGTGATATATATTTTAGCGCGTTAACAATCAGTCTATATCAGAGGTGTGCGGATCTTGAAATTTAGCGTCCGCGTCCGTCCGCGGATTTCTATCAATGATCCGCGTCCGCAGAATCTTACAACATTGGTCCACAGTCAGTTCACGCGTGTCCACATTACCGCAGGCTATCTGTTTTAAAGTGACTTGAAGTACCCTATGGTAACTTTCAAAGAAGAGATCCACGTCGGTCCGCGAGTCCACAACTTAACCGTGCGAAGCATCTGCTGTCAGTCCGCTGATTCGGAAGAGTCTGCGGATCTGCGTCCACAAGCGGACGTCCGCGTCACTATCTATCTCTGGTCTTATACTTGCGGTGGCCCCCAGGACACGAACAGACTATTGTAGCCAAAATACATTTGAGAACCGGGATAACTAATAACCATCGACGAATTCATATATTCTAATGGTTCCTCCCAAAAGAAATAATCTCACTAACGGTGACATAAACAACAACCTCTTAAAATCATATTTCTTCATATATCTTTAATGGACTCCTTTCCAAACGAGTTATTCATTTATTGTCTTTATGGCATTCACACATGGCGTATTTTTAAAAAAAGAGAGACGGTGGTGGGTGGTGTGTTAAGCCAAACGCTACATGTTTGCTGGGTGGTTTGTTTACTGTTTTACATTGCACCTAACAAGTGCAATTAACTAAGAAAAATTGCCGACCCCGGCAGTGCAGAACCTAGGTTTACGGGCCCGGTGGCTTGGCCTCTTTGGGGGCTACCCTGCATTTTTTGGCATGAGGAGACTTTTTTTGACGCTTCCTCAAGCTTGGTCCCGAGAAGAAGAGAATCGTTCTGTGTAGCTTTAGCTGACCTTCAATTGGAAAAACATAGTATTCCATCAATGCAGTTGAGGCCGCAGACATGGTGCAGAAAACATTAGGCCTCTTAAAAAAAGAAAGACATATCACAAAGCTTTCAAAATTATATAGTTCTGTGAAGCCAATGCCGAACCAAGGGATTTTAGGCATCTTCGGGAGCCACTACATTTTGATATGAGATAATGTACTTAATATTTAGTTTAAAAAATATTTTGGGGGCTCTTCTCAAACTTGGCCCCTCCATGCACCCTCTCTGTGAAGCCCCCATCATAAATGGGTTAGTTTTGCAGTGTAAACGTTGTGTACGGCGCGACTCACCTTTATCTCAACCCTTATTGAATTGGTTGTGTGACGTAATAGTCAGCCAATGAAAAAAAGTGACGGCTTTTTTTTAGGTTAGTAATAAAGGGAAAATAATTGTACATCTCAAGAAATACACATATTTTAAGAAATAATAACAATTTAAACAATATAAATATTACATTATATTTAACTATCCATAATATCCACTTAGTTTAAAATTGAGATTGTGGAACATAATGTCTACAGAATATTAATTGAACGATTTCTGTAAATATTTCTTTTACGATCGCTTCTCCTTTAATAACAAATTGAACACCATAGATTTATTACGTTACTGTGAGATATAGATAGGCCTTTGGAACCTTGTTTAAAGATTTGTCTAGGATAGTATCACAGAATATTTGGCATGATTTTGTGTTACTTCTCCTAAGATCGCTTCTTGCCCTTTGATAATGATTGAGGCGGTCGAAAACAGTATCACATTGTGATTGCCATTTGGCATTCACGATCTTGCCTGCCGTATGTTAGTGTACGGTGTTTTGTCACCTCGGCTCTAAACATACGGCTGGTCCAATGTCAATTCTGGCAGCCATGTAGGAGACGATTCTTACTCGGCTGGCCAGTTGCTAGCCGGATTATGCATGTCAAGAAGAAAACAGTAAATGTTTCTGCCATCTTTGAATTGTCTATGCCGCCATCTTGGAAGAATTGTCTATGCCGCCATCTTGGATGACAGACGGAAGTCGCGATGACAGACGGAAGTAGCGATGACAGACGGAAGTCGCGATGACAGACGGAAACCGGAACACATGATGTAAAATTTGTATTATATATATATATATATATATATATATATATATATATATATATATATATATATATATTTGGCGTGCCGGGAAATTTTTTGGCATGCCAAGTTTGGCCAACGTGCAGTGTATTTATCGCCCCCGGCTCTCTTGCCCCGCGGTTATCAACCGGTGGTATGCGGACGGACCCCCTAAGGGACAGGGGAGAGATTATGCAGAGATACTCAGCGACATATGATGTTCGCCCAATACAAACAAGAGTTAGAAGAAGGTTGCTAGTTCTTTGCGTGAATCATCACCAAGGCCTCATGCCCAAGTATTC
Source organism: Bulinus truncatus (assembly GCA_021962125.1). Lineage (NCBI taxonomy): Eukaryota > Metazoa > Mollusca > Gastropoda > Planorbidae > Bulinus > Bulinus truncatus. Next base: position 4,658,647 of record JAGDYQ010000004.1, read on the forward strand.
GCGAACTTTACTCGGGGGAGGGGGAGGTCTCGCACCTTTATGGGGTACAGTCGTAAAAAAAACCGTTGAGATCCGCTGCTCTAAGACCATGAGACGAAGAAACAGGCAACATGCCAAATTAGAGGGATAGACCGGATCTCAATAAGTAATGACGTCCTGCTTGACGTTAGGCCAATATAATTGTTGTTGTTTGAACAATCCCGATGCAGATGTCATCGGTCTATTCTCTACTACCTGATGTCATCGGTCTATCTCATACAACCTGATGTCATCGGTCTATTCTCTACTACCTGATGTCATCGGTCAATTCTCTACTACCTGATGTCATCGGTCAATTATCTACTACCTGATGTCATCAGTCTATTCTCTACTACCTGATGTCATCCGCCAATTCCCTACTACTATATATATATACACTCAGATCTAAGTAAATTTCGTTATATACACGGGGACAGCAGGACGTGGATATGCCATGAACTAATTTAAAAGGGCTCACACACGGGGGGGGGCCGTCTGGTCTTATGTCGGTTTAGGCCCCCGGGCGAAGGAAAAAAAATGTTACGGCCCTTTAGAAAAAAGAGAAACACATTTAAGGTTATAAGATTTGGCGCAGTAGGGCGGCCCCCCTCCAAAATAATCCGGGGGTACTGGGTGCACCCCCGTGGCGCCCGTCCTTAAATCCGCCTCAGCCCATATATATATATATTCATATGTAATGACCCAAATGGTAGGCCTGAATGGACGAACAGGACGAATACAGACAGCATAGACAGGCCTACAAAGTCCCTGTTGATAGTGGTCTAAAAAAGTTAACATGTGATATGTATAAATACAGACCCGCCGAGAGGGGGGGGGCAAATGCCCAGGGGCCCGGCGAATTTTAGGGGCCCGGACTGAGCTGGCCAATCAACTTTTGAAAATATTATTATCAGCACGGTTGGGGGGGGAGTGACAGCGCTGCCCAGGGGCCCGAAATGTATGTCGGTGGGCCTTTATATATATATATATATATATATATATATATATATATATGTACATCACCCGAACCCCTTGCTTCTCGACAGGGCACCAATGCTTTCATCTGTACGGGCCTGCAGTCATTTAGTATTAAAGTTATTGTTTTTTCCCCTCCCATATTCAGTCTGCACTTACTTGAATGTGACTTTGTTGGTTCTCATTTTGTGCAGGAAACTCTCTTGGTGAATGTCTTCTCCCTACAGAAGTAAGTAAACAAAAGGATTTTACTAAACAAAACAATAAATAAAGAAATATTTGACAAAGCACTCTTGTAGATGAATGGTAGGCATGCTTAAAGCTTAATTGGAGGTGTCCCAAAATGATTGTGTTTCTGAGTCTTGATCTATCTATCTATCTATCTATCTATCTATCTATCTATCTATCTATCTATCTATCTATCTATCTATCTATCTATCTATCTATCTATCTATCTATCTATCTATCTATCTATCTATCTATCTATCTATCTATCTATCTATCTATCTATACATCTATCTATACATCTATCTATACATCTATCTATACATCTATCTATCTATACATCTATCTATACATCTATACATCTATCTGTATCTATCTATCTATCTATCTATCTATCTATCTATCTATCTATCTATCTATCTATCTATCTATCTATCTATCTATCTATCTATCTATCTATACATCTATACATCTATACATCTATCTATACATCTATCTATACATCTATCTGTACATCTATCTATCTATCTATCTATCTATCTATCTATCTATCTATCTATCTATCTATCTATCTATCTATCTATCTATCTATCTATCTATCTATACATCTATCTATCTATACATCTATCTATACATCTATACATCTATACATCTATCTATACATCTATACATTTATCTATACATCTATCTGTACATCTATCTATCTATCTATCTATCTATCTATCTATCTATCTATCTATCTATCTATCTATCTATCTATCTATCTATCTATACATCTATACATCTATACATCTATCTATACATCTATCTATACATCTATCGATATATCTATTTATCTTTACATCTATCTATCTATCTATCTATCTATCTATCTATCTATCTATCTATCTATCTATCTATCTATCTATCTATCTATCTATCTATCTATCTATCTATCTATACATCTATCTATCTATACATCTATCTATACATCTATACATCTATCTATACATCTATCTGTACATCTATCTATCTATCTATCTATCTATCTATCTATCTATCTATCTATCTATCTATCTATCTATCTATCTATCTATCTATCTATCTATCTATACATCTATCTATACATCTATCTATACATCTATCTATACATCTATACAGCTATACATCTATCTATACATCTATACATCTATCTATACATCTATCTGTACATCTATCAATACATCTATCTATCTATCTATCTATCTATCTATCTATCTATCTATCTATACATCTATCTATACATCTATACATCTATCTATACATCTATACATCTATCTATCTATCTATCTATCTATCTATCTATCTATCTATCTATCTATCTATCTATCTATCTATCTATCTATCTATCTATCTATCTATCTATCTATCTATCTATCTATCTATCTATACATCTATCTATACATCTATCTATATATCTATTTATCTTTACATCTATCTATCTATCTATCTATACATCTATCTATACATCTATACATCTATCTATACATCTATACATCTATCTATACATCTATCTGTACATCTATACATCTATCTATACATCTATCTTTACATCTATCTATACATCTATCTATATATCTATTTATCTTTACATCTATCTATCTATCTATCTATCTATCTATCTATCTATCTATCTATCTATCTATACATCTATCTATCTATCTATCTATACATCTATCAGTCTGTCTTTCCAAGCCGATTTTTATTTTTCTGTTTTTTTTTAAATGAAAGTAAAAATATAAATGGATCCGTTGCAGGAAATAAACAAACTAGATTTGGCAGTTGGGTCTACTTTGACGGACTTCTCGCTTGCGGATCTGTGCTGGACATTTTATTACTACATTCTATTACTAAATCCATTCAATACATTCAATTACTACATTATATTACTACATTCTATTACTACATTCTATTACTACATTCTATTACTACATTATATTACTACATTATATTACTACATTCGTACGTGAACATATTAGCTTAAAGTAGAAAACACATAAACAGGGTAAAATAGTGAATATGGCTTCAACAGACTTAGTTTGTACTGGACTTAATGGTAGACATGCGTATAAAAAAGATTTATGATTGTAAGCATAATATTATTATAAGAAGATGACAACAATGACCGTGTCTATGGCCGCTTCCAAGTCGATGCCGCCAAAATACTTGACCAGTCGCATCCTCTCCTCGGGTTTTAATCTGGTCACCAGCGCCAGTGGGTCATCTCTGGGGGGGGGGGGGTGGATAAAAGTGAGACATTCACTGTCAGCCGTGACGCAATCAAATATTTTATTATCTAGATGGATTAGATAGCCATAGAGAAAGAAAGATAGATAGATAGACAGAAAGATAGATAGATACAAAGATAGATATAGATAGATAGATAGATAATAGATATAGGTTGGTAGATAGATAGATAGATAGACAGAAAGATAGATAGATAAATATAGATAGATAGATACAAAGATAGATAGATAAATATAGATAGATAAATATAGATAGATAGATACAAAGATATATATATATATATATATATATATATATATAGATGTATAGATAGATAGATAAATATAGATAGATAGATACAAAGATAGATAGATAAATATAGATAGATAAATATAGATAGATACAACAAAGATAGATATATATATATATATATATAGATAGATAGATAGATAGATAGATAGATAGATAGATAGATAGATAGATAGATAGATAGATAGATAGATAGATAGATAGATAGATAGATAGATAGATAGATAGATAGATAGATAATAGTCTGGGATCTGGTTTTGAAAACGACAAAAAAACCTCTGCCAACTCACAAGACAGGTTGAAAGTTCTAATCTATTTTCTGTAAGTCGTGATTCACGTATTGGTAGCCACTATTTTACTGCACTTAACAATCACTTAGTAAAACATAAACCGACGTAGCTAAAATAATTCATTTTGTGCAAGACATATGAGAATGTTAAAATCAAATATTAAAATAAGAACATTTTACAATTTTCTTTTTTTTTTTAATTTGGAGTTCATTTCATTTTATTGGTCAGATGGTTTCGGCATTTTTTTTTTTAAATTGTACTTCTTAGTTGTTGTTGTTATTTTTTTAAAGTTATATTCAGGTAAATTATTTATTTTGATTAAACAAAAAGTAAAAAAATACTGGTGTAGCTGACAAGAGGTGTGAAACCCAAGTGGAGCAAAGGTTCGATTCTCTGTATGAAATACTATAGCCTAATAGCAAATTGTATTTTAAAAAAAACCAAATAACTGAGATTATAAGACGGTGAGAAATATTACTTTGGAGGTATTGGGTACAACCCCTCCCCCTCATTTCCATCCTCCCCCTAAAAGGTTGATGGGTTAAAAAATTATGCAACCAGAATTGAATTGCCTTCAACATTTAGACCGTAACCCATACACCTGTAACTGCTAATGAAGTGAGGGTGCAAGTGGGTAAACACTAAGCTAATGGCATTACTTCAGTGCCCCGCAACCTTTTTTTCGACTCGCGGCACTCTTAAGCTCTTACATAAAAATCGGCGGTACACTTAAGGTAAATAAAAAAAAAGTTTTTATGACATAAAAAAAAAACAACTTGTCTTCATGTTCTGATTCAGAATAAAAATAAAAAGTAGCTATTTAATTATTGTAATGGTTCGGCTCGTTTTTAATGTGCACAATTAATGCAGATTTGGCTCAATATTTGATCATAACGAAATCATAAATATAATCTTCTTTGTATTTTTCAGCATATGTTTTGTTTACTTTTGATTAATTCCATGGATTAAATTTCGCTATACACAAAATAATCGTCAGAAAAATGTTATTTTCGAAAATTTGAAGTGAACGTTAAATATTTGCTGTATGCCTCAGGGGAACAGTGCATTACATTGCTGACATCTGTGTGTTTACATGACTTCACCAGGTCAAGGTAAGTGGTGATCTATATTAGGAGAGTACTTTAGTCTTATTATATTTAATGTTTACCTATATCTGAAAAGTACTCAGTCTTGTTATATTTAATTTTTACCCATACTTGGAGAGTACTTCAGTCTTGTTATACTTAATTTTTACCTATACTTGGAGAGTACTTCAGTCTTGTTATACTTAATTTTTACCTATACTTGGAGAGTACTTCAGTCTTGTTATACTTAATTTTTACCTATACTTGGAGAGTACTTCAGTCTTGTTATACTTAATTTTTACCTATGCTTGGAGAGTACTTCAGTCTTGTTATACTTAATTTTTACCTATACTTGGAGAGTACTTCAGTCTTGTTATACTTAATTTTTACCTATACTTGGAGAGTACTTCAGTCTTGTTATTCTTAATTTTTACCTATACTTGGAGAGTACTTCAGTCTTGCTATACTTAATTTTTTACCTATACTTGGAGAGTACTTCAGTTTTGTTATACTTAATTTTTACCTCTACTTGGAGAGTACTTCAGTCTTGTTATACTTAATTTTTACCTATACTTGGAGAGTACTTCAGTCTTGTTATACTTAATTGTTTACCTATACTTGGAGAGTACTTCAGTCTTGTTATATTTATCATCAGAGTGAGTCATGACAGTCCCGTAGCGTATGTCTATATTCTTTTCCCAGAACAGCAGGTCCACCAGGGGCATGGCGCTCTTTTCAATCATTTGGTATCTCTGTGGTGAATCGAGATTATGATAACTTTCAAACTTCAAAGTTGATTGACCAAAATCTACTTAACTGTGCAATATGATCTGTAAACATGGATGGCCTTAATATATCATCATATATAATAATACTCATTTCCAGTCTACGTTAAATCGAAAGTAAAAAATTAATACAACAGTATTCCAGTTTAAAATACAACCATGAAAAAAATCGGATCTGCCCGAAACCAAAAAATAGCCTAGCCTACAGATCAAGCCTAAGGGGATATAACTCTCTGCAAAGGTTTTGCAGGGTACAGCTAGTATATATATATTTGTGTGTGGGGGGGGGGCAAGGGCACGCAATGAAGGGGTCAGTTAGCACACCTAAAATTATGGCCGACCTTTTTTATGCTTTTGCTTTGTGAATCCTGGTTCGTTCAAGTTTTGATCCAACTATGGTGACATTTTAAGGATCTCTTTATCCTGGTATAACCCACTGTTAGGGAAATTTTTATTTTGTTTGAAGCTCTCTCTATAACATTCTTAACAATATCAACAGTGCAATGGTCATGGAGTCACCACGGTGGACATAGGAGTTAGAAGTCACAGGGGCTATGACTTGTAGCTCGCATCACGCCAAATGGGTTATAACCAAAGCATATTTTAAAATTAGCCAGTTTTCTGTAGACCCCTCTCCCCCAACACACAATCAATCCATCACCGACCCAAATGGAACGCTATTGTCAAGGAGGGGAATGGGAAAGTCACAATTTTAGTGAGGTAGTAGCTGACAGGTTTCCCCTTAATTAACTAGCAATGCGCCGGTTGAGTTTACATCCTCCAGCTCACTCTTCGTAGATCTGTTAATTACACCCTAAGTCCATCTACGTAGAACTGTTAACTTACACTCTAAGTCCAGTCTACGTAGAACTGTTAACTTATCCCCTAAGTCCATCTACGTAGAACTGTTAACTTACCCCCTAAGTCCATCTACGTAGATCTGTTTACGTACCCCTTAAGATAAGTACGTAGATCTGTTGACTTACCTTTAAGTCCATCTACGTCGATCTGTTGACTTACCCCCTAAGTCCAGTCTACGTAGATCTGTTGACTTACCCCTAAGTCCACTCTACGCAGCGCCGTTGACTTCAACTTGTAAACGTCAGTCAAGAAAGACGTTATATCAGCCATTTGTAGATTATTGTGTTCTAACTAAATCAGTAAGATAAAAACAGAGTAAATAAAAACATTTGTTCATGTGAATATAAAGTAAGCTGTAACATTTGTTTGGAAAACACGTATCTAGATGTGTGTTGAAACATAAAAAACGTTCTCAAAGAAAATTGACGAAACAAAATTTAAAAAGAAGCAACTGAAAAAGATCATGAAATGTGTTTACTTTTTGCATATACATGTCAAAATATTTGGTATCAATTTTTTATTTTTATTTTACAAGTTAATTTTGTACAGGTAAATTTAAGAGAAGTATCCCATTACAATTGAAGATGTAAACATATATATATATATATATATATATATATATATATATATATATATATATATATTTACAATTGAACAACAAAACATTTACCGCTAAAGTAGAAATATGAAAAAAAAAACGTTTTGTATAAACATGATTTTTGTTTTCAAAATTGAAAAAAACACTGACCACAATTCTGGCTAATGTTGTATTTTTTTTCAGGACCGGAGTCAATTTCTCTAAATCTTTCCCGTTGATTCTGGTCCAGACGTAAACAAGGAGGTTGTATCATACATAGGTGGATGGATAAATGAAGGGAAAAAAACAAAGAAAAGAAAACCCATTAAAAAAATAATACAATCAGCTAAAAATTATAAGGATATAAAAGTCTCAAGTTAAGTCAAGTTTACATTAAAGTCAAATATATTTTTATGAACCCCTCCCCCACCACCCCCACCCCCACCCTTACGGCGACTTCCACCAACTGGACCACTTATTGATCACACATCACACCACCAACTGGACCACTTATTGATCACACATCACACCACCAACTGGACCACTTATTGATCACACATCACACCACCAACTGGACCACTTATTGATCACACATCACACCACCAACTGGACCACTTATTGATCACACATCACACCACCAACTGGACCACTTATTGATCACACATCACACCACCAACTGGACCACTTATTGATCACACATCACACCACCAACTGGACCACTTATTGATCACACATCACACCACCAACTGGACCACTTATTGATCACACATCACACCACCAACTGGACCACTTATTGATCACACATCACACCACCAACTGGACCACTTATTGATCACACATCACACCACCAACTGGACCACTTATTGATCACACATCACACCACCAACTGGACCACTTATTGATCACACATCACACCACCAACTGGACCACTTATTGATCACACATCACACCACCAACTGGACCACTTATTGATCACACATCACACCACCAACTGGACCACTTATTGATCACACATCACACCACCAACTGGACCACTTATTGATCACACATCACACCACCAACTGGACCACTTATTGATCACACATCACACCACCAACTGGACCACTTATTGATCACACATCACACCACCAACTGGACCACTTATTGATCACACATCACACCACCAACTGGACCACTTATTGATCACACATCACACCACCAACTGGACCACTTATTGATCACACATCACACCACCAACTGGACCACTTATTGATCACACATCACACCACCAACTGGACCACTTATTGATCACACATCACACCACCAACTGGACCACTTATTGATCACACATCACACCACCAACTGGACCACTTATTGATCACACATCACACCACCAACTGGACCACTTATTGATCACACATCACACCACCAACTGGACCACTTATTGATCACACATCACACCACCAACTGGACCACTTATTGATCACACATCACACCACCAACTGGACCACTTATTGATCACACATCACACCACCAACTGGACCACTTATTGATCACACATCACACCACCAACTGGACCACTTATTGATCACACATCACACCACCAACTGGACCACTTATTGATCACACATCACACCACCAACTGGACCACTTATTGATCACACATCACACCACCAACTGGACCACTTATTGATCACACATCACACCACCAACTGGAGCACTTATTGATCGCACATCACACCACCAACTGGACCACTTATTGATCGCACATCACACCACCAACTGGACCACTTATTGATCACACATCACACCACCAACTGGACCACTTATTGATCACACATCACACCACCAACTGGACCACTTATTGATCACACATCACACCACCAACTGGACCACTTATTGATCACACATCACACCGCCAACTGGACCACTTATTGATCATACATCACACCACCAACAGGAGCACTTATTGATCACACATCACACCGCCAACTGGACCACTTATTGATCATACATCACACCACCAACTGGAGCACTAATTGATCACACATCACACCACCAACTGAACTACTTATTGATCACACATCACACCACCAACTGGACCACTTATCAATCACACATCACACCACCAACTGCGCGGTAATTAGATGGACAATAACCGGAACACACACTCTTTGGTCAACATTGACAACGTACGAAAGATTTATAATATTTATGAAACTTTTTTTTAAAAAAAAAAGGGAGATCAATACAAGGGAGACAATCAAACAGCAGATAGACTACGTCGCTATTTGCAGGAAGTTAGAGGAGTTACCCAGCACTACGATATAAAGACAATATTAATAATAATAAAAGAAAATTTAACTTTAAATAAAAGAAACAATAACAACAACAACACTTGGATAATACTCCAATTGAAAACATTTGTCTTTATTAGTTATGATGTGGACTGTAACCACTTATTACAATAATTTCGGTCTGTATACAAATCATATCTTAGCTCCACTTCGCGTTGTGTGCTTGGTTGGCAAATACTTTTTACCGAATGCTATTCATTCGTACTCGTGTGGCTAATTTGTTTTGGAGAGTATCATAAAATATTATGGCATGATATTTTTATGAACTTTCCTTCCTGGTCTGAGAGACTTACCATGATCCACGGGGGATGGATCATAGGGGTCCTCCTACAGGAAAAAAACCTTTACTTGCGAGGGTGGTGGTACTGTGGTCAATGAGGACTATCCGAGACCGCAGTATTCACAGCTGGCGGTAGTGACGGATGTGGTCGGCACACTACACCCTTCCACTCCGTCCCACTCAAGCACACCTGCGCAGCCTGTCATTTCGGGCAGAGGGTACAGGCACACTACACCCTCCCCTCTGTCCGAGTGGCAGGAAAAACCCCTTTTCTTGCCATTCTGACCGATCGGCAGTACACACACACCCTGCTGGTCTGGCCAGTTTGAGTAAGGATTAAAACCCATCTTTCTGCCGTCCCTGCAGATGATAGCGGGCACACTCACCCAGCCGCTATGTAGGGATGGCAGACGTGCATCAGCGCCGCCAACAATGCTGGTGTGGTAGGCACACTACACCCTGCCATGCTGGCAATGTCGGCGTTAATTAAAAAAAAAAGAAATTAATTTAATTTATTTAAGAATTAAGAAAAAAATAAAAGAAATAAAAAAAAATGCTTTACATTCGTACTCGTGTGAGAATTTTATTGCAATATCACAACCGAACAAAACATTCGAAACATTAAATTTCGTGACATTTGAAGCTGAAGATATAGAAAACAAACACAAACGACGATGTCTCCCATCCAATTTCAAACCCACTGTCTCACACTCCCCTACATACTGAACTACATCCTGACCTTGTTCCAGATAAGTTGATATATTCCAAAGTTTTGTTCTTTTTCAGCATGTTGGTGAAGACCTTGAACCCTATGTGACCCAGGCCATTCCAGGAAAAGTCAAGTCTCTCAAGGTTGGTGTTTTTCTAGAGGAAATTAGGGCACAGTCAATTTTAATTCAGTTGTTTTCCTGCCTTCGTGTCTTTCACAAGGTCTGTCTCTTACAAGGTCTGTCTCTTACATTGCCTGTTCACTACACTGTCACATTGCCTGTTCGCTACACTGTCACATTGCCTGTTCGCTACACTGTCACATTGCCTGTTCGCTACACTGTCAAATTGCCTGTTCGCTACACTGTCACATTGCCTGTTCGCTACACTGTCACATTGCCTGTTCGCTACACTGTCACATTGCCTGTTCGCTACACTATCACATTGCCTGTTCGCTACACTGTCACATTGCCTGTTCGCTACACTGTCACATTGCATGTTGCTTAACTGTTACATTGCTTGTTGGTACACAGTCACATTGTCTCTTGGCTAAACTGACACATTGTCTGTCACAATTTCATTTAAACTATCGTTCACACTGTAACTACAACTGTCAGACAGTCTCAAACCACGTCTGTCAGTTTGTCAGTCTGTCTGTCTGTCTGTCAGTTTGTCTGTCTATCAATCTGTCAGTCTATTCAAACGTCTCTAACCGCCTGAACCTCACCGCCATTCCCTTCATAAATTTCTCCGCTCCCTCCAGACGGATACAGTTTCTGCTGATGTCCAGGTCAACAAGAGATTGGTTGGATGCTGGGTGAATGTTGAAACTGACCAGTTAGTCATGACATTAATGCGGACATGTGAGGGTGTGTGAAAACAAACCACAACCTATACATTTTAACTTGCATAGTTGACATTTCATTGGTAAAACCATGTTATATTTTTTTTAAAAAAGTGTTACAATAGGAAACAAAACACAGAAAGAAAGTATGTTAGATAAAGATGAAATGTGCTGGAAACTAAATATTTTAGATAAAGATGAAATGTGATGGAAAGTACTGGAAACTAAGTATTTTAGATAACGATGAACTGTGATGGAAACTAAGGAAGTCATTGACGGAGCTTCTATTAAAAGTCTCGCTGTACCTCCTGAGGTGCCTCCATGGCCTTTGCACTATTGACTATGGTAGGGGATGATAGAAAGGCACTTCAAAGACTGTACCATGTGGTTTAAAAGGATCATAGAGATTTAATCTCATCCTTACAGGAACTTCATACACACATTAGCAGATGAACTCTTCTACTTCACCTAACCCGGTAAAGCACTCGACTGTCGACCTGAAGGTACCTGGTTCGATCTACGGTCAGGACCAAGGAAATTTTTCAGGTCTTGGCTCAAGTTCCCGGTATATCTCCCGTGGTGCCTCCATGGCCACTGCACTATCGGCTACGATAAAAACCGTACCATTAGTGGTTTACGGGATCTAACAGATTTCATCTCATCCTTACAGGGTTTTACACACTTCACCTAACCCGGTAGTTCTGAAAAAAAGGGAAAGTTTACATAGGCCATGACTTCTGGAAAGTCGCGGTTTTACAACCTCCATCAAGTCAAGCATAACAGCAGATGCCAGAGAAACAAGAAACATTCACATTTCTTATCTATATGCAACTTTTTTTTTTATATAAATTTTTGAAATTACATTTTAGATATGTAAAAAAAGGTAAAATTATTTTATTTTCATGATTTTTGAGATTTCATTTGAACTTGAACACTATCTTCCCCTCAATGATTAGAGAGTGCCCAGTACTTGACATTTAGCCAGTTACCGACAGGAAATGACGTTCACAAGTTTGGGAAGGGGGGGTGGGTTCGAGGAGAGGAAGGAAGTAAACAAAGATCAATGATGTCCGTGACACGCCCCCTCTGTTAACACGAGGACGTAACGTCTGACCACCAGCATACCATTTTTTTTAATTTATTGATTTTACAATGAACTTGTTCACACCATGGTTGGTGGAAGGACATATTGTATTAATTGAGTATGTGTGCGTGTGTGTGTGCGTGTGTGCGTGTGCATGTGAATGTAGAAAAGGCCCTTTCAAACATTAATAGCTTTTACTTAGAGGACCTTCCCTGGAGCCCTCCAATTATTTCTGAAATCTTGACCCAAAAATACGTCATATTGTCCAGAACCGTTATTAGGGGGCCATATGCGGAGACTTCAGAGATGTTTGGGAACTCATGGCAGAGACTTCAGAGATGTTTGGGAACTATAGGCGAAGACTTCAGAGATGTTTGGGAACTCATGGCAGAGACTTCAGAGATGTTTGGGAACTCATGGCAGAGACTTCAGAGATGTTTGGGAACTCATGGCAGAGACTTCAGAGATGTTTGGGAACTCATGGCAGAGACTTCAGAGATGTTTGGGAACTCATGGCAGAGACTTCAGAGATGTTTGGGAACTCATGGCAGAGACTTCAGAGATGTTTGGGAACTCATGGCAGAGACTTCAGAGATGTTTGGGAACTCATGGCAGAGACTTCAGAGATGTTTGGGAACTCATGGCAGAGACTTCAGAGATGTTTGGAGGGGGGGGCAATGACAAGGGCCGTCATAATATTTAGTGTAATAAAAATTAATCCTTGATAAGCACACCTTGATTTGTCTATCTGTAGGGACAGCTATGACTGTTTCTGTGTTTATTGTATGTTTGTTGTGAGAATTTTTATTAATTTTGTTGGCTTGCTATCGGCAGGTATCAATCCCAACACATGCATTCCTCATTCCCGTCGCCTCCAGTATAGACACAAGTCCTGCCAGGTCTTTTATAATTGAGGGAAGGAAAACTGGCAAAGAATAACTAATATGCTGTAAGTGGTGCTACAAGTGGTGCTATAAGTGGTGCTACAAGTGGTGCTACAAGTGATGACATCATTGGTTTCATTGGGAGCGCTGAGTAAAAGTGTAATATACTAATATACAACGATCTCATTATTTCCTTGGCGATGGGAGGGGGCGAGGTTGATGCTGTTCTTAAAACTCTCATTCAACATGTCTAAATAATAAATGTGGTTTGCTGGGGATGGAGAGTTGGGACGTGGGGGGGAGGGGGGTGCACTCACCGATCATTTTCCCAAAGACTTCGCCCGATGCCGTAGTGAACTTGTTCCGGCTCATATACAGGTAGGCGAGGCTGGAACTCTCCTGACATTGAACACAACACAGAAACTTTCAATCATATTGTTATCACGTCCGGCGAAAATGTTAACATGAATCAATAATGTATAACAGTGGTTCTAAAACGTGTAGGCTTCGCGTCCAACTTTTTTAAAAAATAAAAGAAATAAATAACAGCGTCAATAATATGTATACACCGGCATGGATCCGCCCCCTTTTTACTATGCAGGTAGTCGCGCTATTAGTTCTGTAACGCACGGGTGAAATAGACTTGTTCTGTCGCGACACATTTGGGATTCACCGCGATCAAATATTGAACCCCGACATACAATTTTAAGAACCGCTAAAGTGCCATTTAAAGACTCTAGAGTAAACTCACTTGCCCGCGGGACGCAACGGGTTCTTAAAAATTTGACAGAAATTGTCTATGATAAGTAATACATAAATCAAATGTAAACGTCATTGATGTGAACGCACAGAGCGCGGGGTTGGAGCAGACATCCCGGCACACCGTATTTGGCTCGCGGGCTAATCAGTTTTGCCCCATGTCTGTAACTGTATACATACCCTGACGTAATCAGCGAAAATAGGCAGGTCACGGTCCGTCAGGTTGTTACCTATTTGAAAAACAATGGTTGACATACCAGTAGAAGTCAAAACTGTTAACTCTTTATCTACAACATTTTTCGTTTTTTCTTTTAGTTTATTGCGGTAGATTTTAGACTTTCGATTATACGACCTAACCTGGCTTTGGGTTTAGTGCCGAACCTAGGGATTCGGGAGCCCGTGGGGGCTTGGCCTCTTTGAGCGGCTATTGCATTTTAACATTCGACATCATGACATGAGATAATGTACTTACTATTTAATGCTGGGGCCCGGGGGGGCATTCGAATTTGGACCCCCCCTCCCTAGTTACGCCCCTGCTTGGGTTATGCCAGATAAACGACAATCGCATTGGCCGAAGTTAACTTTGTTTTAAACGAGACATTTACCTTTCATTGTCTAAGGCTCGATTATAAACATTCCGGATTCACAGGTGCCGCATTGGTTGATTTAATTTCACCTTCATTTGTTTATAACATATTTGTTTATAACACATTTGTTTATAACATATTTGTTTATAACACATTTGTTTATAACATATTTGTTTATAACACATTTGTTTAACATATTTGTTTAAACATATTTGTTTAACATAGTTTACGTAATGGCTGTACCTGATATATCCAGAAATACGAGACTGTCGTTCTGAGTTAAGAGATCGAAGAACCTGTCCATTACCTTTCCCTGTAACCCGTTGTCAGCTATAATCTGTTTACAAATAATGGGATTGGGGGGGGGGGTACAAATAATCATTAAAGATAATTTTTGGACACTGCCACATAAATAAAATACATATTGATATGTATATATATTCTAAACTGCATACATGACTTCGATATTTTTTCTGTATCATTTCATCTTCCTTGTTTTCTTTTTTTACGTGTAGTCTTTGTTTATGTAGTCATTATTTATGTAGTCATTATTTATGTAGTCATTATTTATGTAGTCGTTAATTATGTAGTCATTATTTATGTAGTCATTATTTATGTAGTCATTATTTATGTAGTCATTATTTATGTAGTCAATATTTATGTAGTCATAAATATGTAGTCATAAATATGTAGTCATAAATATGTAGTCATTATTTATGTAGTCATTATTTATGTAGTCATTATTTATGCAGTTTTTATCTATGCATTCTTTATTTATGTATTCTTTAATTATGTATTCTTTAATTATGTAGTTTTTATTCATGTTTTCTCTGTCTATGTAGTCTTTATTTATATACTCTTATTTTATGTATTCTAATTATGTTCTGGGATGATTGATATAAGTGGTATTTTGTAGTACATACAATAGTTATCCCTCCCCCCCCCCCACACACAATTTCCTTTTATTAGTCTCTGACCTAGTGGTGTCGTTTGGGTGCGGGGTACCAGTCGCCTTCAATGACGCAAGTGACGACGAGGAAAATGATGTCGGGGTGGGGTGGGGGGAGTTGGGGGAGGGGAGTAAACTCCCCTGGCCCAAAAAAAAAAATCATGGTTAAATGTTATCTTGTTAGGGACTAAATGATCGCGTAATGGAAGTTTTATTTTATCAACTAAAGAAAATCAATAAATTTCGATATACATTTTTGGTGATGTAAACTTGTTTTATTCAGAAACGACACCTTGTGCATTTACTTAGATATAGGGCCTTTGTTGTATCTTCGAAACTATTGACTCCAGGAGTGTAGGAAGGATTTTCCTGGTTGTGCAGCCGCATAGGGCGCAGAACCAGGAAGGGGCGCCGAACCAGGAAGAGCGCTGTTAAAAGTTTTTTTTTTTTGTACTTTTCCGACTGGGAGGAAAGACGCCAAAAAATGTAACTCGCACGGGGCGCCAGGATAGCTAGCTACCGTTCCGAACTTCAATCTAGACTCACCAGGTCCGTGATTTGAGTTTCCTCCATGAAGATGTCGGTCAAATAACTCATCTGTGTGTCGCTCTGGATGGCCTCACTCAGAATCAACCTCTGGACCTCTTCATTACTCTTCGCGAATACACAAAAAACATTTCTACGGTTATAGGACGTTGATGTGGTACAACACATTATAGTGGTACAACAAATTATAGTGGTACAACACAGTATAGTGGTACAACACAGTATAGTGGTACAACACAGTATAGTGGTACAACACAGTATAGTGGTACAACGCATTATAGTGGTACAACGCATTATAGTGGTACACCGCATTATAGTGGTACAACACAATATAGTGGTACAACACAGTATAGTGGTACAACACATTATAGTGGTACAACACAGTATAGTGGTACAACACATTATAGTGGTACAACACATTATAGTGGTACAACACATTATAGTGGTACAACACATTATAGTGGTACAACACATTATAGCGGTACAACACATTATAGTGGTACAACACGCACGGTGACACAATTAAAAGCTTGGCGATGCATTAAGCAAACGGTTTTCATATAATTAAAAAAAAATTACACAAAGAGCCAACCGTAGTCAATTCAACGGTGGGCGCACAGGGGAGCGCCTTGGTGCCTCACTTCTAAAGGGCCCCCTAATTTTACATTTATATATTCACTTTCCCCTACATCATTCTTAGTAAGGACCTTTTTTCCCCCCCTTTTGCACCCGAGGCCTGAGCAAACACTTATCCAGCTCTGCTGACAGGAGAATACGTCGACTGACTGAATACATCTGACTGAATACATCGGCTGACTGAATACGTCGACTGACTGAATACATCGACTGACTGAATACGTCGACTGACTGAATACATCGACTGACTGAATACGTCGACTGACTGAATACATCGACTGACTGAATACGTCGACTGACTGAATACATCAATTGACTGAATACATCGACTGACTGAATACATCGACTGACTGAATACATCAACTGACTGAATACGTCGACTGACTGAATACGTCGACTGACTGAATACGTCGACTGACTGAAAATAAAGTTTATCAATAGTCATAGAACATAAAAGTAGAATTCATCTGTTTCTGTAACCTCGGCATATCGTCTCCAACGATAGTCGGGTGCCCATTTAAAGCTGGGTAGACTTGAGGGACTTTTGGACCATCTTTTGAACTTGAAAAATATTCCCTTGGACCTCAAAGAGGATCGAACCCATGGCTCTCAGGTCGACAGTCTAGCCACCCGTACCAGAGCTTTCATATAAGAGAAAACAAAAATTCGGAACGGCAAAAAGGGCGATTACAACGCAATAAAAATCTCACGTATGATTAAAAAAACACGGTTATTTCCCATTTACAATCGCGTCTGCAATATTGAACAATATATCGCTTTCGTCTTTTTAATTGTACCGATCTTAAACGATCGCCACTTTGCGGTGCTTAAACTTTTGACAGAGAAGAGCAACTTTTTAAAGAATTTTTAAAATCAGATAGACATTAATGGATGTAGCTTACAACTAAGACCATCGATCTCTCGTTTGGTTTTCTTTTTTTTAAAATATAAACATTTAACCTCCCCATATATTGTAAACACCATTTATTTTGAGACACGTGATAGAAACCCAATTACACACACGGGCTATACCAAGGGTAGTAAGTACTCACCATTAAGGCCACCATGACCGCCTTGAATTCCTTGTTGGTCATCTTCAGAGTTGTAAGATTCACTTCGTACGTGTTGACGGTCCTCATCACTCGACGGGAGGGGCTACACTGTAGACAGAAATAAATGGAAGACCCGTCACCCGGATGTAACATAATGGCGGGTAGAGAGAACATTTTCACTGATTCTATAATGCAACCTGTTTTTTAAAACACTAGCAGGGCTGTGGACAGTAAATTTGGGACACTTTGATAAATTATGTCAGAAGAGGGCCCCAATCGTCTCCTCCCCCCCTCCCCCCAATTTTACAGCAACATTAATACAAATAAAGAAATGTCGAAAGCGACACCACCCCCCCTCCAACTCAAGTACTGAGGTTCCCAGACAAGTGTTCAGGTATTTGCCCCACCCCCCACCCCTGGTACTACCTTTAAAATTTGACAAGCTTTGTAGTATCTGAGCTGATTTCTATCATAATTGGCAATTTTCTTGAACTCTTCATCCTCTTCGTCCTCACGACGATCTGGGTGAAAAAAACAACAACACAAATCAAATAAAAGCCAAATCCAATCAATTCAAGGGAAGTCAAAACAAATCAAAGCTAAATCTAATCCAATCAAGTGAAATCAAAACAAATCAAAGCCAAATCCAATCCAATCAAGTGAAATCAAAACAAATCAAATAAAAAAGTCGTGGATGTTTCATTATGCTCTTAAGCATCAATTTTGATAGGAATTAGTTCAGTAAAGGAGCCGTTTATAAGAGATGGGACAAAGTAAGTCGCCTAGTTTATGTCTACTATGCATGAGAATAGCTCTGGTTGTAAGTTTATGATTTATTCTACAAAGAACCTACCAACAAAAAATTTAAAAAATTGAACAGTTCAACACACTCATTACTTATTTGTTTATTACTGGTGTGTGTGTGTGTGTGTGTACGTGTGTGTGTGTGTGTGTTGTTTTTGTTTTTTACCGTAGTCAAAGTACATGTCAGATGATGATTGCTCTGCATTGAGTTCCGTTTCATCTTCACTCAGAATCTTTGAAGACCTAGGGCTGAACATTTTACTGGAGTGAACCCTGTGCAGCAGAGACTCTTTGTGGTAGATGGAAGGCAGAGACACACTAACAAAAAAATAAGTCAAAATGAAACGCCTCATTTGTGAGTACTGGAGAGTAATGTTAAATTTAACTAGATTTTTTTAAAAAAAAAGTTATGAAATAATAGAGAAAATGGCCCACTAGGAGCCATGCTAGACAACGATGAGCCACATCCGGCTCTTAGAGCCACTTAAAGCCACCTTTATTTGAGACAGTATTTGCCAGGCCAATAATCTTGTCGTAGGATTCTTTGATTTGCTGTCCGATATTTAGACAGCTTTCTAATGTTTCAATCAGTCAATGGATACTTTTTTTTCTAGTTAATCTAAGTTTTATAAAGAAATCAATTGTCTAGAACTTGGGTAATAGATTGTTTATAAAGTGTATCGAGAGAGTATGTCAACTTACGAGGCCACCATGCGCAACTTCTTTACTGGACGCTGGCTGGGAAATGAAATTACAAAAAACGATGTGAAAATGTTATTATGAATGATCCATCCATCCATCCATCCATCCATCCATCCATCCATCCATCCATCCATCCATCCATCCATCCATCCATCCATCCATCCATCCATCCATCCATCCATCCATCCATCCATCCATCCATCCATCCATCCATCCATCCATCCATCCATCTATCTATCTATCTATCTATCTATCTATCTATCTATCTATCTATCTATCTATCTATCTATCTATCTATCTATCTATCTATCTATCTATCTATCTATGATTATCTATCTATCTATATGTCTATCTGTCATTCTGGTTATCTGCTGTTAACAGTCTGTTTGTCTGAATGTTAATATGCGTCTATAATGTCTGTATTTGTTCACTATGTAAGTCCACGTGTCTGTGTGAGTCTACTAAGACACTGTAGACCTACGTGCGGGTGACTTTCTTCTGGTACACATAGCTCCACTTCAACAGGTCATGCTCACGTTTGTAACACTCGATCTTGGCAAACGTGCCCGGGTCAGCGGGTAACATTATCTTGAAACGGGTTGGGTCCTGAAACAAACAGACAAGCACATCAACCCCCATCATGTAAATCACGGCCTTTCTCATTGAACTATCCCCCCCCTCCCCCCACCCCCCACCATCATCTCCAGCCCACATCTTCACAACAACACTCTTGACAATTGATCAAGAATTTGATTTGACGAACCTTAACTGGTAAATATATATATATATTTTTTTTAATTGTGGTTCTATGCGAGCAATCAAAAGAAATGTTCACAAAGATTCACAACGATTATGTACACTCAATTATGAATAATTGATAATTGATTTATTAATTTTCTTAAGAAAGTTGCGACATTCAGTCGATTATTTAAATCAAAAGCTCTCACGGACAAAAGCCTCGTGGGAAAGAATTGCCCGAGGACAAAAGTCACCTGGGAAAAGAACTCTAGAAAAAAAATTTCAAAGGTATTCTAAGCGCACTTGGCAAAAGGTTCTTTTGGGGGTACTAGGCAAGAGTAATTATGGTGGCCCTGAATGTATTTATGGTGGCCCTGAATGTAATTATAGTGGCCATAAATGTATTTATGGTGGCCCTGAATGTATTTATGGTGGCCCTGAATGTATTTATGGTGGCCCTGAATGTATTTATGGTGGCCCTGAATGTATTTATGGTGGCCCTGAATGCAATTATTGTGACCCTAAATGTAAATATGGTGGCCCTAAATGTAAATATGGTGGCCCTAAATGTAATTATGGTGGCCCTAAATGTAATTATGGTGGCCCTAATTGTAAATATGGTGGCCCTAAATGTAAATATGGTGGCCCTAAGCGAATGTTAATTTAGGGCCCAGGAAAAAATGTTATTGCCGCGGATTGCAAATATTGGGCGCCTAAAAAAATCTCTGAAAACTGGGACCATATCTGTTCAGATCATCTTAGCCCGGAGTCTATGACAATCGCTAAGATTGTCCTTACTTGTGGGGGGGGGGGCAAACAAAAATCCTTAAAGAGGGGGGAGGGGTCTTTTGCTCTGGGAGGGGGGAGGAGTGGGAGGGCACTTGCCAGCCGCCTTTTTTTTTTTTGCAATGACCAGGACATCTACCGACTGGAGTTTGAAATGACCATCACGGTTACTGTTTTGTGTACCGTGCGTTTAACTAATGCCGCCCACTTACTTTCTTGTGTAGCCCAACACCTTCAATAGTCTTCAGAGTCTCAATAGCGACAGACACCGGATCGAAGAAAGTCCCCATGTTTATATGTACTGACTTCCGACGATGTAAATACAAAATGAATAAAAACAGAAATAGAAATCAATTCAAGATCTGTGTTGACTTCCGGGAAGATTTAAAAGCTGTTTATAAAATAAAACAAACAAATGGGGGAAAAAAAGCTGAGTGAGTGGGTGGGGATAGGGGGGTAGGGAAGGGTTATACGATGGTGCTTTCTGGTGCTTAGTGGATTTGCTATTTTAGATAAACTATACGTCAAAGATGTGCATGGTGATGGCGGTGTCTCTGCTTTGTTTCACGTACAAGTGGGGAGGGGAGGGGTTATAGAATGTATGGACAGCCGACTAAGACTCAAAATTTAGATTTTTAAAAGAAACGACCCAAACGTTGATGTTGTTCAAGAAGCTTCGCGGAATACTTTTTTGGCATTGACGTGAACAATAAATATACAAGTTGATCTCCAAATTATTTTATCTGATGTAAAATGGGCCATATGATGTTCAGAGCAATGTAAAATGGGCCATAAGATGTTCAGAGCAATGTAAAATGGGCCATAAGATGTTCAGAGCAATGTAAAATGGACCATAAGATGTTCAGAGCAATGTAAAATGGGCCATAGGATGTTCAGAGCAATGTAAAATGGGCCATAGGATGTACAAATCAATGTAAAACGGGCCATAAGATGTTCAGAGCAATGTAAAATGGGCCATAGGATGTACAAATCAATGTAAAATGGACAATAGGATGTTCATAGCAATGTAAAATGGGCCATAGGATGTACAAATCAATGTAAAATGGACCATAAGATGTTCAGAGCAATGTAAAATGGACCATACGATGTTCAAATCAATGTAAAATGGGCCACAGGATGTACAAATCAATGTAAAATGGGCCATAAGATGTTCATAGCAATGTAAAATGGACCATAATATGTGCAGAGCAAAGTAAAAGAAAGGGTTGTATTCTTTAAAACAATGATCAAGCGGAGGCGGGGATTTTATTATTGTTTATTTACTTCCGAAATGGGGCAACATGTTTATGAAAAGTAAAATATGTGAGGATGTCAGTCTTAGTTGTATAACGTCTGATGAGAGTCAAGGGGGGGGGGGCAAATACAGCTCAATAGACTGATTGATTCAGTCCCGATTCCATCACTAGGCCATTTTGTGAGAACTGGATGATTTTGAGTGGTCACTAATTAATTTTGAGTGGTCACTAATCACTATACCATGAGGTGAGAACTGGGTGGTTTTGAGTGGTCACTAATTAATTTTGAGTGGTCACTAATCACTATACCATGAGGTGAGAACTGGATGGTTTTGAGTGGTCACTAATTAATTTTGAGTGGTCACTAATTAATTTTGAGTGGTCACTAATCACTATACCATGAGGTGAGAACTGGATGGTTTTGAGTGGTCACTAATTAATTTTGAGTGGTCACTAATCACTATACCATGAGGTGAGATCTGGATGGTTTTGAGTGGTCACTAATTAATTTTGAGTGGTCACTAATTAATTTTGAGTGGTCACTAATCACTATACCATGAGGTGAGAACTGGATGGTTTTGAGTGGTCACTAATTAATTTTGAGTGGTCACTAATCACTATACCATGAGGTGAGATCTGGATGGTTTTGAGTGGTCACTAATTAATTTTGAGTGGTCACTAATTAATTTTGAGTGGTCACTAATCACTATACCATGAGTTGAGAACTGGGTGGTTTTGAGTGGTCACTAATTAATTTTGAGTGGTCACTAATCACTATACCATGAGGTGAGAACTGGATGGTTTTGAGTGGTCACTAATTAATTTTGAGTGGTCACTAATCACTATACCATGAGGTGAGAACTGGATGGTTTTGAGTGGTCACTAATTAATTTTGAGTGGTCACTAATCACTATACCATGAGGTGAGAACTGGATGAAGTTCAACGGTCACACAGTTTCTTATCTAAATACTTGTGCTGATGTTTTTCTCATTTTTATATGTATTATAGTCATGCTTCCCTATCATCAGGAGTTGGAATGTCGGTCGATTTCTGGTCCAACACCGACACCCCGACTCTGCCTATTATTATGAATAACAAAGTCTTTGTTAAATATATTCTTTATGCGAGATAGATTGTGTAAAACAACAACAAATAATAATGTTTCTCTAACTGTTTCGCAATGTATTTTAATTATCACTTCCGCGTTGTGCACAGTAAAAACTAATTGTTGAATGAGACAAATAATGTTATCAAATGACACCGAAATCTGTTGACAAATTTACTCAAAGTTTTTAATCCAGCTCAAAATATTGACATTTATAAGGCCTCAAATTTGTGTTACAGTTTTATTGCCAATGTAGTACACAGTGCACACCACAGATTAGATATAATGTATAATCTGTGGTGTACACAGTGAACATCTTCTGAATGTCATTTCGTGATGGTGAGAGATGTAAGTTTAGTTAACTTGTACACATTGACAGCAACAAGTTTAGTGAAGTGATGGTGAGGGATGTAAGTTTAGTTAACTTGTACACATTGACAGCAACACGTTTAGTGAAGTGATGGTGAGGGATGTAAGTTTAGTTAACTTGTACACATTGACAGCAACAAGTTTAGTGAAGTGATGGTGAGAGATGTAAGTTTAGTTAACTTGTACACATTGAAAGCAACAAGTTTAGTGAAGTGATGGTGAGGGATGTAAGTTTAGTTAACTTGTACACATTGAAAGCAACAAGTTTAGTGAAGTGATGGCGAGGGATGTAAGTTTAGTTAAGTTGTACACATTGAAAGCAACAAGTTTAGTGAAGTGATGGTGAACTAATGTATTGATCACTCACAGAGCCTCCACATGGAACAGTACAGTTTATTCCCGTTGTGCTTAAACATCACTCTGCAATCTTTTGGACCTCACTGACCACTATGTTCGTGAACTTTTGCTCCCGCGATCCACTAAATTCATTACTGAATAGGGACGCGTTGGCAGAGCGCTCGACTGCTAACCGAAAGGTCTCGAGTTCGATCCTCGGGTGAGTGCTGGTAATTTTCTCGAATCAGATTGATGATGTCCCTCAGTCCACCCAAAAGCTGGGGAAACCCGGCTGGGTATTGTACTGGCCAGACAATCATGTGAAATAACAGTGGCTACAGAAACAGATGAACTGTACTTCATAACAGCTGACTACTAAATACATTCACTCCTCTCTGTTTAATTGTGTATTAACTATACGTATCATTGACACAATGTAAATAACTTTTCTGAGGCTTGAACCTTTGTTGATGGCGTCCATAGATATGATGGCGTCCATAGATACGATCGCGTCTATAGATATGATGGCGTCCATAGATATGATGGCGTCCATAGATAAGATGGCCTCCATAGATATGATGGCGTCCATAGATATGATGGCGTCCATAGATAAGATGGCCTCCATAGATACGATCGCGTCCATAGATATGATGGCGTCCATAGATAAGATGGCCTCCATAGATGTGATGGCGTCCATATATATTATGGCCTCCATAGATACGATCGCGTCTATAGATATGATGGCGTCCATAGATATGATGGCGACATAACTCAGACTGGCGATCACCCAGTCTAACATATGTCAGTGTCTTGTTTCAGAAAATATATGTCGGCCTATAACTTTTTTTTTTTTAACTTTGGTTTTATTTTGGCATTAAAAGATAGCCAATAAGGGCTTAGCATTTAATAACGAAACACTTAAGATATTGTGTTTTGTTGGCAGTGTACATGAAATTCACTTAGAAGTCTGCTGTATTTTTTCCCAAAGTTGTATTCTTTATTCAATTCTCGAAGGGAAATGTTTCATCGGTTTAACGAAGTTTATTTAACAAAATATTTTTATGTTAAATGTTTGTCAATAAGACATTGTATGCCCAACAAACTATTGAATTGTTTTCAGTGTTTTTACTTAATCCCCCTCCTTTAGTATCGCGAGTTACTTGAAATCCGCGTGAATTGATTTTTTATTGGATCAAAGAGAAATATGTCGGATTATTTTAATCAGTAAGTTGATAATTACAGTGCTCGTATCGGTTTGAGGTGTTGCAGGCTATTGTAGAGAATATGATAGTTGCAACAAAGAGCTTGATTTTAGACAGTGTTCTAGCTAGATATCACCCCCCCCCCACACACACACACATATCCATAGAAGTTTGGAGAGAAAAAAAAGTGATCATTTTGAATTGTAAACTCAAACTAAAATATGAGAAGAGCTTTGAGTCTTTTACATGAAATTATATTCTGTGGAATCAAAGCTTGTTACCTTGTCGATTATTTGTCGCTGTGTTTATCAAAGTAACAAATTATTAACATGTTATATTAAAGTTGTTCACAATGTTACCGGCGACATGTCGTAACATTTTACGTTGACGTAACTAAACAGCATACATTGAGTTATCTAAACATTTTACACTGACATAACTAAACAGCATACATTGAATTATCTAAACATTTTACACTGACATAACTAAACAGCATACATTGAATTATCAAACATTTTACATTGACATTACTAAACAGCATACATTGAATTATCAAACATTTTACATCGACATAACTAAACAGCATACATTGAATTATCTAACATTTTACATTGACATAACTAAGCGATTTGCATAGTGACCTAACTTAACATTTTACTTTGACATTACTAAACATTTAAGAGTGATATAAATTAACATTTTACTTTGACATTACTAAACGTTTAAGATTGATATAAATTACCCATTTTACAGTACTCACAGTGCAGTTGATTTTATTCAGCGCATTTCTTACCGAACACAAATCTCAGACACTTCCGTAACTCGGCACAACAACACGCAAGTTACACACTTCTCATAGTTCTACCTCTCAGCACAACACATCCCACACATTACACATCCCGCACAACACATCCCACACATTACACATCCCGCACATTACACATCCCACACATTACACATCCCACACAACACATCCCACACATTACACATCCCACACAACACATCCCACACATTACACATCCCACACAACACATCCCACACATTACACATCCCACACATTACACATCCCGCACATTACACATCCCACACATTACACATCCCGCACATTACACATCCCACACATTACACATCCCCCACAACACATCCCACACATTACACATCCCACACATTACACATCCCACACATTACACATCCCACACATTACACATCCCGCACATTACACATCCCACACCACACATCCCACACATTATACATCCCACACATTACACATCCCACACATTACACATCCCGCACATTACACATTCCACACATTACACATCCCGCACATTACAATCCCACACATTACACATCCCACACATTACACATCCCACACATCACACATCCCACACATTACACATCCCACACATTACACATCCCACACATTACACATCCCACACATTACACATCCCGCACATTACACATCCCACACATTACACATCCCCCACAACACATCCCACACATTACACATCCCACACATTACACATCCCACACATTACACATCCCACACATTACACATCCCGCACATTACACATCCCACACATTACACATTCCCCACAACACATCCCACACATTACACATCCCACACATTACACATCCCCCACAACACATCCCACACATTACACATCCCACACATTACACATCCCACACATTACACATCCCACACATTACACATCCCGAACAACACATCCCGCACAACACATCCCGCACATTACACATCCCACACATTACACATCCCGAACAACACATCCCGCACAACACATCCCGCACAACACATCCCGCGCATTACACATCCCCCACAACACATCCCACACATTACACATTCCACACATTACACATCGCGCACATTACACATCCCGCACATTACACATCCCGCACATTACACATCCCGCACATTACACATCCCGCACATTACACATCCCGAACAACACATCCCGCACATTACACATCCCGCACATTACACATCCCGCACATTACACATCCCGCACAACACATCCCACACATTACACATCCCGCACATTACACATCCCGCACATTACACATCCCGCACATTACACATCCCGCACATTACACATCCCGCACATTACACATCCCGCACATTACACATCCCGCACATTACAATCCCGCACATTACACATCCCGCACATTACACATCCCACACATTACACATCCCACACATTACACATCCCACACATTACACATCCCACACAACACATCCCACACATTATACATCCCACACAACACATCCCGCACAACACATTCCACACATTATACATCCCACACATTACACATCCTGCACAACACATCCCACACATTACACATCCCGCACAACACATCCCACACATTACACATTTGAACCTACCATATCTTTTACAAACTCGACCCATTTTTAACACAAATTTCACAAGAAACACATATCTCAGAAATCAGTATAAATAATTTATAATAGACACGTTGTAAATGGCAGTGTGGTGGAGCGCTCTACTGCTAACCAAGAGGTCACCATTTCGAGCCTGTGTGAGCCCGATTGATGTCCTAAACTTCACACAACTTACAAATGAATTCCTGACCTTTCTTGTGGGCAACAGAGGCGGCTGGTCATTGTACTAGTATAGTATCCGAGGATCCCAAGTTCGATCTCCGGTAAGGACCAATGGATATTTCTGGTCATGTGTAAAATACCCGCTATATCTCCCGTGGTGCCTCCAAGACCATTGCACTATTGGATATGGTGGGGATGAAAGAAGGGCACCATGATAACCGTTCTTTTAATGTTTTATTGGATCTAAGAGATTTCATCTCATCCTTACATACCTTCAAACGACCTCGATGGTTTGTATAGGCCTTACAATTGAAATTTACTTACATACTTTTTACTAATCTAAAAAAAATACGTCCTCATCATTGTAAATGAAGATAACCACTTTCCCCTGTTTTCTACCAGTCACTCACATTAATTTAAATTTCAATTCACTCACTCACTTCACTCTTTCACCTCCTCTATTCGCTAATTAGTTGATCTGGCTAACTCACTCACTCACTCACTCACACAGACAGACACACATCTATTTATCATCAGCTGACTGAACTTCTGTGACACTCACTCAGTCTCACACACACACACACACACACACACGCACGCACACACACACGCACGCACGCACGCACACACTCACATCTAGTCATCATCACGTGACGGGACTTCAATGATCGGGTCGTTGAACGCAAACAATTAACCGGCCTGTCGAGATTGAGTTTCTGTTATTTCCCAAACCAATCTTTCCAGATATACAGACGCCGCGTCACTGGTGTATTACAAACCACTGACTCGGTCTGACGGACACATTCATTTGTGTGTGTGTGTGAGAGAGAGAGAGAGAGAGTCACGAGTCAGCCTTGGTCAACAGTTTCGCCTTGCCCCATCACTCACGGACAATCAACTATTACATTCTGTCAATCTCACTGGGAAAGAGGGAGGGAAGGAAAGGGCGGTGTGAGATTCAATGACAAACAAAGGGAAACAAACTGAATGGTCCAACAATCAAGAGTTTCTGTTCTTTCTATTATTATCTGCATCTTCTCGGCATAAAAGCACCAAGACCGTTCCAAGACCTGTTTTTTTATTATTATTTATTTTTTGATATCATGTAATTTTACATATTGAAAGCAATTAATTTGTCTTGCCTAATCCCAAACAGAATAATGTTTATTCAATATTTTTCTCGTTTTTCTAAGATCATTGTATTCAGTAAATACAAATACATAAATTTTACTTGATGGTAGTTAGGCCAACATGTAGATTGTCGAATGTACTATAGATGTGATTCTATAGCAGTGGTGCTATAGCAGTGGTCCTATAGCAGTGGTCCTATAGCAGTGGTTCTCAATATGTTACGTCGGCTGCAACACAATTTTGATTCATAAATAATTAATCGAGAATAATTATGTGCATATTTACAACTCTGTTTCTCTCTCAGTGTTTCTCTCAGTGTTTCTCTATGTTTCTCTCAGTGTTTCTCTCAGTGCTTCTGTCAGCGTTTCTCTCTGTTTCACTCAGTGTTTCTCTATGTTTCTCTCAGCGTTTCTCTCTGTTTCACTCAGCGATTCTCTGTCTCTCAGTGTTTCTCTCAGTGTTTCTCTATGTTTCTCTCAGTGTTTCTCTCAGTGCTTCTCCCAGTGTTTCTCTCAGTGCTTCTGTCAGTGTTTCTCTCTGTTTCACTCAGTGTTTGTCTATGTTTCTCTCAGTGTTTCTGTCAGTGTTTCTCTCTGTTTCACTCAGTGTTTCTCTATGTTTCTCTGTGTTTCTCTCAGTGCTTCTCTCAGTGTTTCACTCAGTGTTTCTCTCAGTGTTTCTGTTAGTGTTTCTCTCTGTTTCACTCAGCGTTTCTCTCTGTCTCTCAGTGTTTCTCTCAGTGTTTCTCTATGTTTCTCTCAGTGTTTCTCTCAGTGTTTCTCTCTGTTTTTATATGTGCTGAAAAAAATCTCAAAGTTTCCTAATCTATAAACTAAAACTGGGAAATCAATAAATACAATAAATGACGATGTCCCCTTATCGTTGTTTTTCTTTGTATGTGGGTCACACAAAAAAAATAGCATAACAGTGCTCATAGTGGGGCCGCTAAGCATCTTCGTCTGAGAACCACTGTCCTGCATAACACGTTGTGATCTAAAAGAACAAAAGTGTGCTCTACATTGCGCCATTTATTGTTGTTGTCATTATTATTTTGTGTTGCAATTATGGCAATTTACTTTGTTCTTTTATTTTACACTTTCCAAGTTTCGTAGTTTCTCTCTGTACTCAAAGCATATCTTTTAATAAAGTTTTTATGCCTCCAGCTGTGAAGAAAATTACCTGTTCATTTTTTTTCTTATGGTCCAGTTGTTGTTGTTGTTGTTGTTGTTGTTGTTGCTAGAATGCGATATGAAAGCAGGGGATTCGCAGACACAAATTAAAAATGCACAAAGTACAATAACCCCCCCTCCCCTTTGACGAGGCTCATCATGTAATAACCACCACCACAACAACAACAACAACAACAATAAAAATAAATTAATTAAAATCTCTTGGGGAAAAAAAAAAAGGTTTTTTTTTTTTAAATTACTTGTGCGTTAAATAAAGCCTGGACTACAAAACCCCCGCCTGCCAACCTTTATTTGATTTCTTAGTGTCTTTAATCATCGAGTGGAAGTCTTACACATTTTTCAAAATAATTGATCACGTCAATTCCCCCCCCCCCCCCCATTCCCCCCCCCCCCCCCCCGTAAATCGGATCTGAGTTTGCTGATTGTTTGATCATCAAGTTTTACTTTGAAATATATTGTGTATATTTGTGTATGTGTGTGTGTGTATGTGTGGTGTTTTATTTATTTATTACATTAAAAAAAACAACTTTATGACATAATGGCTACGAGCAGGTGAGCTCAACTGAAGCGGTGCAGGTCACGAGTTCTAATCCCTGTGATCCCATTCATGTAATGCCTTCATCAGTGTCGGCCTTAACAAATGCAGAGCCCGATTTGACGCCATTTTTTTAGAAGCGTTAAAACATAGTGCTGTGAGAATAAATGCCCAGATGAAACTTTATGCAAGAGCGCGGGGAATTCTTTTTGCATCATAGCAATATTTGTGGAAGAGATAGACAACTGTGGTCCTAGCAATATTTGTGGAGGAGATAGACACCTGTGGTCCTAGCAATATTTGTGGAGGAGATAGACACCTGTGGTCCTAGCAATATTTGTGGAGGAGATAGACACCTGTGGTCCTAGCAATATTTGTGGTGGAGATAGACACCTGTGGTCCTAGCAATATTTGTGGAGGAGATAGACACCTTTGGTCCTAGCAATGTTAGTGGAGGAGATAGACATCTGTGGTCCTAGCAATATTTGTGGAGGAGATAGACATCTGTGGTCCCAGCAATATTTGTGGAGGAGATAGACATCTGTGGTCATAGCAATATTTGTGGTGGAGATAGACATCTGTGGTCCAAGAAATATTGCTAAAGGAGATAGACACCTGTGGTCCTAGCAATATTTGTGGAGGAGATAGACACCTGTGGTCCTAGCAATATTTGTGGTGGAGATAGACATCTGTGGTCCTAGCAATATTTGTGGCGGAGATAGACATCTGTGGTCCTAGCAATATTTGTGGTGGAGATAGACATCTGTGGTCCTAGCAATATTTGTGGAGGAGATAGACATCTGTGGTCCTAGCAATATTTGTGGAGGAGATAGGCATCTGTGCTCCAAGAAATATTTCTAAAGGAGATAGATACCTGTGCTCCAAGAAATATTTCTAAAGGAGATAGATACCTGTGGTCCTAGCCATATTTCTAAAAGAGATGAACACCTGCGGTCATAGATAAAGGAAGATGCACAAGTGAGAAAGTGCCAGACGCGTAAAAAAGGGCAGGGGCTAAGGGGGTGAGGCACGTAGCGGCACCTACGGGTTTTTTTTTTCACCAAGGGCGGCATCTGTTATAATTTACCTTTTCTTTGGCACGGAAATGGGGCGGTACTCCCATTTACCCTTGTTACAAAACTGGCAAGTGGGAAGTAATACTAGATATAAAAACTGGCACCAAGTCTGTTATTGGTTTCGTTGCAGCATGCATATTCCACATTTCTCTTTCAATTTAACACTAAAGACAACAACAGCAAATTACCTTTTATTCTACAATTACCTCTTAAATGGTTGCATTAATATTTTGCTCATTTAGTTATTACAGTAATTACCTTTATTTCCATTGTTATCATAATTTTTTTTAATCCTGTTTCAGTATTGAACAATAATGTAATACATCAAGTCTCGACAAAACCATTCTTAATTGCTGTTTAATTTTTAATTGAAGTGTTTTCTCCCTTTATCCGTTTCATTTTAAATTCACTGTATTTTGTTTGTTTTCAGCCGACCAGTTTAAATGCGCCACCTATCGAGCATGCTTCTTAAAATAACAATCGCTTGGCAATCCGATCTAAATAAAGCAAAACGTTTTTTTTTACTAAAAAAATGTGTTAATTGAGTCATTAATTCAGTAATGAATCGAAGTTTTGGAGTTGTCAATGAAAAAAATCGATGTTTGTACTTTCTACTTCTGAAGAGTGTGGATGTGTGTTTTATCAAATTGAAACAAATTTGTTTTTCTTTTTAGGTTGTAAGCACTTTGTGCGATACGTCACAAGGTCTTCTGACATGTGTTTGTGACAAGCTTGTATATGTGTGTATGTGCGGGACATGTGTGTGATATAAACTGTATGTGGGGGGGGGGGGAGGGGGGAAACGTCACTCAGCTACCAGACGACCGGACACGTGAAGAAATGGGGAACAAATCTGTATAAAAGGGGGAGACAAATTTGTGTTTAGGTGAGCAGGAATGTATTGTCTGGGCGCGCTGTGACCATATCGTCTGCTGATTGAAATAGATTATAACCCTTTGCCGATACAGCAAATCAGGTAGTGGTGTTTCTCTGGAACTGTTCATATCTAGACCCAATACTCGGTAAACAAGTTAGTGATTAATTGTTTTACTTTAAAATTTACAACCATTTTTTTGTATTTTAGTGCTTGAGAAAAAATAACGAACTCGGTGTAAACATGGAGTTGAATGTATTCTCAACTTTATCATTTAAATTGTTTTAAAAGCTTTTATTTGGTTTCACTTTCTGTGGCTGTGTTTGTTAACTCTCTAATATAGCCATTCAGTTTCTCGTAGTTAGAATAACTGAAAACATGTGTATACTCATTGACATTTTCTTTAAATGTACATTATGTTTATACTAGCTGTACCCTGCAAAACCTTTGCATAGAGTTATATCCCCTTAGGCTTGATCGGTAGGCTAGGTTATTTTTTTTTTTTGGTTTCGGGCAAATCCGATTTTTTCATGTTTGTATTTTAAACTGGAATACTGTTGTATTAATTCTTTACTTTCGATTTAACGCAGAGCCCGAATCGCTATTATTTTATTAAAAGATAGATAATCGAGTCAATAGTACAATTCTTGTAGACTCCTTGAAGCTAATGACTTTTTTTTGTAATGATTATGTAAATAAAAGTACCAGAATAAGATTATGCCGGCTAATGATTATGGACGTATACTATCAATATGTGTGTGAATTGTTAGACTTACTTCTGTAAACTTTAACTTAACCTGGCTTGTTTATTTATTATAAAAACTACAAAATATTTTTTTTTTAAAGTTTCAAATTTTAATAAAATAATAATTCTCTTACTACATGCTTAGTCTGGCTGTCTGTGAAAACTGTCCATAGTACTGAGGGAAACAGACAAAGAGGGACACAAAGACAAAGGGGCCACGTAGACAAAGGGACAACGTAGACAAAGGGACCACACAGACAAAGGGACCACGTAGACAAAGAGACCACACAGAAAAAGGGACCACGTAGACAAAGGGACCACATAGACAAAGAGACCACACAGACAAAGGAACCACGTAGACAAAGGGACCACACAGACAAAGGGACCACACAGACAAAGGGACCACATAGACAAAGAGACCACGTAGACAAAGGGGTCACGTAGACAAAGAGATCACACAGACAAAGGGACCACGTAGACAAAGGGACCACGTAGACAAAGAGGCCACATAGACAAAGGGACCACGTAGAACAGAGGGACCACAATGACAAAGGTACCACACAGACAAAGGGACCACGTAAACAAAGGGACCATGTAGACAAAGAGACCACACAGACAAAAGGACCACACAGACAAAGGGACCACGTAGACAAAGGGGCCACACAGACAATGGGCCACGTAGACACAGGGACCACACGGACAGTGCGTTCGTGCTAAGGCTGGTGACATAAAACTATGACACGTAACAAATATCAATGATCTACAGACATTTCTACAGATTAAATAATTTAAAAAAAAAACAAGAGCTATCACACGACTATAAAGATTACCATGTAAGAAATATCAGGGCCCACCAACAAGTGCTTTTACCTAGGACCCCCCACCCCCCCCCGCCCCACCTCCGCTCCAAAAGACAAAAGCAAACGGCTCTGCAAAAGTCAATCTAAGATATAGTTTAATAAATTTCAAAACAGGTAAAAATAAAACAATGACAAATAATTTATAATAATACATTATCTCAAATGATCAACATTACATTGTAGGGACATATTATCTTTTAATGTGTTTGTTATTATTAGTTTCCTGATATTGACATGAGCCCCCGAGACAGACAGCCGCCATTGTAAGAGTTTATTTAGCCGTGGCATTCATTATTGATTGATGATTATTGCACAAATCGAAGTCAGGTATCAAAACTATGTATGTGTGTGTGTGTGTGTGTATGTAATTATGAAAGGTCTATGTAAGGATGAGATGTTTGTCACTAGATCCCATAATAAACAACTAATGCTCTTACATCCCCATGGCCGGGAGCTCAATGTTTAGATAGTCCCCCATCTTAAACCACCACCCCCCTTCTTCCACCATAGCTGATTGTGCAGTAGCTAACAAGACATTACGGGAGATATATATAGGTAAGTGACTGGACCCGCTGAGATTTGAGCCCCTTGAAATACAGAATGTTGGCCAGGTCCCACAGCCAGTGTACCACCAGTCACGACAATGAATGTAATGGAGCCAGGGTTGCCAACTATTTTCTTGAAGAATTATCCAGAAAATATCTAAGATTCTGCTAAATACACGGAAAACAATTACATTTTGGTAACTACATAACACTATTAAATTATCCAGATCTATTGTTTAATATCATTTTTACTATCGCTAGATTTCTCTAAATAAATCTCTGGATCTGGATAAAAAAAATATCCAGCGTGGCAGCCCTGAATAGAACTGTGATACATTCAATCGGCAGACTTAAACCAAAATAACAGTGCATTAAAGTTCAGTCAAGGTTGTTTGATATAGTATTTCACTGCCCTGGGCGCTACTCTCAAAGGGGCGCCAAATGGTATATTTTATATATAATATTATATGGTTTTCGAATGGAGGGGCGCTAAAAAGGTATTGTGCCCCGCGCGCGAGTTAAGCTCGCTACGCCACTGATCGTATTGTCACATTGTTAAATCATTTTGTGAAATGCTTGTTTTTAAAACAATTTCTTACATCATCTTACATGTATGCTAAATAAATTAATATTAAATGTTGGGTACTTCGCGAATTCTTTTTGAATTATGCATAAAAACTAGAAACTATCCCCTTCTTTATTACAGGACCCACGACTACTCCCCTGATTGTACTATTGGAATTATGGATGTTTCCCAACCCCACCGTTAAATAGATGTGGGCACCAAAACGTCGATCTAAGAATGTGAAAGTAGAACTTTACACCCTGTGATACCCTTCATAAGATCACCAAGGCCAGCGCCCTTTCTTATTCTGTTCTCTTTCAATAGAAAAGACTACTTACCCGTAGTGTTAGTTCAGTTTTTTTTTTAAATTATATATTATAAGACCAAGTTTCAGATTAACTGATACGTATTTTTTAAAACAATGGATCTCACATCATTGAACGCAACGGCCCCGGAGAGCATCAGAACACAAGGCCCGCCCATATACGTCAGCGAACATCAAAGATACATCGCCGAGATCGTTATTGACCTGGCCTTGTCCCTGGTCGTCTCCCTGGTGGGGACCGTGACCAATCTGATCGTGGTCATCGTGTTCGCCAGGCAGGGGTTCAGGGACAGCGTCAGCATCTCCATGTCCACCGTGGCGTTCTGGGATTTCCTGAAATGCCTGGGCGGGGCCATCCAGAGGATGTCGGGGCCCATGAAACTGTTCGACCCGGCCCTCGCCCTGAGCTGGTCCAACATCAGCGTTGTGGTGTTCAACTACCTCATCTCGTTCACCAGTTACGTCACGAGCGTGCTGGCCGCCTACGTGGCCATCGAGCGATGCCTGTGCGTGAGCGTCCCGTTCAGGGTGAGAAAGCTGCTCACGCCGAGGGTGGCTTTCACGGCGTGCTTCACCATCTCCGTCGTCGTCTTCGGCTGCTTCGCCGTCATGTACGGCATCTACGACATCTCCTGGGAGCCCGACCCGGAGCTGTTCAACAGGACCGTGGCCCACTACAGCTACAACGACTTCTCCGTCAACAACACGGCGCTGTTCGAGTACTACAACATCTCCGGGATCGTCTGGCCGCTGGTCAGCCTGGTCATCATCGTCGTGTCCACCGCCATCATTTCGCACAAGCTGCGGCAGTCGCTGACCTTCAGGAGCAGGCAGTGCGCGAGCATCAGCGTGTCCTCGTCCTCGCGCCTGTCCGTCGTTTCAGGCAGGGGCGTGTCACAGAGGGACGGCCAGGTGGTGAAGGTGCTGCTGGTGGTCATCGCGGTTTACATCCTGACCCTGTCTCCCCGCGTCGTGGTCTACATGGTCAAGTATTTCGTCTACGACTTCTACTTCCTCCGCAGATACCACAACCTGTTCGTGCTGACGGCCTACGTCGTGTACTTCTTCGATCTTGTCAACGGGGCCAGCGGATTTTTCATTTTCCTCGTCATGAGCTCTTCATTCAGGGCAACATCAAGGAGATTGTTTTGGAGCTCTCCTGGGAAAAAAAACTGAAAATAAAAATCAACAAGTACCGTTAGAAAAAAAACAAAATACAGGGATAAAAAACTACAAATTATAAATAGTCTTCTAATTTTTTCCACTAAAATGTCATTGAGATCTTAAATTTTTAAAAACAAGTAATGGGGTAAAGTAATTACTGTCAAATTAGTTATTTTTTGACGTAAATGTTATTTGTTTTAATAACGAGCCTCTATCTACGCAGGTTTTTATATACACATTTAAAAATGTAAATATGCATGATATCTCTTTATGATAGTTTTTGTAATTAAAAAAGCTGTGCTCAAGTATAGTTACAATACAAACAAAACATCTAAAAATTGATCGCATCAGTAAACAACAACAACACTTGATGTCATTGTCAGTGGTCACTGATTTCACATATGAGTATAGCACGGGTCGTTTTGTTGGACTTCAAGAAAGGGATACATGGGAGGTAAGAACAACTCATCACCGATGCAACAGTGACCTCCCCTGCCCAGGCAGCCATTTAAAGGGCGTTCACCAATGACCTACGTGTCGCATTTTCATCGCTACATCAACCCTGGACCCTTGTAATACTGTTTTCAACACCATGACAATATTTACAGCGTTATGAGAATTAATACCACTACGAGTTGGGCTGCATGCTCCGACTTGCAAAGACCAAAACAATCGAAAACAACTTTTCTTAGTGCTAGTCTCACATTAATTGGTAAAACAATGTTTGTTTACTAGATAATGACTTACAGCCACCTAGAAACAATTCAAGCAACGTGAACTGTAAATACTTTACAGTTTGGTAATAATAAATTGCATGCAGTGCCGATCGTAAGTCTTTGAGACTCCTTGGCAGAGACATCAGGCGATATTTGGATACCCTAGGCTCATGTGCAAGAGGTACCCCTCATTGCATCAGATATAATGGATATTTTTTTACTGTAAGGCAGGAAATGAAGTGTTGCAACATAAACATAGGGTGAAGTGAAAGGAACTCACAAAATCAGATTTTTTTTTAAAATCAGGAACTTCAACAGATTTACAACACGTAGGTAAGTGTTTGATAATTAACTGAAACTATTATTCTTAAAATTAATGGCCTCATTCACAATGTAAAAGAGAGGGATAAACGGATTTCGATCGGTTAAAGTCGCATGCGCAGAGGTAGATGCTGCTGCATTAAATAAACAGGAAGACGGAGGAAATAGCAAGTGTAAACTTGAGTTTATTGTGGACTCCCCCCCCCCTCAGTATTTTGGCCCCATGCAGCCCCGTAGCGTAAAAATTCTACAGCAGGGGGCCAGGCATTCTACAGCATGGACCAGGCCAATAGCGGGGGGGGGGGGGCAGGAAATAAATTTTTCTAAGTAGAGCAAACAAGCAGAGGGGGGGGGCGGGCAGACAAAACGCAGAAGGTACGGCCCCCTGCCCCCCCCACCCCGCACGCTACGACCCCATGGCGTGCCTGGTGCTCCTGACGTAAAAATCCATCTCCGATCTTTAATGCACAGTCTTTTTTAAACTACCATCGTAACCAAAAGAGAAAAAAAAAAAATAAAAGGGATGGAAGAACACGTCCGATATTTAAGACCTGTCCTTAACTCTGCATGCATCATTCATTCAATACAGTTCATTGTTATCAACTGGCTGACCTGGTGCTCTGTGTTCCGATGTGGGCGGGTTCGCCAGTCGGATAGGTACCGGCGTATACCCGAGGGCTCTTCACTGTGGAACTTTTTCTTGCATGTGTCGTCTTGCTTTCAGCCTAAATGGGGGACAACACAGGGCTATGTTCTGTAGTTCGTTCACCCCCCACCCCCTGCTATGTTGGTGTTTTAACAATAGAACTGAAAAGATTGGCCCATTTTGGGCCCTGCACAGAAGTAGGCCCCTCTAACACTTTTTTTTTAGGTATTTATAAAGAAACATTGCAACCAGGGCTTTAAAAGGGCTAACCAAATAGGTCTTCACGCCTTTTAAAGGCTGGCTCTATTAGTATGTGTCACACTCCTTATTTAAAAAAAAAATAACGCAGTGGCTACGGTAACATCAAGACGAAGTTCGTATTTTTTTCCCGGGTTACCTCAATAGATATTGATACACACCCTATCCCTAACCCTACCCCTAACCCTATCCCTAGCCCTAACCCTAATCCTAACCCTTTTCCTAACCCTAATATAATTGCCGGTACCCGGAAAAAAAATGAGTACTCCCGCTAACCCTAATATAATGGCGCTTGGTGGAACCGTAGCCACTTCGAAAAAATAATAACTGTTTAAAAGAGGAAGTAATACTTGTGAAACAATATTTAAAAAAAAATTAAACCATGAAAAAGGAAAGGTTAAATATTTCGAAACAAAAAAAATCTCATTAATTTTGTACACAGTTTTATATATATATATAGTACTTTTTTTTAGTATCTGTTCATCTAATAAATCGAGAAATGATTATTTTTCTTTCAACCAATTTTGAACTAAATCAACACACAAGTTTAACTAGAGGTACTCGGTTATTTTTTCCTCAACCAATCAGATATCGTTGTCATCTGACGTTAATTACGTCCAATCGATTTCGTTTTAGTGCAGTCACGTGAAAATGATCAGACATAGACCTAGATTGGTTGTTTATTCTGACACCTCTACAGTTACAGTCAGGTGACTTCCTGAGCTCTTAAAATAATATGTGCAAGAAAAATGCTAAATGAATCCACCCCCCTCCCATTTTAAAAAGTAACTAAATGTTTTGTAAATACAAACTGTAGTTTTTCATTCAAAGCATTGGATTGAGTATTTCTCAAATGTGTCTTGATTCCTTATCACATAAGCTCATTGGCCTGAGCAGAGCAGTTTATTAATTTTGCAGAAGGTCCTTGAAGGTGGATTATCTGAAAATTGCAAAAAAGATTTAACAGCGCTCTTTCTGCGTCCTTTCATAGTTGTGCGCCCTGTGCAGCCTCACCTCCCACAACACAATTCTTACTCTACTGCGAGGGTTTAATCATTCAGCCAGACGGGGTCGTATGTGGCACACGGGCCGTGGTTTGCTCACCCTTGCACTAGGTTGGCTCATGCCGAATAAGTCTAAATGGCATGGAAGTGAAAAGGTAAATTGTCAGTTATGGTATACACAATTTATTCTGCGGGTCTATTTATAACAAGACAAGTTGTCAGAGCGGACTATTCTTTTATTGATAATGATTGATATTTCGAAATGTTTATATACAAAGTTCGTCCAACCCTTCAAGTTAAAATGTTCAACCGACCCCGAAAAAAAAAACTAACTTCAATGTATGTCTACGACGACTATTCAGTTAACTTGTACGACAATTCAGTTAATTTGTAGACAATTCAGTTAACTTGTACGACAATTCAGTTAACTTGTACGACAATTCAGTTAACTTGTACGACAATTCAGTTAACTTGTACGACAATTCAGTTAACTTGTACGACAATTCAGTTAACTTGTACGACTATTCAGTTAACTTGTACGACAATTCAGTTAACTTGTACGACTATTCAGTTAACTTGTACGACAATTCAGTTAACTTGTACAACAATTCAGTTAACTTGTACGACTATTTAGTTAACTTGTACGTGATAATTATTTATTCTTATATCTAACATCCACCGCCCTACCCCTCCCCATCAAACATGTTAAAGATAGCTAATGACCTAAAGACAGGACGTCATAGACTCATTTGGTGCTTTCAGGCGATAATGTAGTACTCACAATCTTTAATCTATTTTAATGGCTCAGAAAACATATCGGTTAAAAACTTACACTTTACAGACATCCCATGAATTTATTAATCGCAAGTGGAGTTTAAAGTCTTTATAGAAATAGTTGACGTTGTGACGAAATCTAGTAATGGGCACGGGCAGGGGAGGCGGGTACACTTACTTCGCCGTCTTCCAGGGATGAGATCTGTGGTACTTATTTTTATTTTTTTTTTTTGGCACATAAATGGTCTGATATTTTCCGCCCAGAACACCTTTTACACTTGTTAATTTACCGAGTTTACGAATTACACTTAAAAGCCTGAATGCAAATACATTAGATTTTTAAAAAAAATGTATATGTGGGGAAATAATCTACCCACTGTATAGCATTGACATCGCTAATGAAAAAAAAGGGAGAAAACTCGTAGCTGAAAATTCACTATCAGACATTGTGATTCTATTTATTCTAACCGTTTCCGGTTATTTAAGTACATGTATTTCTTCGGGGGAAAAATTGGTTCTAGTTGTTGAACATGTATGCTACCAAAGGTCAAAGGTTATCAACATTAGAGATCTAGAAAAAGGGTCATTGGCACAGTTGCACATTAATGCCTCTCTATGGATCTGCTCTTGGTGGTATATTTTTTTACTCTACCATATTAATAAGAAAGAAACATGTAATGTAGCTGTTAAACGTTACAACCGGTGCTCTTTCTAAGCTGTGCACTTGTTCACGCACAACTCGTCGAACGTGCGCATTTATGTTACAAACAAAGCCCACATAAAAAAAAAGTTTCGCTTAATAGACCCACACAGTGTTATGTTGAGCACAATTATTTTTTCGTTGATTTCCTACCAGAGTTGCGCTCAGCTGATAATCTATTTTGCCGCATACAGCCTTTCTGGAAACTAGAAGGAACATTAGTAGCCACCAGTGGCGCAACTGGGGATGGGGGGGCAATTGGGGCATTTGCCCCCTCCGAAATGCTATCCCCTGGGGTAGTGCTATAAATATTCTCATATAATACCGTATTAAAGTAAATAGCATTTATGAAACGATTATGTATGCTTCTTGACACCGGAAATGGTGGGAGTAGCGGTCGGCCCTAGAGTGTACTACTATATGGTGTTGCCATCTTGACCAGCGGTCAGCAACCTTTTTTTTTAACTTCCTAAGTCAAAGTTCGTAAGTCCATGGAGGCTCCCTTCAACCCTCCTCCCCTCCCCCCCCCGCCACCCCCAAATCCAATGTAGATTTAAAAAAAATAAATTAAAACTTTTGAAATAGTATGATCAGATAACTTATTTTATTACCAGGACGGCACTGTTTTCACTAAACCGGTTATAATGTATTATGAAACCACAATTAAACCTGTTATCTTGAACAAGCCAAAACAAAAAATGAGGTTTTGATGAGGGAGATTGGAACGTAGTCGTCAGATGTTCAGATCAATCGATGAGGCTTCATTTTTATTTTTTTTTTCTCAAGCTGAAATTGTAGTCTTCAATTTTAAATTAAATGCCTCTATTATCAATACGTTTCTTTGTATTGGGCCATCTTCCGATGGGGAACTAAAATATTCAGTAAACATATTGTTTGTGTTGCCTAGTGTTAGCCACACTACATGGAGGTAAGAGCTTGTTTGTGTTGCCTAGTGTTAGCCACACTACATGGAGGTAAGAGATTGTTTGTGTTGCCTAGTGTTAGCCACACTACATGGAGGTAAGAGATTGTTTGTGTTGCCTAGTGTTAGCCGCACTACATGGAGGTAAGAGATTGTTTGTGTTGCCTAGTGTTAGCCACACTACATGGAGTAAGAGATTGTTTGTGTTGCCTAGTGTTAGCCACACTACATGGAGATAAGAGATTGTTTGTGTTGCCTAGTGTTAGCCACACTACATGGAGGTAAGAGATTGTTTGTGTTGCCTAGTTTTAGCCACACTACATTGAGGTAAGAGATTGTTTGTGTTGCCTAGTGTTAGCCACTACATGGAGGTCAGAGATTGTTTGTGTTGCCTATTGTTAGCCACACTACATGGAGGTAAGAGATTGTTTGTGTTGCCTAGTGTTAGCCACACTACATGGAGATAAGAGATTGTTTGTGTTGCCTAGTGTTAGCCACACTACATGGAGGTAAGAGATTGTTTGTGTTGCCTAGTTTTAGCCACACTACATTGAGGTAAGAGATTGTTTGTGTTGCCTAGTGTTAGCCACTACATGGAGGTCAGAGATTGTTTGTGTTGCCTAGGGTTAGCCACTACATGGAGGTAAGAGATTGTTTGTGTTGCCTAGTGTTAGCCACTACATGGAAGCTGACAACCTTTTCTTTCATACTTCATCGTATCTGCCAGGGCCGGCCTTACAAATTGCGGGGCCCAATGTAAAGGATGCTTGCGAGGCCACTATTCTAATTTTTTTTATAATAACAACCAATACTATAAATATAAATGTAAATTGCTGGGCCCCTGCTAGCCGCGGGCTCCAAATTGGAGCAATCGGTTAAACCGGCCTAAGGTCGGTCAGTGGCATCTGCGGATCTTCTTCGACCAGCCTCGATTGCTACAGCAATATCGTCATCTGAAGCCTCTCCATTTGACGTCGTAACGTATACATAACGCCCTTAAGCTGCCCTTACAAGG
This sequence comes from Bulinus truncatus, assembly GCA_021962125.1. Classification (NCBI taxonomy): domain Eukaryota; kingdom Metazoa; phylum Mollusca; class Gastropoda; family Planorbidae; genus Bulinus; species Bulinus truncatus. The sequence continues at coordinate 4,701,924 of JAGDYQ010000004.1, forward strand.
GAGCTAAGCTCGATGAAAGGATAAAAATAGGTGCGCAAGCTTAGCTACACATTACTCATTTAAAGAAGAGGTCTTTGGATCATGTATATATATATTGATGTTGAAAAAAGTTTGACCTCTTTGCACAAGGGCCACATCCGGTTAGTACTTTGCCTCATAACAGCTACAATACTTCAATGTGCAGTAGTTGAGTACATTGGGAAAACATTACTTCAACGCGCACTGGGAGCATATTTCTTCACAGAGAATTTTAGAAAAGGGCGCTTCGAAAGGAGATTCTTTGCTGGTTTTGATCACTTCGTATTTGAGCTCATTTCATTCTGGAGACATTCTTTTTTTTTCTTGCTCACAACGCATAATGCAATGAGTTGACAGCATGTCTGGGTGACCTACATCTTTCACCCTTGCAATTATTCCTAAACGATGTCATATCAAGTTTGCCCCACTGTCTATACGTATCCCTATACACGGAGGTTATTCTTGTAATGAGCTTTTGCGTTCTGTCCTCACAAAACATTAAAGTCTTTTTTTATATTTACTTCGCACCGCAGTGTTGGGTGTTTTGACTGTAAGCGTCTCATGAGTTTCGTAGGCTTCATCAAAAGACTATAACCACTCTTAGAACACTACGTTTTAGATACACTCTTAGAACACACAACACTTTAGATATACTCTTAGAACACACAACGCTTTAGATACACTCTTAGAACACACAACGCTTTAGATACACTCTTAGAGCACACAACGCTTTAGATACACTCTTAGAACACACAACGCTTTAGATACACTCTTAGAACACATAACGCTTCTCTGACATTCTTATAGATTTATTTAATCTACATGGGTTTATTTCACAACAATAATACGAATCAGCGTCAGGCAAGCTGTGATTCACTTGTTTCCAAGTATCAAGTACAGTTCCAGACTAGCTGTGATTCACTTGTTTCCAAGTATCAAGTACAGTTCCAGGCTAGCTGTGATTCATTTTTTGTTTCCAAGTATCAAGTACAGTTCCAGGCTAGCTGTGATTCACTTGTATCCAAGTATCAAGTACAGTTCCAGGCTGGCTGTGATTCACTTGTATCCTTGTATCTAGTACAGTTCCAGGCTGGCCGTGATTCACTTGTATCACTGTCTTAAGTACAGGCGGACATTTTTTATTTTGATTAAAAAAAGATACAGAAATTGTTAAAGATGTCCCAATCTCTATATGGGTGCCAAGATTTTCTAACGGGCCCCAGGTGCCCGACCGCTGATCTGGACGGAAACAATGGATTAGTTGGAGCAAACGCATTTTTCCTAATACCGCAGCAAATACTGAGTAGTGTTGTTTTAGTCCCAGGTCATATTTTAGTTTCAGTTTTTATTTCGTTTTTTCTGTAATAATTTTAGTTTTCGTCTAGTTTTAGTCTTGCTTCTAATTTTAGTTTTAGTTTTAGTTCTCGTTGACGAAAAGTCAACATTTTCGTTAACGAAGGTTTTAGTTTTAGTTTTCGTGAACGAAAGCAACACTATATTTTAGTTTCAGTTTTTATTTCGTTTTTTCTGTAATAATTTCAGTTTTCGTCTAGTTTTAGTCTTGCTGCTAATTTTAGTTTTAGTTTTAGTTCTCGTTGACGAAAAGTCAACATTTTCGTCAACGAAGGTTTTAGTTTTAGTTTTCGTCAACGAAGGTTTTAGTTTTAGTTTTCGTCAACGAAAACAACACTAATACTGAGCAAGTAGTACCAGAAAGAAACAAAAAAAAAACTCCTCTGTTGAATATCTAAACAATATTGCATTTTAAAAAATATAAGATTACTTAGAAATCACCAGCCCCATAGCGTGAAAATTCTACAGCAGGGACCAGGCATTCTAAAGCAGGGGCCAGGCCATAGTGGGGTTGGGGGGGGGCAGGAAATACATTTTACTAAGTAGAGCAAACAAGCAGAGGACAAACGGAGGGGCTGAAAATCACTAAATACACGTGTGTAGGCTATGTGTTTAGTGGAATGTCTCTTTTTTTTTTATGATCAGGTCTGAATTTTAAAGTTCAGACAGGCTTAAAAAAAAAATAAAAAAAATTGCATTTTTACAAAAAATATTTATCGATCCTGTATTTTCGTAATAGTGTGCTGTGCAATCTTTATAAATTAACATCTACTTACATTAAAAAAAAAAGTTCCCTTAGCCCTACTGGGCCATTGGGGCTGATGAAGTGTAGAATTCATCGGTTTCTATAACCTCTGCATATGAAGGGATTGTAATACAACGCCCAGTCGCCTCACCGATATTCGAACCCTTGACTCTCATGTCGACAGTCGATATCTAAACCACTCGGCCAACCGTCCCACACTTATATTAAAGATGATATTGTATTTCAATTATCGTTTTAATCAGAAAATGAATTAGTAGATATACAAGTTCTATGTCTCTAATGCTCAACTTTGATTAATATTTGTATACACCTTTTTTATTGCACTTATATCACTTTCCCGTTATTTTACGTTAAAAATGAGATTGTTTTTCACCCTGTGTCTTAATTTTGGAACGCACATACTGTATGCTCTGGTGCAAATAGCATCAGCCTAAAAAATCAATACTTTTATTAAGTGAGGGGAAAAAATCGGTCAACCTTCTCTTTTATTGGAGTTACCAAAAGCATAACAAGCAAGTACATTGTTGTCATCATAGTATTTACAAGCATTATGTAAGGTCAGTCTAAGAAAAATGGCTATTTTATAATGTTGTTTTTTGTTCCATTCTAAGTTATTAAGGACAAATTATCGAAATACACAGAGTTTTGTTTTTAAATATTTTTGCTTTGCCGTAGCCTGATCGAAATTTGATGTTTTATAAATTACTCTCAGATTACGTCTGTAATATTTCATACCGACATACCGGAGTTCATTTAAGTTCACTGATCCGTTATCGAGTTAAAAAGTTTAGTGCCAAAATCAATATATTGCATATACATTAGGATGCCATAACAATGCATACTTTTTCATTCAAAACTCAAAAGATTATTGGATGTAAAATTATCCAAACAAAGCCATGGGATTTTTTTTAACGCAAAGTAATGTCAGCCTCTGACTCGGAGCTAGGCCAAGTTAGTAAGAGCCCGAGAGCCTAAAGCTATTAACTTAATAATTAAGACTTAGTAGTTTAAGTCTGTCTGAAAACAAAGAACTCAAAAAGTACAAAATATCTAATAATCATCCCTCCATAGTAGTCTATCGGCACACTATTTTAGCTAATGAAGTATAATTTTTCTGATTTATTAATACTATTAAAATTTAATTGTGCTCAGTTTTATGATGAATTATGTAGATAAGATTGTCTTATCTACATAATTCATCATAAACCTGGGTGTCCAGAAGTCTCTGCTAGTGTTAGTAAAACACAGTGCTTTTTTTCTGGCAGAACGGCTTTCTGGCAACTTTTTTTCTATAGACTTTTGTATATTAGAACATTACTGTCTGGAATGTTTGGTTTTAGTACTTTTTCATATAGTAGTTCCGGAATTTTTTGTATTTTTCTTTTTAGAAAAACAGCACTGGGTATACACCTTTAGTTTAGTTATATAAGCGAAAATGTTACTTATGACATCAAAAATTTTATGACAGGATAATGTTCTGTGTTTTTGGTTATTAACTCATTTAGGTAACACAAATCACACGTGATAATAAGCTCTTAAAAAACAATGACAAATAAATTTAGTTCTTTCAGATGTAAGCTATGTCCATTGTCCACAGAAAAATTTTAAAACGCAGCTGTGAGTTGGTTAAGTTACCGTTGTCCAAAAAATAATTTGTTTTTTTATATTTAGTGGCAATGAGCTTCTAGGCCTATTTCACCTAGCTCAGTTTGTCCTATACTATCTTAATAACATAAAGAAGATGGCTAATGGTGCTTCCACTTCAGCTGAGATGATGTGGGGGGGGGGGTTAAGATAAGCACTACAAAATTAGTTTTTAAAAAAATGTCAATTAAAAAGTTAAGATGAAATATTTTGTCTTTTAACTTATACAAAGACTTCATTAGTCAGATTTGCGACACTGTTTACAGTTGTTTCTGCATTATTCTTGAAATCAATTACTCTTTCATTTTGATATTTTATCTTAACAAAACATTCATATTTTAAGACTGCTTTTCTTTTCCAGATTTGTTTTTCAAATAGATCTTTGTGGATTTATAGGCTTTACTTCCTAAAATTTTTTTTAAAGTTTTAACAAATGTAGATTTAATTTATAAAGATTTTGATTTTGCATCTGTAGTATTTTGTTCTAGTTTGACATTTCTTGATTATGGTACAGACATGGGCAAACTATGCCCGTTGAGTAAATACGTCAGTTAGCCTGTTTAATCCACCCCTAGCTCTGCTTTTCTCCATTCATTCACAACAATGATGTTTACATATAATTTTTAATATTTCATAAGTTTTTCTCTCCAATTAAGAACACAATGTGGTCTGTGTATCAAAAAGTTTGCCCACCCTCGTGTGAAGTGTGTTTTTTTGTTAGAAATTTAAGTCAAATAACATTTTACTTTGTATAATATTCTCTCATTTGAACAAAAATTATTGAAATTTAGAACTATTTGAATTCTTAAAAAAAAAAGATAATCATCTGGTCTCCCTGTTTTAACTGTAATTAACAGATACTGTAATGACTGCTCCTTTTTATCTTTAATGTGATTTTTTTTTTTTTTACTGTTTTGCTGTTACATTTTCCTTAGTGTAAGAATGATTTTAAAAAATAAGTTTCTCATTGAAATTAACATTGTACACATTTGTATATTTCAGGACTTAACTTGGATAAAATGACTTCCTTAAATCAGAGATTTCTTCATAGACCGAAAGAATTCATTACAGCTGTCAATTCATTCAGGACTTTTTGTTGTTCGACATACGCCACTGACAGAAGAACAAGATATAACCCAAAATCTTTACAAAAAGGAAATTATAGAGGAAAACAAAAAAACTTAAGGTTTTATAGTCTTGATAGTACTAACTCTTTCAATGTACTTAGTGAATCTACAATGTTGGTTCAGGATGGGGTAAATATTGAAGAGCTCCCAGTCTTGATTCGAAGAGCCACTCGTAACTCATATCCTTTCACCTCACATTCATACACTGGTGAAAAAATTGTAGCGGAGACAGAATTTGACAGTACATTTAGACAGGTGCTGCAAAACTGTTCATCTGTCAATGACGTTTTCAGACTACTGGAGGTTCCCTCAGATAAGGTGAGAGGTTACTCTGCAGCATTTGCTTTGCAGAGGCTCCACATTCTCAAACATCTCAACACTGAATGGAGCATGATTCATTCATTTATACGATCAGCCGTCATGCGTGAATTGTACGACACTGTCGAGAAGGACATTGGCCTTCTTTCAAATGCAACCCTCATCTCTCTTGTTGACTGTTACCTGGCAGCAGACGGCTTCAGTTTGTCTTGTTTAAATACTATCAACATTGAGGTGCAGATTAGACTAGGAGAAGGTAATTTCTCTATTGAAGAGCTTCTTACTCTGGCTTGCGTTCTTAAGTCTGGCACAGAGCAGATATTTAAAAATTCAAAATCACCCTCACCTTCCAGAATGCAGGCCATGAGCATTGTTTCTGAAAATGCTTCGAGGTTTTTGTCCAATGAAGACCAAGAAGGAGAACGGCTAGAACACTTTGATAAATACTGTGCCAAGTCGGATCCTCAGGTCCTTAATGAAATAAAGGCCCATTGCCACGAACTTTCAAAAAATGTTTGGGTGCATTTGTTTTCAAGGTAAAAAAATAAATCCTACTTTTTAAAAAAAATACATAATCTAATTGTCCTTGGAAAAAATCAACTTTAGATACATTTTTCTTTCATTTAATAAGTCCTGAGGAAATTGTAGATTATTTTTTTGAGGTTTGATTTTTGTTAAATAGTTTATTTTGTCTTCCAAACAGATACAAGGATATTAGTGAAGAAACTTTACCGTCAACACTTCAGGCTCTTCCACTGAGTTTTAAAAGTATGGTTTCGTTGTTAGAGAAACCCTTAAATAAAATTTGGGTAGATTTGTCACCTGAGGGTGTAGCTGTTTGCCTAACCAACCTGCTGCGATTGAGGGTCAACAATGCATCAATAATGACTAATCTAAGTTAATACAATTTTATTATCTTCATAATATTCAGGCTCAACATTGCACCTTGATTATTTAAATTGCTATTTTAAAAAAAATGTATTGACCTATTTCTTAATATGATCTGCTATCTTTGGTAGAGACTTAGGGATCATGTTATATTTTATAACAATGTGTCATTGTTTTTTTTTACAGGTCACTGGGCATATGTAAATATCCATAAGATGACTCCATCTTTGCTGATCACCTATCTAAATACGTTTCTGCATTTCACCTTTATGGAGGAGAACTTTTTCAAAGTTATAGAGAAATGTCTGCAACTAAAAGGACTGAAGGTATGAAAACATTTCTGTTCTGGTCCATCAAAATATACTGTGAACTGTCTTAGATTATTTCTTTAGACACTTTCAAAACACTGCCTTTATATGCTGTTGTGTTTGCTTTACTTTGATACTACTGTGAATAGGATGCAGTTAACGTACACTTGTATATGTATTATTTACAGGTTCAGACTAATGTTATAGCTATGTGTGTTGAGTATTGCCGTTGTAACAGGTATCTGTCTCCTGTTGTTATGGATGTCGCAGCCAACCATTTTACTAATTACGGGTATTCTTACGAACCGCTCCAGCTGTATGCAGTTCTCAGGGCATTTGGTCAGTTGAATTACCTACCTTCTGAGCCAACGAGTTTTTTGAAAATGGTAATTGTTTTGAGTCATTTACTCCTGATTTAAATTGAAGATTTAGTCTTGCCATATAATTTAATTTTACAAATGCGACATTAGGTGTCAGAAAAGTTAAAAAGAGTTACAAATCCTCATAAAATAAATGCAAAAAATTACAAAAGTTTTCACATCTAAGACTAGTTACTAGAATCTTTAGAAATTAAAATATGAAAAGTGATATCACCTACCTGGGCAAAACTTTATTTTTTTTCAAGAGGTTTGCTATAAATGACTCCTTTAGTAAACATACTCTTAAATAGCAACTGTTTTAAGAACTGATAGTATGATATTTTTCAGGTAGAGAGTTGTCTGTGGGAAAGATTTGAACACCTGAATGAGACACACCTTTTAGAGATTTTGGCTTCTTTCACCTTTGTTAACATTTTACCCAAAAACTTTGCTAACCGTGTAGCCAGTGACTATTATTTTGATAAAGTCGGAAGTGAGTGAAATTTTTTTTATCCCAAGCTGATCTAGAAATAGAAAATAATTTTTTTTTTTTTACTGTTAAGTTCATGTCTAGTCAGCCAATCGTGTTTGAGAAGTTCTTGATTTATCACATATGAAAAGCACTGCGGCAGGTCAGGGTGACTCAGCAGTGGCAATATTCAGCAATTATATTTTAGCCATTCAATGTATCATTGTCTGTCTTTTGAATCTTTGACGAGTAATTACTTATACCAATGGATGCACTATAGATTAGCGAGGGATGGATTTAAAAAAAAAATTTATACAGCACTTCCAACACAGGATTGTGATTTTTATGGTAAATTTTTTGTTTTGTAATAAATGTTTATCATTATCAAGAGTTTTTACTATTTTATATAGGTTGTGTTGACCAATGACCAAAATGGTATTGTTAACGTAGTATAAAAATTTGGGTGCTCCTCTGGCATGTTTTTTTTTAAAATAAGCAATTTTTATTGGGGTAAAAATGTTATTAACTGATACAGAAATGAACTAAGTTTAATAATAGCTCTAAATTTTCTTTTAAAATATGGTGTATAAATTTTTTTTTTCTGTATCCGTCCCCTGGTTATCAATAGAACACTCTAAAAATCAACCTCCAAATGTTTTTTTTATTAATTTTTAAAAATACTGTTTATTACAAGAACAAATACATGTATTATTATTTTTATTGACTTTTTTTTTTCATCAATTCAGAGCTGAAATCACCAGAAAAATTTATAGCCCTGACATGGCTGAAAGTGATGAAGCATGCAATTATAATGGACATGACAGATGACCCGCAGAAGTGTTTGACATGGCTGATGAGTAAAAACAACAAAGGAAGTGTTACTTTATACCTTGGTGAGTACAGAATGCACAGGGTGATTTATTGACTTTTTTTTTTGATAGTTACTTTGATTCCCTCTATCTTTTATTTTTTGATAGTTACTTTGATTCCCTCTATCTTTTATTTTTTTTTACCATCATCTAAGATAAATACAGTATGCTGATATTGAAAAAAATAAATGCTATATCTCAGAAAGGTATAATAAATTGATTTAATTGTTGAGAAAAGAAATGCAAATAGAAAATTTCTTGAACATCTAAAAAAATTAAGTTTGTATGCTGTAAAGGTATAGTTTTGTAAATTTTTCCGGATCAGGATTTTTCCGGATTTTAGGTATCGTATTCTAGGATTGCAGATGCCACCCTCTCACTCTTCTCCCCCCTCAATATGGTGGCTGAGTTACGCTTTAGTTAAGTTTGGTATGGTTATAATTTGCGTTATAATTTGGAATTTGCTTATATGTACATTAATGTCTTATTTCATTGTGTCCACTCTATATAAAAATCAACAGACATTTACAAGTGTGCAGCTAAAAGTGTCAAGACAGCTCTGAGTCGTTTGTTTGGCCCAAAATGTCATTACTGTTTACCATTTTATAGCTGTAAGTAAAATAGTTTTTTTTTTCTTTCTGAATTTATACATTCATATTTCTTTTGTTTATATCATTTCTCACATTAGTTACTTGAGCCCTGGACCTAGGACTTTTTTATGAAAATAAAGATTAAACTAAGTCATATGAACAATAGAAATGTAGTGAAGTTAAGGTAGATAATCTGAGAGGCATTTTGTATTGTTGCACAGTGAAATGTCCGTTATAACAAACGTCAGTGTAACGAATTATTCAGTACAGCGAATTTTTTTTTCGCCCCTTCCCCTTGGCTTATATAACATCTGTTAAAAAGTGTCGTTGTAACGAATTTCGTGTTTTCAGTTTTGCGAAAAAAATAGCCGTTTTGCAGATATTTAATTTTATCCCCTTACCAAAAAAAAAATTTTAATTCGGCAAATTTCTATAACTCAAGTCAACTTGAACTCAAACGACATTCACATTTACTAAATAATGGGAGGGGGGAGTGTGAGAGGAGTAAGATGTTATGGTAACCTTAAACCTCTACTGATGAGGATAGTAAACATAAATTCCACCAGGTGCAGTACTGAGACAAGTATCGTCTTGGGACGGTGAGGGGGGGGGGGTAGTGAGTGGCGGTGTCACAATTACGTAACAACATACGGGGGGGGGGGTGAGAGTTTTAGCAAGGTCGGGAAGGGGAGAGGAAGAGAGTTAAGACGTCACGAGACAGCCAAGCGACGGCGGGCACAATTACGTAACAACGAACTGGGGGGGGGGAGTGGAGCGGCGGTGGCTGTTACGAACGGGGATGGGTGAGAGAAGCATTTTAGCAATGGTAGAAAGGGGAGGGGGTGGAGAGAGATGTCAGCCACCTGCACGTAGAGAACGTCACAAGTAGGGACGTACGTAGGATTAATTAAAAAATCAATAAACCAGTGTTATGTTTGTGTGCGGGGGGAGGGTGCGGTAATGAGAAAGAAGCAAGACACTTTTTTGGGAGGTATGAGAAAGACATAATGGATTTGATGTGTATGGCGGTTATAAGCAAGTAATTAAGGGTAGCATTTCCCAACCACCCAGCCAGGCAATGTTCTTTCGAACATCAACCAGACTGCAGTTGAAAAAATGATTAAAAAGTAACTTGACAGTTTTAGTAAAAAGCAATGTCATTGTTTTGGGTAGGGGCTTGATTAATGCTTAGGGTCGCATTTTGCGAATATGGCTATTAACAATATTGTTTAGTTTGGGGTAAAGACTTGATGGGCAGAAGACTGCATTCTGGTTGTTGGGGAATATTTAGAACGGATCTTTTATGCTTGGGAGTGTTCAGAAGAAAATTAGACTTTTTCAGGTGACTTCTGTGTGTTTGTATTTGTTGACATTTTCTTATTATAATAAAATTGAATCCAGTTAAAAAAATATTTAATTATTTAATAAATGAGACAATATGAGTAAGAGAGCCGTAATGGGCACATTGCACAGGTTTCTTATAAATCAAGGGAAGTAAGTCATGTTGAATAACTGTTGCACAAATAAATGAGTTATGTCCCTTAGTTCAATGCCGTTGGCGGTATGTATTAAAACAGAAAATGTCGCTGGGGACCCCCCCCCCCCATTTCAGTGTAACAAATTTTCAGTATTACGAACGAATTTCGAGTCCCCGTGAATTTCGTTATAGCGACATTTCACTGTATATTGTCATATATTTAACAATATAATTGTCAAATTGATTTTTATATTACTTAGGTCATACCATTAATTTAGACATCAATGGTGTACCGCTGGAAGTGGCTAAATCAGACTGTGGTGAGGTCAGCAACAAAGAACAGATTGCTAAAAAGTAAGTCTTGAGAAATTGTATTCAGCACATTTTAATACATGCGTTTGAATTTTTAAAATTCCCTTTTACATTTGAGTCCACAGGAAAAACTGCCACTAACTGCAAAAGTATTATTTCCTCCATTCATAGTTTAAACCACAGACGATGAATCCTTTTGAGCCAAACTATCCTAATCCACTTTGTGGGTTAGTCTACTATAGCTCTGAACGCTTATTATAGTAAAGTTCCCTTAATCTGTAAGGGCCATCGGGGAAGATGAAATTTTTTTGTAGCCATGGCCTAATAAGGGATAGTGTATTTAGCATGTAGTGTAATGATAATACTTTGATCCTGTTTTCCCCAGGCTTGTCCTATTATTGCGAAGTGCTGATCACTTCCTGGTCAACACCAAACAACTTATGGGAGTGCAAGTTCAGAGACTGGCTCACCTTAAGAAATTAGGTTACATTCCTGTTGAGGTGAGGGATTTAGATACAGCATGGTATAATTTTATAGACATTGTTAGGTATTTTAGTTAAAGCATGAATAAATTAGAGGTCCAACAGCATTTCTGTTTTATTATGTAGAGGGGACAGATGCTCTTAAATAAAAATAAAATATAAATTACACACTAATAAATGCATTTTGTTTTGATACTGTTCATCACAAAATGTGACAAATTAAAACTTTTCTTTAACACTAGTTGTGTTAACTCTTAGACATGTCAATTTATTTTCTACTGACATAGATTTCTTTCACATTACTGAAAGTAGTATTGACTTCTCAATGAAGTATTATTGATTGTTCATTTTTATGCAATCAAAGTTTGACTCTTTGATATACCTGCTTGTAATGTTCATGTTTTAAGTATGCATAGTTTAGCAACACACAGACATAAATTCTTAATCTTGATTTATTTTTCGTCCAGATAAGAGTTAGTGAGATTCTTTATGCTGACAGAATATCTGAAAATGCTTTACTTGATGTGATCAAACAACACCTCAGCCCCCATGTGAACTTTGACATTTTGCCTGAGATCTGTGAGGAGCCCATCAGTAAAGTGCAGTCTGCATGTCTTGATCAAAGTCTGAGTGGCTGGCTAGGTTATGATGACCATTTAGATCATGAATCTGATAATGCTAATGATCTTGACTTGATCAGAGCCTTGCTGAAGTGCAAAACAGATTCGGGAAAGACAGACCAAAACTCAAAGGATCCGATGCAGACATAAACTAGTGAATTCGTTTGACTATCGTCTTTGAAGGAATACAACATATAAAAATTAAGCTTTATAAAGTAAACGATCATCATGTTAAAAAATTTAAACAGTGGCGTTAAAAAATATTAACAGTGGCGTATTTGCGATAATTTTAAATGGAAACATTTATATTACACCTTGTCTTATATCATGGAAATGCAATATTCTTAAAAAATTTTCCCATTGTTTTTAATGAGTGTTGCTTTTTTTGTGTGATCAAATGAGATATTTTTAATTGCTAGTAATAAAAGTTGTAAGAAATGTGTGCACAAAAATTATATTACAAAATAGTTGTAAATTTATATTTTGTGTCAAGTCTGGTGTGAGAGTGTGGTTGAAAGAGAATTGATGAAAGTTTTTATCTAATAAAATTAATTCATGTGATTAAAGGAATCTTTAAGATCAGTAAATTTTTGTTATTTTATTTATAAATAAATCTATAACCCTCATGTCACATGACGAAGTCAAAGTGATTGTTTAACAAAATATCAGATAATAAATTTAACATTGACCCAAAAAAAAGCTTGTATTACAAAAAAAAAGTACATGATATTTGTCTTCTTAATTACATGTACTCTGTACAAACAATTACTAAATTAAGATAAAAAAACATAAATGTTAACTGTGATTACAATATACAATAAGATTAATAAAAATTTGTTTTTAATTAGATTCAACTAATAATAAAGCCATGGTACATGTTTTTTTTTCGCTGTACTATGAAATATTTTAAATAATCTTTTTTCTGCTATTGACCATCTAATCCTTTAATACAGCACTTTGTGTGGATCCCTCTTTGTTTTGTAAACGACTTAACATCACAGAAGACTCTGTTGAAAAAAAGTATGTTAACCATTTTACAAAAATAATGTCAATTCTACATTCAAGTTAAAAAAAAAAAAAGGAATAAAAAAAATGTGGTTATCAATACATGTATAATCAGAAAATATCACATTAAGCATGTTTTATTTTGTATTAGGTAAATTTTAATCTCACAGAAGAAATAAAAAATTACCAGATCTCCCCTGTTTTGCTTGTAAGTTTTCATTGATTATATAAGGATTTTGCTCAGCATGCATACAGTCTCTGTAAATAAATTGTAATTGAGTAAAAAATTTATATTCTTATTTATTTAGGTAATATGACCTAATACATCATTACATGTAACAATTAAAATAAATATTTGCAATAATATTTACATATTAAAAAAAATAAGTTACTTACATCTTGTAGGCGCTGTTAGAAGTCTTACTTTTAATACTACAGCAGTAAACGGTAACTACAATTACACATAGTAGAATGAATGCTGGGATACCAATGGCTAGTCCTAAGATCAACCTGATTATATCTGTTCATAATAAGTATACAGTCAGAATCAAATCATGTATGAAACTTTATTGTTTTTAACACTCAAATGGTCCACCTGAGTGACTAGGGTTTAATACTCTTTTAGAACCAATGAAATTCCTCCAGGTGAAATTAAGTTGAAAATCTCCCTAACGCACCAAGCTTGAAATGGGTTACTGACCTAGTTGAATAGTTAAAGGCATCTGTGCTTTATGCTTGCTACACATTTCCTTTATATGCTTTGGCTATAGAAACAGATGAATTATTATGTCATCTGCTTATATGGCCCTTAAAGGCTAAGGGAACTTTTTTTTAACTTTATCAAGTTGCTTTGTTATGATAATGTACTATTTGGATAATGTACTATTTTGTCCAGGATTAAGCTATCTTTGCTTACCATTTTCTTTTTTACTGAAAATGAAATTGAAAAAAAAATTACTTGATTAAAAAATGAAGCGTTTTACAAAAATTGAAAGACTTACTAAATTAAAAAAAAAAACTTTTACTCTAGACAAATTTTTAAACATAAGATTTTAACAAAAAAATATTGTAGTGTGATTTATTTTAAAATATCAATTACCGACAGGTTGTGACTCCACTGTCTACAGTACATTCCTCTGTGTCAAGACATGGATTTATGATTTGTCTCACCTCACAGGTTCTGGGATTAACTGCAAAAAAAATGGCTCACATGTATAGTTTCTGTAAGTTAATTTCTTCAAACTCTTATTATTGTACAATTAAATACATCTAAATTAGGGCTGTACCGGAATCCGGTTCCTGTTAAGCCGGATTCCAGCAGTTTTAATAAATCCGATTCCGGTTCCGATAGAAATGTGCCAGATTTAAGCCGGATTTCTTTGATGTTTGAAATTTTGGTGTAAGAATTTTTTGATGCAACATAATTTTGAAATATTTAGCGCTATAAATTAAAACAATAACTTCCTTTCTTTCTTTCCTGCATTTTCAAAAATACAATAACGTTGATCGCTTTTAGTTCTATATGTAAGTAAAAATATATTAAAAAGGAAGATTTGAATCCGTATTTAGTATAGTAATACGACACCTTACCATCCGCTACTTTTGATTCCGTGTTTTCTATAAACTATATTTAGCTATAAAAGTTTAGCTTCTTTAAAGAGTAGACAACGATCTATTTTTGGGTGTTTACAGTTTAAAAATAGTAAAATAATTTATTTTCCTGCAAATTTTTTTTTTAATTTAGTGAATTTTGTCACGATTTGGATAAAATTCATCTCGCATATTTTGAATATAACTTTAAGATACATATCTTTTAATTGAACTATTAAAAATAATATTGATTTTGAAATTGAATTGCATTTAATTTAGCGTTTCTTATAGGAAATAGTCAGATAAAGAAAGGAAAGTATGAATGAAATAACAAGGTTTGGTGACGGCACTATGGAAAACTAAAGAAAAATAAGCTATCGGGTGGTGCCACAGTATATATATTATATATATATATATATATATATATATATATATATATATATATATATGGAATTCATTTATTAATAAACATGTTTGTTATACTTTCTAAGATATATTACCCATTTCTTTGTTTGATTGTATTAGATCAGAGTTATCTTTCTTAACTCAAGATTGGGGAAGGGGTTTTAGTCACATTCTTCAAGATCTTAATGGTTAATACTGATTTTTGGTATCTAGAACTTTAAAACTAAATTTTTATTCTATTTTTCATTCTTATATCTTTTTTATGTTAGGCGAGAAATTACTACTTCGTTTGGAAGAGTCACCATTTAATTTGGTAATATCCGGTTCCTGTTCAGATTCCGGCAGGATTCAAATACTAAATCTGATTCCAGTTCCGATTCCTGCAGGATCTAAAAATTACAATCCGGTACATCCCTAATCTAAATAATATTCATCTATTGACTTCTGTTTACCTGTAGTTTCATGCACAGAAACTGTGATCATTCTGACATTTATATTGTCCAGTTTGAAAGAAACTGACAGGAGATCTTGAAATGCATTTGTCAAAGCAGATTCTGAATTTTCAGCATTCATTTGTACAATTACATCTGATATTAAACTACCTCTCCTGCATCAAAATTTATTGACAAAAAATTAAATTCATCAATTATGAAATTAGCATATTTCTGTGTGTAAAGTAATTAATTTTTAAATAGCATAGAAATGCAGAGGCAGATGTAAATGCAGGCGCAGGTATTGGGCCTAAACTTTAATGGCGCCTGGAAACTTTACACTGTAAGTAAATCTGATCTCCCTGTCTCTCCCAAAATTTTTTGCTGCGCCAGGCATTTTAATCTGCTTCTAAGAAAATGAAATTCAAGAAAGTATGACAATGACATAATTTTTCACAGATAAAATAACTAGACCAATCCTACCTAAGTTTCTTCACTGAAACTGAAAGAACTGACGCCATCTTTTCTTTAAGTTTCTCGACCAACTTTATATTTATAAATAAAATAATACAATAAGAATGCAAGTGAAAAGAGACTCATATAGACAAATATATAAATATACACATATATTTACCACATATACTCTCATATAAGCAGAGTTAAGAACTATAAAATACAAAACTGAAATCAGGGGGTTGGCTTATATGTGCATAAAACAAAATGGACACAAGGACAGACACGAATGCCAATTTTCCAGCCACACATTTACATCGCTATCTGACTCTTTATTTGGTTATGTTTACAAAGTACTAATATCTATATATTTTATGTATGCATAGCTGATAATTATACTGAGTATAAAAATTACCATGGAAAATTTATTTTCAAAGTCAAAAATGGCATAAAATTAGGCAAAAAATTCTAAAAAAAAACAGAAAATGTTTTCTATATCTATAGTTTCTTAGCTAATAATATAATAACAATCTCATGAAGTGTAATCAAACATAGATTTGTGTTCAGACATACTCTATACGCAAATGCATAGAATAAAGTCAGAATGGCACAGCACATGGTTGTGTGTGCACCAGTGGCAAGCCGTAACCAAGCTAGAGCTAGCGATGAAGCCAACTCCATCAGTACATGGTCTGATTTCTTAGAAAAAACATGCTCAAATGATTGCAGGCGTAAAGGAATCCCTTTAAATCACATTATCTAATGATCACCTTGGCGCCACGGCTGGCTCCAGACTTGGGTATAGATTGCCACTGGTGTGAAAACAATATGGAGTAAAATAAGACTATTGTATGGTTGGCTTATATGTGGGTTTTTGCAAGAACTGGCCTTTGTAGGCTTTTATGCAAGTATATAAAGTATATGCAAATCATTAAAAGTTCAAAGTAAAAACACTGACACATTTAAAGTACATCTCGATAGAGTACTGTATCAATACAAGTTCATCTATGCAAAAAAATTAAATATTAAACTAATGTCTTTAAAAGGCACTTAACTACTGCAAAGTAAATTACCTGATTTTCTATATCTGTCTTCAATCTCTTATAGTCTGAACTATTCATATCTTCTAAGTTTCTGTCAACAACATTCATGTCAAAGGTCACACTTGCATTGAACTGAGAAACTTCTGCAAAGTTACAGTTTGGAAGACTGAACAACACATAATAATGCAAAATAGATACTTTTAGTGAGAAAAAAAATAATTATGAAACTTACTTGTACACTGTGTTGTATTTAATGGATTGATTACAAAACTTTCTCTACAAGAACATTTGTAACTTCCAACAAGGTTACTACAGTTGTGGTCGCATGGGGAGTTGAGTAGTTCTAGACACTCATCAATATCTAAAAAAAATCAACTCTTTAACACAACTGGACAGATTCATATATTACAACATTTAAAAAATAATCAAATGTGAAAGAGTTTTATGAACATTAAACAAAACTTTTGCATCATTAGATTTAAAAAAAAAACAATCATTTTTTTCTATTCAAATATATACCTTAACTAAGTATTACTAATATCAGCATGTGCAATTTTATTCATTATTAATAAATTCTGTTTATTAAAGATAAGATTGAAAACATCAATAAGAAAAATTTAAAATATAGTGTATCCAAAGGCCAAATGTAAGATATTTTAACATCTAAATTGAGTTTTAACGGTTTAAATAAGTTATTCAAGCTAAAAAATGTCTTCATTTTTTGATTAGTTAATATACAAAAGACAAACGAAACAGCTCTACACAGCCCCGTAGCCAAGGGGGGGGCACTGGGGGGGGCTTAGCCCTCCTGCTAGGTGTGGAGTGCCCCCCCCGCTTAAAAAAGAAGAAAAAGAGGAAAAACTAAAGAAAAAGTAAAGGTGCCCCCTTGCTGGGTATTGGTGCCTCACTGCTTACTTTGACCTGGCTACGGGCCTGGCTCTACAACTGTTTTAATCTATTTTTAAAACTTTTCTTTATTGATTTCACCTTCACACTTTCTGGTATCAGTGCTGCTGACAGTATACCCAGATGTACAAGAACATTTGTAACCTCCAGACAAATTTTCACAAGTTTGTTCACATTTATTATTTTGTGTTGAATTGCATTCATTGATATCTGAGTTGGTAATTATACATTATTAATAAAAAGCTTATTAAAAGGATAATGAACAAATAAGTAAAGAATACATGGATTAAAAAGATATCACAAAGTTTAGAGGATAAGATACAGTATTTGAAAGAAATTTAGTTTTAACATTAAAAATCATTTTGACATACTTTACAACATGTGAACTACTTTAAACGAAGCATTTATATTTAAAAAGCGCAAGAGAAGTATGAAATACCTTCACATTCACAAGAAGTACACTTTTTTGCATAGCCGCTGCTACAAACACAATCATAACTTCCTTGTATATTGACACATCTTTCATGTTTACTGACATTACACTTGTGTGTCCCACTATCACACTCATTAATATCAAGATCACAATTGGTTCCATTCCATCCTGCCTTGCAGTAACACAATCCATTTGTTTTGTTGCAGTTGGAGTTTAAACTACAGATACATTTTTTACTGCATGATGGACCAAAGTAGCCTTCATCACATTCTAGTAATAATAATGTTTTACAAAGTTTATAAAAATTTATCAAATACAGCCACCTTAAAAAAAATTTACAAACCATTAAGAAGGAAGAAAGGTAAATGTATACCTTGACAGTACTACTAATGTGTGTTTTACCTTGACAGAGCCCTTTCTCCAACTTGTATCCAGTAGGACACTGACATTTGAAGGAACCAATAGTGTTTTCACACACATAGCCAGAAGGGCAAACATCAGGTTGAGTGCACTCATTGACATCAATCTCACAGTTGACCCCTGCCCACTGTCTGTTACATACACAGCCTCTGACTGGGTCACATGTTCCTCGGTTGTTGCATTGACAAATATTTCCACAATTTTCACTGTAGTATGGACTTTTACAGGCTAGAAAATAAAAAAATAAACATAGGTATATTCTTTAAATATACTACTACATCTCACACTGCTATTTGTAAAAATTATTTGTAAGAAAATCATTATTATGTCTCAAGTTTTTACATCTTGTTTAAAAAAGCTGAAGAAAAAAGTTGCAATAGATTTATTTAGTAGTATGAAAACTAAATCCCACTCAGCATATTAATTTGTACTAAACTGAATTATACTTAAGTTATTTCAAAGCACTGAAACTTGATTATACTCAAGAAAGTATAAAATGGATTGCTGTGTGTGAAAAGATTAAAACCCTTGTGATGCAATGACATTCTCAGTAATTTTAAGCACACATTTAGTTAATGCAACTTTATGAGATTATATATTTATAAATGATGTAAGAAAAAAATGATGGTATGACAACACAAGCTGATGGCTAGCATGAATTTGATTTAAGCATGTGTCTTTTTAGAAAAACTAAATTAATCTAAATAATAAGAACCTCTACATATGTTTATAAGGGGACGGATGGTCGTGCGGTAAAGCGCTCGACTGTCAACCTGAAGGTACTTGGTTCCGGTGAGGACCAAGGAAAATTTTCAGGTCTTGGCTCAAGTTCCTGATATATTTCCAGTGGCTCCATGGCCATTGCACTATTGGCTATGGTGGGGATGAAAGAAGGGCACCATAAAAACCGTCCCATTAGTGGTTTATAGGATCTAGGAGATTTCATCTCATCCTTATTTCAATATCAAAGTAATAATAAAATTTTTATTAGTTTTTTTTGTTTTAAAACAATTTGACTTCTATTGTCAATCTATTCACTATTCAGATGAAACAAAAGAAAAAACTATAAATATTTAAAAATAACAGTATTTTTATAGCTGAGTAAAAATTAGTTGATCAATATATCATAGATATATTTTGAAAACTGATTATCTGGATAAGTTTAGATTTTTCACTCATGAAATAAGCTATATCCATGATGTAATTAACTTACAGAATGTGTTTAACAAAAATACCTTCGCAAGAAATCTGGTCAACCGCTAACTTGTATCCAGTGTAACAAGAACAATCATATTTTCCAAGTGAATTGACACAAATGTGGCTGCATGGTTTGTTGTCTGACTGGCATTCATCAACATCTTATAAAAGTAATATGTATTTTTCAATGTCTACAATGTTATAGATAATATGTATTTCTTTACTATTCATACTATCCAGCTTTTTCAATAAATCCTCAACTAAAATGAGACAAATTTTCTAAAAACTGCCAGTCTTGACATATTTTAGTATTAATTTATCAATGAAAATTTAAAATAGTAAAAAAAAAATTTTTTTTAATAAGCTATGGTTTATGTTAAAGCTAATTTCTTTTTTTAATTAGTGCTGTCACACTGTATGGTAAACATAAATTTATCTTTAATTCACTAAGTTAAATACAAAATTTTAATTAGTTAAATTAACTAACTTAAATTAATAAGTTATTATTAAATTTCATCTTTAATGTGTTACAATATTTTTTGTGCTTTCTTTCAAAGTAATAAACTGTTCAAATTTGGCAGTAAAAAATAAATAAATGTTTTAATAAATGGCTAGCTATAAAAAAATCTGAAATGGAACAAAATAGTTTTTTAATGGTTTGTGGTCAGAACAATTTTGATGCATTGGAATTTCAAAAGTTTATTCACAAGAGAAAAATTGTTTTATCAACCATATTTAATAGTTGATGAAATGTTTGTTTACCAAACAAAAATCAATTTAAAGACACTTTTGTTAAATTCCTTTCTCCACCCAACACAAGCTGAAGACCATATATGTTACGCAGTTGCTACGGTTCCAACTAACGGGACTCCGTGTTATTTTTTTCAGGTCCCACTATAGATGTACATGCGCTCTAACGCTCTAGACAGACTTTATTTTTTTACGGCTGTAAATGTGCGCATGCGCGATAGCTGGACTCCGAATTTTTTTTTTCCGGGTCCAGCTATAGATATTGCTCCTAACCCTATCCCTAACCCAATAACCCTAACCCTAATCCTAACCCTAACCTGAACCCTAGCCCCGAAAACAAAAAATATGCAATAATAAGCAGTCCGTCTGCAGCGCATGCGCATCTTTAGTTGGACCCCGAAAATAAATAACACGGAGTCCCGTTAGTTGGAACCATAGCCACTGTGTATACATTATGTATACATAAGGTAGCATGATTTTTCATCATTACACATTCACTGAGTCAGTATCACTCTAGGGAGTCAATTAACAGATTTTTTTTCCTGATGTAAATAGCAGAAAATGAAAATTCATAAGCCTTATTTCCAATGTTGTACATTTTCACAATACATGTATATACATCAAATAAAACATAAAGTTATTTAGACATATATAATAAAGGTCTAAACTAAGTTAGCCATGAAAAATAATTAAAACACATTAAAAAATCTGAAAAAGAATAGAAT
Source organism: Bulinus truncatus (assembly GCA_021962125.1). NCBI lineage: Eukaryota > Metazoa > Mollusca > Gastropoda > Planorbidae > Bulinus > Bulinus truncatus. Next base: position 4,722,882 of record JAGDYQ010000004.1, read on the forward strand.
TTACTATATTTTTTAATAGCCATAACAGATATGGTCGTTTGAGGGAATGAATAAGGACACATCAGCTGACATATACATGTATCTGTTGTGCTTTCATGTGTCTTCTGTGGGCTTATAGACTAGGTGGCGCCCATCTCCTCACCAAGTTAGTGGCAAATATTTTTGGCTATACCATGGATTAAAACTTGAACCCTTCGCATGTGAGCCGAGTTCACTTTTAATTTTGCTATTTAATAGTCATAAAGTAAAAATTGAAATTTATGATGTTACACTACCCCCCACCATAAAAAACAATAGCTAAAATACAACCTCTACAATTAGCTTTATCTTTTGGATCAACGTCATAGCCTATCCAGCAACTGCAGTTTACTTGACTTCCATTAGTTATTTGACAAACTTGTTGACATTCATGGCAAGATGACTGTTTTCTGGGATCTGTAATTTATTTCATCACAAATTTTGTTTAGCAAATGAAAACAAATAAGGCAATCAGGTTTTCTAAGACTAATGGAACCTTACCTAAAGTACATGTTTGGCCATTAGTGTCCAATGTGTAGTCTGAATAACAGGAACATGTGTAGTTTCCTTTATTGTTGATACATTTCTGTTGACATGTAGAGGTCCTCTCTTCACACTCATTAATATCTGATAAAAAAAAAATATTATCATCAGTGTCAAATTAGTCATTTTTTTTATAAAAGTATCTGTTCAGATATTTCTTTGCGTTGCTGTAATATAATTTGTATCTACACTGCTACCTTTCCTCCTCCCTTTCTCTGTGATTACATACACATCTCATAACATTATAAATAACCTTTGCATGACTTTCTATCAGTCAGGTCCAGTCTATATCCAGCTGGACAGGTGCAAATATAAGATCCTTCAGTATTTGTACAGGACCCATCACAGGTTTTAGTATTGTTACATTCATCAATATCTGAAATTAAATTAAAAAAATTAAAATACAGACAAAAGGGAGTATTCTTTTTTTTTAAGCATATTTGAATTACTGAACCCTTTGATAGAGAGAAAATAAATTGTTAAATGATTTATTATTGAACCACAGTCTAGGATAGTTTTGACTGATATTCTGAGCTTTCAATGTTTCTAATTAATAATTTATTTTGGTGTATTCTCACTTATGTACATTCTACATGACGTGCATATTATCTAGGTTTGCATGCTGTAAAATCCAACACACTAATCTTAGTTACCACGGAAAAAAAATTATAGGTGAACAGATTTGAACATAAAAATTGGATCTTAAATAACAAAATAGATTACAATCTTAAGAGAATTACCCCTATAACATACAATTAATATTAAAGAGATGTATGGATCCAATATTTATCAATTAGTTTATACATGTAGTATTTTTTTATCCTGTCCATAGCCAAGTGTGAAATGGCTGTGGGAGAACCACATTGACATTTGATGACATTCATAAATATGTACTAATTCTTAAAATCCATAATAAACTAAATGGTTCAAGAGATCTATTATTTTTTTAGGTTTAATTACAAAAAATGATTTGATGCTTAATATTGCCTAAATTTTTATAATTACCAACACAAGTTCCATTCCATTTTGTGTAACCTGTCGGACAAGGGCCACAAATATATCCCACAGGATTATTTCCCTGTTGCTCTGCTGTTAGATCTGCGCAGTTTTGTCCAACAAAACAAGGATTTATTTCACAAGCATTTACTTCTGATTCACATTCTTTTCCTACAGGCATACAATATTATGAAATGATCATGAAAAGTTTAAAAAAAAAAGATTTAAAATGACCTAATATTAAAAAAATATTAATGTGATAAGTTTACCTGTGTAAGAAGGAAAGCAAATGCAAGGCTGTATCTGAAACCAACCATTTTCATGTTCTTCAAGGATGGCACTCTCATTATCACATACACCTTTTCCATTGCACAAGGGGCAAATAGTCATGGGAATAAATAAAAGTGGAGAGTAGCTTCCTTTTGCATCTCTGGCTCTTATTCTGCAACAAAACAAAAAAACACTTAAAATAGGGGCACATTTGTAAATATATCAAAATATAGTGAAAAAGAGTTATTAATAAACAGAAAAGAACTCTATTGTGTGCAAATCAAAGAGTCACATTTGGCCACAACTGACATAAATAGCCAAGGCATATAAAAAATGCTTTTCAAAAAAAGGTTGCTAGATGGTACATACAAAAAAAAATACAACCAACTAACCGTAGCTGAATAGGATTTGTTAAATCTGGGGTGAACTGGATGTGACCAGTTGTATTTATACTGACACCAAAGTCACTGTCAACAACTTCAAAAGTGATCAGATCATTATCCCCATCATGTGCTGTAATCCTCAAAATAGATATTTCACCTTGCCTTATCAGCCAGCGACCAGACATGCCTAAGCTTCCATTCATTATCTGAATTGTTGGTGGAAAATTTTCTAAAAAAAAAAATTCATTTCTCCAAAATCATTTTTAAATGATGATGATTGAAAAATTTACCAAAGTTTTTTTTTACTGAAGTTTTCCCCACAAACTAGGACAGATAGTCTGTAATTGACAGTGGTAAACCTATTTAATTTGCATTAAATCTGACAGATAAAGAGAATATATTTAACCATGTCTGTGTTGGAAGTAATTTTTATTATCTTAAATATCTAATAATAGTTGTACATAATTTTAGCATGAAAACAGATTGGTTAAAAATGTATTAATTTTTGTGACCTCTTATTAACACTTTACTGAATTTACTTATTCTATTCTGTCAAAATCAGAATATAAATTAAAATCTTAAGTTCCTTTAACCTGAAGTAGATGGATCTGGCCATGCCATTAGTAATTTCTTAAACTAAGTAGCCTTTTATGAACTGAAGCTTGAAAACACTAATTTAATATATACAGAGTCAAATAAAAAAAGCATTAATTTTTCTTGCACTATATTTTTCAAATTACCTAAATTAAGAACCAATACTTCAATCTCCTCTTTGATGTCTTTTGTATTTTGAGCAAATTCTTTGTCTCTTGTTACAAAGTAGTCAAATTTACAGGCAGAATTATTATCTCCACATATTGAAACAGCCTCTACTGACTGATTTAGATCTATTTCATCACCGAACATGGGTACAAAGTCTGAGTGCTGATAAGTGGTTGTATTTTCTCTGAGTCTATAAATAAACACTGAATTCTTTGATGTTACTATCCCTACATAGAAATAGGTATAAAAAATATTGGCAATATTTAGAAAAAAAATATTTCTGACTCTATTAATAATAAACATTTATTAAAAAAAATATTTCTGCTTATCTAATAAATGTTAAATTACATTTTGGAGCAAATTGTTGATAAATTTGTCTTTCAGTTAAGTTGGCAGGCAATATAGTCCCATCTGGCAGAATGAATTCATCACTTTTGTTTCCATTGAAGTTTCCAAGAAGACCTTTTGTCTTATTTCTAAATGATAAGGGAACATTTACTTCTATTACCAGACTCTTCACTGCAACATGAACAGTGAAAGACACTCCTGCAAGTAAATCAATTTATATTGCTCTGATTTTTTTTTCTATAATTAAATTTATACTGACAAACATACACTCAAACAGACTTAGCAATATTTTTTTTCTTTTTTTTAAAGTCCAGAAATAATAAAGTAGATTTACCACTAGGGAAAGTTACAATTGCCAGAGTCTTATTATTTCTGTACTCTCTAATGACACTTATAGTTGTCGTAGACAGAATTATATCAGGTGCATTTTCTTTGTAAAAATCATTTGTGATGTCAATGTCATTTGCCATTAAGATTAAAGCTGAAAAAAAATATATATATACACATATAGATTGCTGACTTAACATACATTTTTTTAGAAACCTAAAATATTATTTCCAAATCTGAAAATCCTAAAATTCAAACACATAGGAATCAATTTTTAAGCATATTTCTCTAGTTTCAAATTACTAAAATATAAAAACTAACAATGCTGGCAAACAAACTGTAAAACCTTGTAGTAGTTACAAACCTGATAACTCAAGAAAATAATGAACAATTCTTATGTTAATGCTGAGTTTATTAAACAATGTACGGAAAGTGTCACAGTTATCAATTTCATTGATAAAAACCAGACTAAAAAAAATAAATACAACCTGTTTTACTTGTACACCTTGATTAAAAAAGTAGGAAAATCATTTGTGAAAAAATGTGTAGAGTAGAGCTGATAATTCTTAAGTTGAATTTTTTGGGAAGGATTAAAGTAATAAGGTTGCTAAAAAATCATATTTGCTATCTTTATGATAATGATTACTAGAAATAGCCTGTTAAATGTCAAGTCTACATTATGTTGTCATAAGGCAGTGGCTTCGAATACGACCGTGTGTGTTTCGTATTTTTTTTTTCCGAGACATGACCAGCAAACTTTGATGACGTCAGTAAACAGAATGAATGAGAACTCGTATTTTCTGCAGACTTTGATGACGTCATTTGCTGTTAATAATCGGAGATATTTTTATATTTGGCTTTAATTTTTTTCGGGTCTGTCCAAGCCTAATAAATAAAGTCATTTGCTGTTAATAATCGGAGATATTTTTATGATATTTTTTTAAAATAAATACGGCTTTGAATTATATATTTTAGTGGTCAGGATATATGTCTAAGTCTAAGACTAAGAGTTTTCGGGTCTGCCCAAGCCTAATAAAGTCGGACGAATAAAACAAAAAAAATATGCGCTAAATTAGTATCTATCGTACCCCCCCCAACCCTCCAGAAAGCTAACACTCGTTAATTCGTCTCCGTCAGTATTTGGTTCGATTCTCGGATATAAATGCTTCCCCATCCCCTCTATTTTCGTTTCTTAATCTTATTATTATTTAGTAAATTTGAAATATGTAGGCTTCTCTGAATTTTTTAAAGTTTGACGCAAAAATGATGGTAAGGAAAAGTTATGTAATATTTAGCCTTAGGACTAGCTATACCCTGCAAAGCCTTTGCAGGAAGATAAACTATTGTAAAGCCATAGCCGAACCTAGGATTTGGGGGGCCTTGCATTTTGACACTCGATACCATGACATGAGATTATGTTCTTAATATTTAATGTAAAATATAATTTTGGGGTCTCCCTCAAACTGGAGCCCAGCGGGACTTTCGATTTTGGACCCCCCATCCCTTAAAATCGTTACGCCTCTGTGTTCAGCTTTGATACATATTTTCAAAATATTCTTTTTTAAGTTATGAAATAGTTAAAAAAAACCTAATTAGCTGTTGTTTCTTTTTTTTACAGCATCCTAAAATATAAATTATTTCAATTTTAAAAAAAATGTCAAAGATATCTAGTTAGTTAATTTTCATTAAAACAACTAAAAGGATACATTCTGAAAAAAAAAAACACAATAAAAAAAAATATGTTTCAGGTAGGAATCGAACCTGGATATAGTCACCACTGTGCCAGGAAGTCACACATATAAAGTTGCAATTTTAATGTATAAGTAGACAAAAATAGTCGTTCTCTCGAAAAGAAAATAACTTTAAATCATAAGAGTTCTATCTGTTTACTGATGTCATCAAAGTTTGCTGGTCGTGTCTCGGAAAAAAAAAATACGAAACACACCCGGTCGTATTCGAAGCCACTGCGTTGTCATAAATAGGTAATTTTAACACAATACATGCTGCCCCTAGCACCCCCACACTCCAATGTGGTCATGATAGGCTGGCAGGTTCGACTTTCTTATTAAAATGATTAAAATGGAAACATCTAAGGAATAAAAAAGAAGAAAAACATAGCCTACATGTCTTAGAAAATGATAGCTCTACTTGAAACTTGGACTCATTTGATTCTCTAGCAGCAAACCCAATAAAAACAGTTGCATTAATTAAAGTACCATTGGCTGCCTCAGCTTGTCCTGTTCTGGACTGAAATATTTCAAAATGATACATGTATTTATAGTAAAAGATTCAATGAAATGGAATAATTATTTATCCTTAAAGAAAACAGTCATTATGAAATATAAACAATCATAAACAAATTAAACAATTTATTACTGAGGGGATAGTCATAATGAGAAATAGCAATTATTTACAGAGATTTCTATACAATTAACATTCTTATTTCAATTAGGTAAATTACTATATATTGATGAGAACAAACCTGTAGTGTAAAGTTTTCACTTGGGTTCTCCAACATTATATACTCCCCCCATCCATTCATTGTGTATGTTAAACCATCCAGTGTTGTGAAATGGGGATCACCCAGAGCAGAGACTGAAATAAGTGAAGTGCACTTTTAATGAAGGATTTTACAAGTGATATATTTAAGAAATTCAATCTGGAAAAAAAAAGTACAATCAATACCATATAACTTGAAAAAAAAAAGTTTTTAGAGACTTATGAAAATACTTGGCACAAACGGTACAAAATGTGAGCATCCATTGTCCGTAAATATTTGGTAGAACTGATCACACAACTGAGCACTGCCAGAATCTCTGCAGCAGGACCTATGAGTCTTTATGTTTTCTAAAGCCAGAATGTAGCCAGGAAACCACTTCCAAGGGTCATATATAAGTACATGTCCAGATTCAGGAGATTTGGGAAGGTAAGTAGCATCTCTCCATGACTGCAGCCATTCTCTCCAGTTATTACTTGATGGCTTTATCCATTGGTAGCAGCATAGCTGTATAAAAAACAAGAAGATAATAAAATCTTAATACACAAAAATTTTAAAAATTAAATAAAATAGAATTGTCATTTTTTGTCCAAATATGATTATAGCTAACATAAGCATGCATACAAAAACTATTAAGTTCACTAATCAGATTGTCACCATATTTCTTTTATTGTCCCTCAGAAGTCTCTGCTTGGCAACCATGCTAATAGCATAACAATAAATATCCTGATTGAGCCCACGTATCTCAAACAGCTGCCACTGTGCCCCAAGTCTTTCTAATGAACAGGGACATTTGTAGAGTTGTTCTTTTTCATACTGGTACATAGGGTCAGATAATAGACTTGCATAGTCATACAAGTTTTTTTTGCAACTGGGTTTTGGTCCAGTCAGATGACCTACTTTAAAACTCATGACACCTTTATAACCTTAATAAAACAACAGAATTAACAGTCATTATTTTTTTACAGCAATATCTTTTTTTCATTTGGTAAACTTACCCAAATTTCAAAATTCTACATTTAAGACATACATGTGTTTACTTCTATTTTTAAAAAATGATAAAAAAAGAAACAAAAAAGCTTAATAAATTTACCTGTATTTCCAGGCACACTGTCCAAAACACTGACTAATGTTGTATCTAAATCTTGAAGTACATTTGTAAAGTCTCCTGATGTTCCAATAGAGATTGGTCTCCCAGGCAGATAACTCCAGTTCATCAGGCCATGTTGATACAGGAAAATAGCATAGGCTGTTTCAGCAACTATTTTATAAAAAATTAGAAAGATTTCTAGTTGCTAAAAAAGTTCGGTTTGAATGAAATTATTTCCTTTCTTTATGTTCCATAAATTTATTCATTATAGATTTTTGGTTTACTGTTAAAATTGATCAAAGCCATAAGTAATATACATGTAATGCCTTGTGGAATTTATTGAGATTTTGACTTTGGAAACCAACAGGCTGATTGTAAAATGTGGATATTGATGCTAAAAAATGCTTTTTAAAAAAAAATACTGACTACAGAGTATATTCCGACTTAACGTATAAAATACCTCGACCGTAATCAGGTTCAAATCCATTGATATATAGTGCTTGGAAGGTATTTTGATCTGATGGCTATTGTCCCCAAATAGGAAAAAAAAAAGAAAAAGAAACATGATTTCTAAGACAAAAGACGACATCATGATATAAAATGGCTTAATGCATAAAAGAAATGTTTAACTTTGTAGTTTCAGCCATAAACATTTATTAAAAAAAAAACCTGTTGAATTTAAAGAGTATATCTAACAGACATCTCAAAATATATATCTTCCTATTATTCAATAGATGACAATTACCGTGTTAGAACCATAAGGTTGCACTCCAGCCCAGGTCACGACCAAAACTGTACTGACTTCAAAGTCTGAGATGTGATTGTACTCCCTGATGTCTTTCTCAGCTCTAGCAATGATTGCATCCATCTCAGATGACTTATAACTGTCTCGGCTAGATAACTTAACAGCACCTTTTTCATACAGGTGATAGAAAACCTGACCTGAAATATTTTCATCACAAAAAAATTATGACATACTAACATTCATCTTAATTTGAAAAGGAAACTGTTGCTATTTATTTGACAATTCTACCTGTATAAGGATTAATATTTGCCATGAATGGAGCTAGAATGTTAATTTGTTGGTCAGTTTTGAAGATCAGATTATGGTAACCACCCAATGTGATAACTCCATTAGAGGATATCTAGATGATAGTAAAATAGTATATTTGTAAATATACGTGGATAGTTAAAATAATATTTTTTAAGCATCAAATATAATTTATGGTGAAGTGTTTATTCTCCCTCAGGCTAATCTAACTAAAAGTCACAAAGCTGAAAAGTTTAACCAACAGTATTTTGAGCTTATAAAGAAAAAATGATAATAAAATCTGCTAACAAATGCTGCAGGATGAATGTCATATCCATAGAGTGCTCCATAACTGAAGTAAACAGGTGGGCTCACAAAGATGGTATTATATGATGTGTAGTTGTCACTGAGCAATTGATCTGTAGCATTCTTTCCGTTTGGATAATACGGAACTGCAAAAAAAAAAAAAGAGAGCTAGTTATTTTAATTATGTCTAGCTATATTTTACATCTGACATTATTTTTAGCCGTTCTGGAGCTCTTTATTATGTCCTACTTATGAAAGTGAAAACATAAAAAAAAGTATATAATAATCATAATCCCACAGTCATCCAAATGGTGACATTTTGAATGTTCAACCATAAGATAATATTTAATTTTAGGACAGTGGTTCATTCAGAGCAGTAGAAGAAAGATCCCCAAATAGCTTATATGTATGGGAAATATGATTACACTGGAAAACAAAAAATAATTTATCGTGGATTTCTTGGTACCCATCATCTAATCATACTCAATTTACACACGCTGATTTCGAATATGCAAACCATTTGTCTCTATCAGCCTCCAATTTTAAGAAATTCGCAATCTTAATTTTTTTATTATACATGTAGTTATAATACTCCAATATGTATAAAAATGAAATTTTTAAACCATATATTCTCTTTTGCAGTTAATGTAAAAAAATATTAAACACAAGCATGAAATCAGTTCTAACTAATAAAATTATATGTAAAAAATATATTCCATTTAAAGTCAAATGCATGTGTAAAATGTTTAAAATGTTCATGGTTTGAATTTCTTGGCTGTGGACTTCTGCTTGTACTGAGTACTTGGCAAGTCGCGTTGTAGAGTCCAACAGTAGTCAGCTAACATCGCTGCACTCCACCGGACCTGGTAGCGTGACTCCATCACAGAAATGCCCTGGTGGAAGCGTTCGCCATGTTCATCGCTTACTGCGCGTAGGTTTTCTGGGAAGAAGTCTAGATGTGAGTCGAGTAAATGAATTTTTAGAGACATATTGCATCCCAGGTGTTTGTAGGCACTAATGCATTTCTTTACAACTGTTTCATAGTCGACAGACTTCTTATTTCCAAGAAAATTGGTTACGACTGACTTGAATGCCACCCACGCATCTTTTTCAGGATGACTTAAAGTGTTTTGAAAGTCTTCATCGGCCATGATTTTTCTTATTTGTGGACCTATGAAAATACCTTCCTTGACTTTAGCATAACTGAGCTCTGGAAACTTGTTGCATAGGTATATAAATGCATCCGATTTGCTGTCTAATGCCTTGACAAAGTTCTTCATCAGTCCTAATTTTATATGAAGCGGTGGCATGAGAATTTTGTCACGATCAACCAACGGTTGATGAAGAACGTTTTTGTTTCCTGGTTGCATTCTGTCTCTGATCGACCAATTCTTTTTTGTATAGTGGTGCTTCTTATCTCGGCTGTCCCATTCGCATATGAAGCACATGTACTTCATGTACCCTGTCTGCATTCCCATAGTTATTACTTTTAGATCGCCGCAGATATTCCAGTTGTACACGCGATAACGTATTGTTTCCAACAGTTCCGACATGTTTTCATATGTCTCTTTCATGTGGGCAGAATATCCAACTGGTACTGAAGCATATTTGTTTCCATTGTGCAACAATACTGCTTTTAAGCTAGTCTTTGACGAGTCAATGAACAGTCGCCAATCTTCAACAATGTGTTCGACACCAAGACTTCTCATAAGGCCGTCAACATATGTGCAGTGGCAAATACTGCCAGTCACATCAAAGTATTGAACAAGCTGTTTATGCCTGTGACGAAAGTTTGCTGTAGCTGTACCTGGTGCAAGCAAATTAAATTCATTTAACCGTGAACCAAGAAGTTCAGCTTGGCCTTTTGTTAGCGCCAGATCTCGCACAAGGTCGCAAAGTTCAGCATAATTAATCAAATGAATTCCTTCTCCGGCAGCTGAGTCTGAGTCATCGGCACAAGATGTTCCATTGATCTTTAACAGAGATCGAACAAGGAACCCCCAGGTCGACCGTTATCCATACGACCTTAAAAATAATCGCCCATCTAAATGGGATACTTTTTAGCCGGGAGTGTAAGGGCCATGGAGGCACCACGGGAGACATGGAGGGAACTTTAACTTTAAATCTTTACATAACTCAGCTTTGAATGTAGTTCATTGAAATACCGTAATATATTTTAACTATTATTATTTCTATAAATATCTTAATATACACTTTTAGTTTTCCTTCAGTCACTCTATATAAGCAAAAGTATGTCTTTGTCTTCAAATCATGCAATTCAGTTTTCGACCGATTCCATTGGACCTAGAAGTTTAAAATTTTGTAGACGTGTGTATTCTTCGTTACAAAAGGCCTCCATATTTTTTTTTTTTATCTAATGTTGAATTTTCCATTTTTTTTTAAATTAAAATACACATTTAGTCTTTAAATTTCTTCAAAAAAAGAAAAAGAAAATAGTCATCTGTCTAAATGTATGAATCGAATTCCTTCTAATTTAATATCATTTTATTTCTATTTATATAGGAAATACAATTCGGAAAGATTGGGTAAATGTAAACTGAAGTATGATGCCAAATGCGAATGTGAAAAGTTTTCAAGTAGGCCTACTTGATCAAGGGGAATTCTGATTTAACGGAATTTGCTAAGTTTTTTTACAAGCTAAAAACCAGCTATCAACTTTGAAGCTCATAACGACATGAATTTCATAACTAGATCTCAAATGCGTTTACATAGACCAGTGCTCACCAGCCGTTTTCTCACCGCGGACCGGTCGACGTTTGATTATTTCACCGCGGCCGCAGGGGGAGCGGGGGGACGGGGAAGTTCATTATTTATATTTTAGATTGTTTTGATTTACAGCCGCTCAGCTCCCGGTTAAACCTATCTTCCGTGGAAATTCACACTATTCCGAGAGAAATATACCACAGCAAATAAAAAGGAAATAACTTAATGTTTCTTGGGCCGCCCAGTACCGATTGATCCACGGACCCCGGGGGAGGGGGGACCAATGACATAGAAGGAAGCGGAGCTCTATGTACCCTACGTTTAATCCGCCACTGGCTAGTGGCTAGGAAAACCGGTTCCATCCCGGTTAGGATCCCGGGTAGTTTCGACCCCCGCCAGTAGAAAGGTACTCACCGTGTGCCCAATATGAAGCACCAAATCCGGTTCTATTGTTCTGGCTGTCTGAGTAAAACACAATGTACATGTGGTTACTACTTGATCTGAAGGTCATGTTTAGTATTCTAGATTCATCGGTCGAACCACACTGAAAATTAACACCGTACAATTCTGGAATTGGTAAACTCAGTGTACTAGGTCCATCATACAACATCACCCAGTCATTGCAATGTTGGTCATAGTTTCTGTCGAGATCTAATCGCCGAAACCTGAAATTAAAAAAAAAAACTAAATGAATAAATACACGTAAAGATGTTTAGATTATCAATTATAATGATGTTTAGATTATCTCTTGTGTGCAGTCAAATAATACTGTTTAAAAAAAAAACTTGGATCAAAAGATTGATAGTGAATTAACCTTGCAATCAGAGCCGCACCTTGTCTTTCTGTAGCCCGGGTGCATACAGCGTTTTGCCGCCGCCCACCTTACGCACGGTTAAATACAGGCCCGTAGCCAGGAATATTGGATTGGGGGGGGGGGGCCGAAGACATTTTCGGGGGGGCGAAGAAATTTTTTTCGGGGGGGGGGGGGTGCCGAAGAAATGATCGGGGCGGATATAGTCAACTTTGACCGGGGGGGGGGCAAAACTGTTATCATTGTTGAAAATTGGTCTTAGAACAAAAAATATTTCGATAATTTAATGATGTATTACCTAAACTTGCGATAAATCCGCCCCTTGTGGGGTAGAAGAAATGTTCGGGGGGGGGCGAAAATGGAGGCGCGAAGCGCCGAAAGCTTGCGAACGGAGAGGAGGGGTTTGGGGAGGGGATCTCAGGGATCTCAAGAAATTTTTTGCAGTTCCATATCTGGAATGGTGCATTTAGTACCGATTGTTTAGCTATTAATTAGAAATATATAATTTTAACTACGTTTTAATAATGCATGGCATGTTGTAGTTTTGTTAAAAATAATTTAAATAGTAAAGAGTTTTAATGATAAAAATTTATTGAGTCTGAGCAATTTCTGATTCCTGTTATAAATATATTGACCAATAGTTCTGCTGCACAATTGTTACATAATAGATACCTGATTTATATTATTATACTGTTTGTTTAACGTACAACCCGGGAAGAACGACAAAGATGCATGAATAAAGCTTAGCTATTTGTGTGATATTTCTTATAAAATATTGAAAACAAAGAACATATCTATCAACAAAAACAGTCGCAATTATTCAATTTAAAATAAAATTAATTCTGCTAAAAAGTAAATTTGCAAATTAAATAACATCACTTAGAAATCACGGAGTTTGTACTTTATTATTTTATTATACATATGTATAAAAATGAAGTCAGAAGCCAATGTTATTTTATTATCTTATTTAAGTTGCTAGTTGTCCTCAGAAGATATCAATATATAAAACTATTACAAGGTTGCGAACAGGCCCATCGACAGAAATTTCGTGCCCCCGTGCTGATATTAATATTTTAAAAAGTTGATTGGCCAGCTCAGTCCGGGTCCCAAAAACTCGCCGGGCCCCTGGGCATTGGCCCCCCCCTGCCCCCCCCCCACTCGTCGGCACTTGTTGCGAACTTATATTATTATACGTTTCAAATTTGCAAACTTTGTGGTTTAGCCAGCCCTGTAGCCAAGGGGGGCACTGGGAGGCCGTGCCCCCCCCCCGCTAGGTGTGGAGTGCCCCCCCCCCCAGCTAGGTGTGGAGTGCCCCCCCCAACTTAAAAAAGAAGAAAAAGAGGAAAAAAATAAAGAAAAAGTAAAGGTGCCCCCTTGCTGGGTATTGGTGCCTCCCTGCTTACTTTGACCTGGCTACGGGCCTGGGTTTAGCACTGAATTTACCTTTAAATGCTTCAGCATTCAGATTGTCTGTTAAATCTTTTTCAAATGCAAGCAGGAAAAGATTGCTTAGACGCTTTTGTAACATTGATCTGCGATATGGGGTGAGCATTTGTGTGAGGGTTGAGAAACTGCTCTCACACACGGCTGTTGAAGCACCAAATGTCAATGCTGCCCAAAATACCCAGAAGTGAACTTCAATAAGATTCAATCTTTTATGCCCAAAAATTATATAAGCTATATATGTAAGTATATATAAATAGCCTGAATGATTGCCAAAATATAAACTTTTAAGTTTTTATTATTATTGATTTATTAAACAAAATGATTGATGTTTTATAGCCGTTATTATTAAAATTTTGTCAAAAATCTCAAATCATGCACGGGGGGGCTCAGGTCATGCACGGGGGGGGGGCTCAGCCCCCCTCTGGCTACGGGCCTGGTTAAATATCAAAGTGATATATTTTCTCATTTACAAGTATTAATCAACAGATCATATTTGAAAAAACAACGTACAATTGGAATAACATTAGAAGTAAATATATTTTTTTATTCCTAGCTATTGACGAAATGCAATATTTAATTACGTCATAAAGTTTAAATTTGAGTTTTACGGTATTCTCTTAACTATGCCAGAGATGTCGTAAGCATGTGTTTTTTTCCCTCAGCATTACTTATAGAAATATTAATAGAATAGTTGATTCGTCATTTTTAGTAAGGCAGTGGCTTCGAATACGACCGGGTGTGTTTCGTATTTTTTTTTTCCGAGACACGACCAGCAAACTTTGATGACGTCAGTAAACAGAATGAATGAGAACTCTTATTTACTGAAGACTTTGATGACGTCATTTGCTGTTAATAATCGGAGATATTTTTATATTTGGCTTTAATTTTTTTCGGGTCTGTCCAAGCCTAATAAATAAAGTCATTTGCTGTTAATAATCGGAGATATTTTTATAATATTTTTTTAAAATAAATACGGCTTTGAATTATATATTTTAGTTGTCAGGATATATGTCTAAGACTAAGACTGTTCGGGTCTGCCCAAGCCTTATAAAGTCGGACGAATAAAACAAAAAATTATGCACTAAATTAGTATCTATCGTAACCCCCCCCCCCCCCCCCCCAGAAAGTTAACACTCGTTAATTCGTCTCCGTCAGTATTTGGTTCGATTCTCGGATATAAATGCTTCCCCATCCCCTCTATTTTCGTCGTTTCTTAATCTTATTATTATTTAGTAAATTTGAAATATGTAGGCTTCTCTGAATTTTTTAAAGTGTGACGCAAAAATGATGGTAAGGAAAAGTTATGTAATATTTAGCCTTAGGACTAGCTATACCCTGCAAAGCCTATGCAGGAAGATAAACTATTGTAAAGCCATTGCCGAACCTAGGATTTGGGGGCCTTGCATTTTGACATTCGATACCATGACATGAGATTATGTTCTTAATATTTAATGTAAAAAATAATTTTGGGGTCTCCCTCAAGCTGGAGCCCGGCGGGATTTCGATTTTGGACCCCCCCCCAATCCCTTAAAATTGTTACGCCTCTGTGTTCAGCTTTGATACATATTTTCAAAATATTTTTTTTTTAAAGTTATGAAATAGTTTAAAAAACCTAATTAGTTGTTTAGTTGTTGTTTCTTTTTTTTTTACATCCTAAAATATAAATTATTTCATTTTTTAAAAAAATGTCAAAGATATCTAGTTAGTTAATTTTCATTAAAACAACTAAAAGGATACATTCTGAAAAAAAAAACACAAAAAAAAAAAAGATATGTTTCAGGTAGGAATCGAACCTGGATATAGTCAGCATAAAAATGAGTCACAGACCAAACGGTTTCACCACTGTGCCACGAAGTCACACAAGCTAAATTTCTATTTTAATGTATAAGGAGACAAAATTACTAGTTCCCTCGAAAAGAAAATAACTTTAAATCATAAGAGTTCTATCTGTTTCCTGACGTCATCAAAGTTTGCTGGTCGTGTCTCGGAAAAAAAAAATACGAAACACACCCGGTCGTATTCGAAGCCACTGCGTTTTAGTAATTAGAGAGTTACAAAGAAAAAGTCATTTGTTATCCTTTTGCACTGGCTTTTGTAAACCTTTATGCTGGTTTAAACTGATATAACTTAAAAATCAAAATCAGTGTTCAGTTGACCTTATTATATGGGCTTCCATTATATTTGCTATCGGAGGCGACATTAACAGTAGACGGGTCCTAGGACTCTTCACTGGGGGTTGGGCAGCAGGTGCTGGTCCTGGGGCGGTCGGCCTGATTGCCCCTCCCTTAGGCTACCTCTGTGTGAACGTTAAGTAAAGGTGCTATAATAAATTTCACATTTGTGGATACGTGTTTCATAAGGAATCCATAGGTCATCCGGTTCTTCTTTAAAAGGGATTCACAGTAGTTATGGAATGTACCAAAAATGGGTCTGAACTCTGAAGAGAATGAAGAAGACTATAAACATGTGGGCTACCTGAAGTCTATAATTTGATTCGGTGCGACTGTTATGTTCCAGTAACATGTAGCGTCGTTCGGGTAGTTGTTGGGGAAATTAGGGGAGAGAATCACTCCTGCTTGATCTGTGAGGTTACCTCCACAAGCTGGAATGGATAAGTGTAAATATGACTAAATATTCGTCTATTAGGTTGATACTATAAAGAACACTACTCCATTTGTGTGTGTGTGTGCTTATTTGTATTTATCAACCAAATAGACGAAAATTTTCTACACTTTCACGGTTACATCCCCTCACACTCACACACACTCAAAACTGTTCCTGTTATGAAGAAAACTAACTGTGCTAATTTTCATACCATTATGTAATACTTTACTGGTAGCTCAATGGCTTTAAATATTCCCGTATTTTAAACTTTTTGCAAACATTTGGCGCGTGTGCTTGAAACTTATGAGTTGGTGATTAAGTGAAAATCATTTTAAGTATTCCTATATTTACATATTTTAATATTGGAGATTAGGCCTACGTTTTTTTTTTACATTTTATTTTAAATGTTTAAATATAAATTGTAAAATATATATTTCAGAAAGTCAACTTCTTTAGTTTCATTATCGATTACAATGAATGACGTCGGATGACAGTTGGATCTGTCACATTGTGACAACATATACATACATACATATATATATATATATATATATATATATATATATATATATCAAATAGCGAGTTAATTCATCTCTTGCAGTTCTATAGCTGGAGGTGGAAAAATAGAGTCATGGAATCGGACCCCGGGGGGGGGGGAGTTACCCTATGAAACTGGACAGGCTCAAGCAACTGCCGTTTATAATGATTGAGGAGTGGAACCTGACTGATCGTAGTATACAGAAACACAGGGGTGCAATCTAAGCATGTGTTTTTTGCAGAAAAAAATGATAGGAAGATATTTGGGAAACTTGGCATGTCGGCTTCAGATGATGGTACAAACTGTTGCTAGAGCTGTTTTAGAGATTTGATGAACATGAAAATGAAATGGGTGTAGACTTCACCGCAATTGTTCTAATGCCTGATTTTTTTGTGTTGTTGTTTTATACCCTTATCCAATATGGTCATTTGGGGGGAGCGAATCTGCTTTCATACGTCCTTTCTGTGGGGGGCTTATAGACTTGGTGGCGCCCATCTCCTCTCCAAGTCAGCGGTGAATATGTCTGACTTTACCAGGGATAGAACCATACACCCTTTGCACGTGAGTCGAGTTCACTATCCAGCCGCTGCTAGAAATGATGAATTGTTTATCATCGACTAACATAGCTGCAGACCATAGAAGATCATCGTGAGTTATTTCAGCTGTCACATTTCTTTACAGAATTATTGTACTGGCTTCTGGAACTTAAAGCATATTGAATGGCAAAGCTGATTTTACAGTATAAATAATGTACTTGATTCGATAATTATTCCGAATAACATCTCTTGAACTGTCATCTATTGATCACGTCAACATCTTTATGCTGATGATCTACATACCCCAAGGCCTACTTTACATCTCCACGTGCATCACCCGCTCCACAGAACGACCTGCTTGTAATTTATGAATTAAAAGCTGCAAGAAAATAAATGAATGTTGCATTGGGGTCATACTCTGGACTGAGGTAGCATTTTAGTGAATTCTTATTTGGTTTAAAGTTCCGTAACTCTAAAATATATCACCTGGGAAAAAATAATTCTCAGTAAAAGCACTATAATTTAGGCTTGTTGCCTTCAAGTCCACACTACCTACTAAACAGTATCACTAAACAGTAACTTTGTATCAAATCTCATTTATATGCTTTTCATAGCTTTAGATATACCTAAACATCATATGATCATTAGTATTGATATGATGGATGATGAAAACGATTACATTGTTGGTCAATGGAAAGTAAGAATTTTGAAATTTGTCAATGATGGGGGAAAGAGTAAATGCCGTAGTCTATGCATACAATGAACTCAAATCAAAAGGAACAAAAACATTTACTGTTGCATGAGACAGAGGAACATCGCCAAGACTGTCCATAATGATTAAATGACATTCTGTATTTTCAGCAAACTGTTTTGAAACTTTAATTATGTCCAATAGTAAACAACTAAACAATGAGATTGATTATTCTCACATATTGAATGTCATCTATTGTAAATCTATTGTAAATCTTCGACCCCGATGAGCGACAGGTAGATATAATTATTTTAAATACGAATATTGCCAGCTTGATAATGTACACTTTACGAACATATAAAAGGGGGAAGGGGGGCGGTGCACATTATAACGCTAATATGTGCATGGCACCCTATAAATAATACACATAAATACTCATGTGCAAGCCAAAAACCCTTTTTTCAGTTCCGGTAATAATTCATATAAGCATCTAATAGTGTCAAGATGTTTAAGTTGATTTGGCCAAGAGACCCAAACATCTCAGTCTTCACCTAAGCGTCCTTCATCTATTATCTGTACATTATGTTTCATATTGTTGTGTTTTTAAGTCGGCTATGTTTTTGTTTTTTTTTATTTTTTTAATATTTTTTTAGAATAAAGTTTATGAAAATAGTTTCATTATATTTGTTACCACGTTTTAGTGAAATAATAATATTTGGTATTTATTGATTATTATCATCACACTAGATTGTATTTATGAGGCATTTTAAAATGTAAAAAAAACTTATAAAAAAGCAAAAAAAAAAAAAACAACATAAAAAAGTACACAAACCTGTAAATACAGCAGCCATTGCGCCATTTGTGCTACATAAAGTTAGTAACAGCGCGCTAAATATACAATACTTACAAGGGGATAACTTTTGTAGTGGAAATGTTCCTGAAATAAACAAATCACATAATTAACAGTTAAATTGCTTTCATTTCGTTGACATTCACTATTGAGTGAAGACAATTTTCAGGTTTACAAGACAAGGTGGTTTAGATCTAAGATTTTTTTTATTAACTATCCATGAATGTAAATTTATATTTTAAAAAAAAAAAACAACGAAAAATATTAAAATTTACTAATTTAAAAGAAAACAACCCAGAATATCAACTAAGTCATGCAAAGTTCGGCGGTCATTCTCAGTTGATGACCTGCATGCATAATAAAATATTGGGCCCTTAAAATATTACATCTGTAGGACCCCTCATAAGTTGGGGCCTCACGCGAGCGACCGGTGAGCCCACCCTTAAATTCGTAGATTAAATTATACAATTACCATCTTTACTCATTTTTAATTATGTTGTTTTACTTTATATTACATTGTGATTTTAATTTAAATGTTTGATAAAAGATATTTCTTCTAAGTCAGCAAACGCAGTTCCTATCTTTTAAATTATATATATATATATATATATATATATAATTTCTCTGAACTTAAAATATCTAGACATTAATCACATTGGCCTAGTCATAATATTCAACTCTACAAAATTTAATTATCTTCAAAATATATTAAGTGAATGAATAAAAACACAACATAAATTATATCGTTTTCTAAGGCATACCCATATTTTTTTAAGATTTTTCTTTTTCATATAGATTGAGCGTACTGTGAACTTTAAAAAAAAAAACCACAGAAGCTGCGAATAATGAGAATCTAATTTTAAAGTATGCTTCAGTTAAAGATTTATATAGTATTTACCCAGGAAGTTCGTTGGAGCGTAGTAATCGTTTCCAAAAACTGACGTGTGGGTGGGTATCTTCCCGGTAGTGTTGTAGTGTTGGTTGTGGCTCTGGGCTGGTGATTTTTTTTTTTTTTTGGAAAAGGGGGAGAGAAGGGAGGGGATAGACGATTATGTTAAAAATATAGAGGTTTGATTATTAATGATTTTTAATGATTTATTCTTGGACACCATCAAGTTAAAAGTTGAAACTATTATTTAAAATTTTTATTTTATAAACTTTAATTAGTTTCACTTTCCTCAAATCTGCTCCACATTCGTCCCTTATTTCCGTCATTCTAAAGCCGAGAAGAGTGGTTTGAAAAGTAAACGTAACATTAAATGTTTGTTACGTATTGGCATTAATATTTTACTAGCTCTACCCTGCAAAACCTTTGCATAAAGTTATATTCTTTTAGGTTTGATCAGTAGGCTAGGTTATTTTTGGTTTCGGATAGATCCGATTTGTCAAAATTTTTATTACTATTGTTTACGTTTGACGATTTTAAACTGGAATACTGTTGTATTAATTCTTTACTTTCGATTTAACGCAGAACCCAAACCGCTATTATGTTTATAGATATTCATTTTACATTTCTTTCTTTTAAGTTTTAAAATTTAGTAGAGCTATTTTAATAGACTTTTATAGAATTTATTCTGTCTGTATGATGTGTCAAATATAGCGATGCTCCATTGCAGCACATGTAGTATGTCTTAAACTCCATGTGTTGTTGAATTAAACAAGGTGGACAGAAAGTAATCTATAATAAACTACAATTGTTGACTAACTGCAAGATAAAGAATTAAATAAATAATCCATAATGGCCTTAACACTTTTTAAGTCAATACAATTTCTAAAACTATTTGTAAAATCTGAAGATTTTTTTTTTAAAGTACATTTTATTACAATCCCTTTTCTTTATAACGTGTTTTCGTTATGAAGTTTGAATTTCTAAAACAATTTTTTTAAATTATTTGGGATTCATTCTTCCAATATTCGTCTTTATTGTATTTAGTAGACATAATTTTCTGGCTGATTATCAACGCAATATAATCCTACAAAATAAAAAAAAACAACGAAGTCGTATATTTTAAAAATGTGTTGCGAATACGGGTGATTGTTTTGAAATGACACCTTAAGCTGTTATAATTCTGTAATGCAAAAAACTTTTTTACTGCTTTAAAAACCTCAATCTAGGTGCGTGCTACAGTAGTGAAAATTTTTCGGCTTCTTTTAAAAGCGCCACGGAATATATATGGAATCTTAGATGAATATTCCTAGTTTTTGTAGATAGCCGACAGTTTATGAAAAACTAAAAGAGACTCGTAAATCCCCTTAAATCTATCCTTTGAAAAAAAAAAGAAAAATGTTATTTCTAGTGCTGCAAAAGACCCCAGCGGGATCAACTGAAATGATTATCATGTGCCGTAGTTAGTTGATTTTACATTTCAACTAGTTTAGAGGCAATCATATATTTTCTTAAAGGCTACTAAATAAATAAAAGAAAAGTTTAAAATTACAAAGCGCAAAAAAAAAAAATCAAAGGTCCAACGTTTTTTTTTTGCAACGATTATAAAAAAAGGGCGTAGTCCTTCAGCACGTAAGGCAGATATGCCTGTCAGCTGTGCTACATAGTATTTGGCAGAGTTGGCCGGGGTTTCTTTAACATAGCTCAGTAAAATATACTTTTAATGGGCCGCATCATAGTCAATGTAATCAAGATTTAGTGAACAGAATAATGACATTGAAAAATAATTCTTGTTGGGTGTCGCACAAAACAAATAGTCGAGTCGCAAGCAGCTGTAATCAATTAAAACAAATGATCGAAATTGATGAAGACAGGTTATTCCTAGCAGACCAAAGAGGATCACGGCTTATGGAAAAGGCATATAAGGAAGGCATTGATAGGAAGCTAGCTCAGAAAGAGGAAAGAAGTCAAAAAAGAAAAGCAGTCGAAGAAAATCGAAGAGTAGCTGAAGACGAAAGAAGACATCAAACAACAGCGAAAGTGAGGATGAAGACAAAGATGACGATGATTTTGAAATTAAGATTCCTGTTTACTACAAGAAGCTGCTGTCTGAGTGTTCGATGCCATATGAAGAACCAAAAGAGACAGTAATCCCGCATACGATGATAAATTCTCCTGATGTGAAGTCTACGTTAGATCGCATTTATCTTTCAGATCGTAAGTTCAGCTAATAATGACGACTTGGCTAGCCGATCTCATCCATAGTTCGCCGAAAACGACCTGATCATCGTAAAATCGTCGTAATAAATTTGAAACCAAAATTCTATTTAGAAGTAAATGCCCCTTGCTCATTCACTTGGACGGAAAGATAATAGAGGAAACTACAGATAACCCAGAGAACGTTCGAGCACTGGGCGAAATTGATATACTGATTCAAGGTCTTGTTTAGTAATCATTTCAATCTCACAACTTGAGAGGTGAAGATTTTGCAGAGATCGCTGCAAGTTGTAGACAGCGAGTGCCAAATTTGAAGAAAAGTACACTGAAGTTATATAAGAAGCGTTGAACTGACGATCATTAGTGTGTGAAATCCCTGTAAGGATGAGATGAAATCTCTTAGAGATTATAAACCACTAGTGTAACGGTTTTTATGGTGCCCTTCTTTCATCCCCACCATAGCCAATAGTGCAATGACCATGAAGGCACCACTGGAGATATATTGGGAACTTGAGCTCTTCACGGGAGCTCGAACCAGATACCTTCAGGTCGACAGTGAAGTGCTTTACCGCACGACCATCCGTCCCTTGACTATCATTAGTAACGTGTATTGTTAATGTTTATAATACAATGTATACATGAATAAACAAGCAGTAACTGTTGCAGATCATTATATATTATTTTATTTAACATTTCAACATGTCTGACTCGCTGTTATTAATATTTAGTTTATAATAGTATTCAATTTTTGTTTATATTAAAAGAATTCATGTCATTAAAGAAGATACTATAATTTTACGTCTCGGTGAGCGACCTCTAAAAGTAATTCAGTTTTAATGAAATTTGACATGAAAATATAGGAATATAAAAGGAAAAACTTTAACAACAATACAATATTAAATTGGAAGAAAAAATATTTTAAATCACCCTAACCACTCATGATTGCTTTAAATAAAATATATCAGCTATTAATTTCTAAATAATTAGACTCTATACGTTTACTTGGAATAATTTTTAAAGCCATCGGACGACATCAAAACGAAAAAAAAATTTTTAGGTTTTTCTTTAATTACATTATACCGATTACATAAATGAGGATTATATTAATTGGACACCAATTTGTTTGCATTTGTACTTTTAATATAAAGATAAATCTTTATTACCATTTTTAAGTGCTTTATTATACTAAGTGTTTTAAGATGCATTTTTTAAAGAGTCAATTTGATTTAAATTTATTAATCCATTAATGTATTTTCCCCATAGAGAAAGCTGCAGCGATTTTGGAACCATGTATGCAGCTAATTGATGGGTAGTAAATTAATTGCATGTGGGTCATCAAAACTGAGTTAATAATTCAATAGCTGATATTTGTGTTCATAATTAAAACATGCGGTCCTAGCAGTACAAAGGGGCCCCATGTTGAGTGTATTTTTCAGAGTCCAAATTGTATTTACAGGCTATATAACTGGTGTGGCCAAATGCTCGATGCGGCTCTTCTGTGAGTTATGTGCGGCTCAAATCGAACCCAATTTGTCCATTAGTAATAACTTTTTTTTCTAGATTTTATTAAGTCAACTACAATTAGTCTCTTTAAAATATTTTTTTTTCTACAGAAACTTTTATTTTGCTACATAAAAAATTATTTTGCTACATAAAAAATCCGGAATGGGCCATCCCTGCTCTATACCACTGTTTGCTCATAGGCAATCTCTAAAAGTTATTACATTTAAACACTGTATAGGACCGCAGTTCGCAGCCGGTGGTATGTGGGATATTCAGGGTATGAGGCGACATATAATTTTCGTTTAAAACAACCAATAGTGCCCAAGTATAGCCCTAGAAAGTAAAAGTGCATTTCAATATGATAATAAGTACATATTTTTTGGAATTAACGGGTGAGGAGTACCCCGGAGAACCCATATTTTCCCAACCTTTTGGACTACAATAGCAAAAAGGTTAAGCCTTAAGCTAACGTATACATGTCAGACACACTCTTTCACATATATAAATATAAAGGTTTATTGCGTTTTGGTAGATTTACAATTCTTTTTGTCACGTATTGTAACTGTTATGACGTAGGCAGGTGCCTGCACTTACGTACATACACACACAAAAAAGCTGACTTTTGTTATGACAACCTGCTTGAATTAAATGATTTTATCTCATGTTATTTTTGTACATTTTACAAGTAAATGATCTGGCCCTCATCCTTTGTGTAGCTTGCTATTTTTATACGATAATAGGCATTGACAAGCTTTTTTTCTCCACACAATATAGTTATCTCGTGAGACCCTATTAACTTAAATTATAGGATCCTCTGCAGGCTCATAGCGTGAGGTGGGCAGGGGGCTGGGCCCCCAGCGTTTTTTCTGGCCCCCTCTGCTTATTTGTTCTACTTAGTAAAATGTATTACCTGACCCTCCCTGCTATTGTCTGGCCCCTGCTGCCAATGCCTGGCCCCTGTTGTAGAATTTTCAGGCTACGGGGCTGATCCTCTGTACGTTTTCGTCCAGCTAGTTTCAATTACAGGAACCTCTGTACTGTTTGGTCCAGCTAGTTCAATTACAGTAACCTATGTACAAATATCAGTTTGAACAATTTTCCCAAATGCTTCCAAGTGATACGGAAAAGATGTGGTGGGCAACATTCTGCTATATAAAATAGTCTCCACAATATCGCATTTGTAAATATAACCTGCTAATCATCTATGAGAAAAAAGATAACCAAGACACCAAAGAATTTTATACAAGTCATCAAAGAAGATAACCCAGACATCAAAGAACCTAACTAAGACATCAAAGAAGCAAGCCAATACATCAAACAAGCTAAACAACACATCAATATAATAAAGGATACATTCACTACAATCAGAAATTTAAAAAAAATGACATAAAGAGTGCATAAAGATGGTATGATCTCAATTTTCTACACTTAAAAAAAACAACACACCGGACATTCGAATTTCAAAGGAAAGTCGTATTCTTCTAAGTTATTTTAATACTTTTCGTTCGGTTTCTAAGTTGCTAGACCTTTAAGGCGTTTGGAATTCGAAAAAAGGTAGCAGCATTTTTAGAATCTACCCCCGGACGGCACAAAAGCTATTTATTTCAAACATAACTTGGGTTTAACCCTCTTCAACCCTCTTCAATGGCGTTTGACCCTCTTCAAATAGTTCGATATGAAATGCAGTATTGGTTGATTCTGAACTCCACAAGCAGTGGCGTTCAGTGTGTGCTCTTTGTGTACGAACCAAGGACTTCACTTTTATTTTAATCATAAAAATAAAAATTAGTTTTTATAGGCGATCCTTTATAGAAAATTTAAATTGTCTCTTAAAAATGAAGACGTTTTGTATTTCAATATCTTCACTATATTCAATCGAGGAGAAATTTCGCACATTGATGTATTCACAATCACTTACTCTTTTGAGTCAATAAATTGTCGAGTAGACTTATAAACAATATGTGTATACCAGTTAGGCCTATGTACAATAAAAAGTTATTATCAGGGGATTTGCTGTAAGTTTGTTTAAATGGTCTTGTGACGATGTATATTATTAGCCGGGATAAAAAAAAAAACTTGTTTGAAAATTTCATGTATCTTGCGACTCTAGAAATATAGCAGGATGACTAATGATAAATATTATTGAAGCTATTAAAAGGGAGAATGATACCTAAATAATAAAAAGCATAAAATATTTCAAAATTTATATGACTTTAAAACTCAACAAATTTGAAATTATAAAATCGTCTGGACTTATTTCAAGTAATGGAGTAGCAACAAGTGAAGGTCATCATAACAGTTTTCAGACACACTGAGCTTTTTTTTCTGGGCGGGAGTGTAGTAAGGTTTTAGTTATATTCTCTTATATGGGGGAGATGGTGGTCGTTGATTTTGTTATGCACATCAAATTTTGTATTAATAATCTACAACACAATATAAATAAAGTAAAATATGCACAACTACTTCCTTCTTTTGTAGACCAAAGTTTTGTTCTCCCCATGAAATGTGCCCTCTCTTGTATTCTTTTTGATATGTGAAGAGTAATATGAAAATCGTATTCAATAGAAGTTTTTATGTTTTCAATATATAGGAGAATCGTCTAAACACTGGTGTGCTGTGAACCACTTCAAGAGTTCTGAGAAAAATAAAATGCATCTACTGGTTTACCTTTCCACAAGTACAGTTCTGGTTGAATGCAGTTCGAATTCTATCAAAAGAAAAGGATTGAGCAGCGGATATCCTGTTGGCAAAGAGATGTGTTTGGCGTGAAAGTTTAAAAATGCATTCTTTTCAAATTAAACATTTTCGACACTCTTGCATTTTAAAAAGAATGTACCGCAATGTTCCGTAGACAAATGTCAGAGCGTAGCTTAGACTTTACAATAGTTAAATATGTGGTAAGGCCGGTGTTAAATTAACATTCAAATCTGCTTTTAGCTAGCATCTCACCTTTTAGCGGTAGATCACTTTAGTAATATTCATATAGGCCTACAAATGATAATGTTTATCTCAATTTAAAGAAAAAGTTTTTATGTCGCTTAAATTTATTTGTAACATTGGATAAAGTTCTTTTACTGTTAATCGGTATTGGCTTAAAAAAAAAGTATAGAGACTTACTTCACTAACACAGTAACAGTGTAACCCTGCAGTACTAGACATGCAAAACTAGAACCGCCGAGGTTTTCACATTGTTTCCCACTCCCATTCAGGGAATGGGCGTCATTTGAAGGAAAGGAATAAAAGAATCCTGTTTTATTATTCTCAAAAAATCATGAAAAATGCGTAGTCTGTTTAATAACACATAGCAAGTAAGTTTTTAGACTATTTCGCCAGTTAACAATTTGGCCGGTTCCCCCCCCCCCCAGTTTTCAATATTTTATATTAGATAAATGCAAATTATAACGCATAAAAAAGACGTGTTCAAATTCTCACTTGTGAAAACCTGCCAGTGTTACTAGATGTTTCTAACGAAGGCGCTTAAAATTATTAACAAACCCGCCAGGTGATTGAAAATTGAAGAAAAATGTTACACAATTTGCTTCCACTTAAAAATCTTCCGTGACATTTTTTAAATACTTAATGTTAACGAAAATATCGCCTAAATCCACTGCATTTGAGGGTAAAAAAAACCTTTGCATTTAGTGGTGAGACTCCAATACACCCTTGTTCAAAATGACGCCCCTGCCTACAAGTACAATTTATCAGATCTGATGCTTTAATAGCCTCCAGCGGTACTATTGACACGGACACCCAAATATCTCGAAAAAAAAATCTCTGACTAGGCCCCCAACACCCAAGTCCGGCACTCAAATTAGTTATGAAATGTGCATCCATTTTACTTGTGTAAAGAATATTATTAAAATTTTTTTTTTGAAGTGTACTAGTATTTGCTTCTTTTCTGATCAATTTTTGCACCTGATGAGTAATTTTATTTAGGCTTGTTTTGTTTTTTGTTCATATATTATTGTAACTGAAAAACATATATATATATATATTTATATTGAAAGTATGTTCTCTCAGTAATTATCTCATTGATTATGTTTAGTCGACCTCCATTTTGCCATTCTATGTTTGACTTTAAATACAATCTACTCACTTCATTTTTATGATTTTGACATTTAAGAGATAAATGTAGTATGATTTTTTTTTTTGTTTATGGAATATAAGAGAAAGTTTTACTCTATCTAATGAAACAAAACAATAACAACTAGAGGTCTAACAAACAAACTACTAAGACTTCTTTCACTTTTAAAATCATAGACAAAATAGCACAAATAAACAAAAAAAAAAACAAAATAAAAAAAAATCATACAAAGCAAAGAGTTGGGAAGTTTATTAATTTTTTTTTATTTTGGCTCACCAGTAAAATGAAAGACATTTGACCCTCAAAAAATTCATAAATTATCACTTCTAAACAAACTAATAGCTTGCAATCAATCAATACAATGAAGTAAATATCTCAAATGGACATGAAAATTCTTTCTCTCATTAAAATTCAAGCCACACTACCTTAACCAGTAAGAGAAAATTAAATTATATTTGAAAAAAAATGATAATGTTGAAAAAATTAAGTATTAAAATTAAAATGTGAAAGAAAATGAAATAATAGCAAAAAAAAAAAAACAACTATCAAAAAAGTTGTCCAGTAGTTAGCAAAGGTAAGATAACTTCTAAAATGTAATAAATGTAATTACATTTATTTCTAAAAAGTATACTTTCATACTCAAATTTTAAAGAAATGAAACTTGGCCATGTGATAAGCAAATCATTATATTTTCTAATTCTTCCACAGGTAAAATCATTTTAACTTTTCTTTTCTTGGATAATTTCTCTGAAACAAAAAATACGGAAAACAGATAATGATTTATTTTAAAATTAAGTTTATATAACTTTCAGTTTCATTTCAATATTTTCACTTTAATAGTTTTATAATTATATATTTAAGATGAATTTATTTTTTAAACAAGTGTTAAGGTAATACTAGCTGTGCCCAGCAAAATCTTTGCATAGAGATAGACTATAGTTCAACATTGAGCTTATCATGAAAAGACTAATGTGGGTCTATAAATTTTATGTTATGAATGAAATTAAGAAACCTATTTGTGATGTTTGAAAAAAAATTCAATGACTGAGATTCAAACCCAGGAGCCAGCAGCTCAAACCTAAACCTTAACCTATCAGCCATTAAATTACATTCTCAAAGCATTTTTATAATTATATTGAAAATAGCTTAATATTTGAACTTACACTTAGTCTTAGTGTAAGTCTTAGTTATATAGCCTATGTAATTAAAAACAAATTAAAGCACTATTTAATTTGAAAATGAAATAAT
Source organism: Bulinus truncatus (assembly GCA_021962125.1). Lineage (NCBI taxonomy): Eukaryota > Metazoa > Mollusca > Gastropoda > Planorbidae > Bulinus > Bulinus truncatus. Next base: position 4,751,590 of record JAGDYQ010000004.1, read on the forward strand.
ATGATTACAGAACTTTCTGTACCTTACAAAAATTTTGCAGAATTTTATTTTATTAGAATGTCATTTAGAGAAAAAAATTTTTTTAACAAAATCAATGTAGCTATTTTGATTGTCTTAGATTAAAGCATTTGTTTTTGTTTGACATTTTAAACTAGATTTTTTAAAATATTTATTGAATAGATACACAGGTAAGAAGCCATGATTCATATTTTAAACAGGAAACAGTGTTTTAGATTAATAGTAAGAATAAAAAATAAACAGGCAGATTTGAGACGGAAAACATATTAGATTTTTGGCAGAATCAAATGGAATTGATGGTTACATTTATTTCTTTTTAGCAGAAGCAAATGTAACTCTAGCTAATAATATATTAAAATTTAAGCATTTATTGACTATGATAAAAAGATTAACCAAAACAAATTACCATATCTGCCCTGTATCTCTTTGTAAGATGCATTCATTTTAGATGACTCATGCAGCACATGCATGTTTCTGTAAGTAAATAGTAGGCTTAGAATTTTAATAAAAATTAAAATACAAAATACATATAGTAAGATGAAAAAAAACAAAAAAACTTTAGGTTTTATAGTCTTGATAGTACTAACTCTTTCAATGTACTTTGTGAATCTGCAATGTTGGTTCAGGATGGGGTAAATATTGAAGAGCTCCCAGTCTTGATTCGAAGAGCCACTCGTAACTCATATCCTTTCACCTCACATTCATACACTGGTGAAAAAATTGTAGCGGAGACAGAATTTGACAGTACATTTAGACAGGTGCTGCAAAACTGTTCATCTGTCAATGATGATTTCAGACTATTGGAGGTTCCCTCCGATAAGGTGAGAGGTTACTCTGCAGCATTTGCTTTGCAGAGGCTCCACATTCTCAAACATCTCAACACTGAAAGGAGCATGATTCATTCATTTATACGATCAGCCGTCATGCGTGAATTGTACGACTGTTACCTGGCAGCAGACGGCTTCAGTTTGTCTTGTTTAAATACTATCAACATTGAGGTGCAGATTAGACTAGGAGGAGGTAATTTCTCTATTGAAGAGCTTCTTACTCTGGCTTGCGTTCTAAAGTCTGGCACAGAGCAGATATTTAAAAATTCCAAATCACCCTCGCCTTCCAGAATGCAGGCCATGAGCATTGTTTCTGAAAATGCTTCGAGGTTTTTGTCCAATGAAGACCAAGAAGGAGAACGGCTAGAACACTTTGATAAATACTGTGCCAAGTCGGATCCTCAGGTCCTTAAAGAAATAAAGGCCCATTGCCACGAACTTTCAAAAAATGTTTGGGTGCATTTGTTTTCCAGGTAAAAAATAAATCCTACTTTTTAAAAAAAATACAGAATCTAATTGTCCTTGGAAAAAATCAACTTTAGATATATTTTTCTTTCATTTAATAAGTCCAGAGAAAATTGCAGATTATTATTTTGAAGTTTGATTTTTGTTAAATAGTTTATTTCGTCTTCCAAACAGATACAAGGATATTAGTGAAGAAACTTTACCGTCAACACTTCAGGCTCTTCCACTGAGTTTTAAAAGTATGGTTTCGTTGTTAGAGAAACCCTTGAATAAAATTTGGGTAGATTTGTCACCTGAGGGTGTAGCTGTTTGCCTAACCAACCTGCTGCGATTGAGGGTCAACAATGCATCAATAATGACTAATCTAAGTTAATACGATTTTATTATCTTCATAATATTCAGGCTCAACATTGCACTTTGATTAGTTAAATTGCTATTTTAAAAAAAATGTATTGACCTATTTCTAAATATGATCTGCTATCTTTGGTAGGGACTTACGGATCATGTTATATTTTATAACAATGTGTCATTGATTTTTTTACAGGTCACTGGGCATACGTAAATATCCATAAGATGACTCCATCTTTGCTGATCACCTATCTAAATACGTTTCTGCATTTCACCTTTAAATACGTTTCTGCATTTTACCTTTATGGAGGAGAACTTGTTCAAAGTTATAGAGAAATGTCTGCAACTAAAAGGACTGAAGGTATGAAAACATTTCGGTTCTGGTCCATCAAAATATACTGTGAACTGTCTTAGACTATTTCTTTAGACACTTTCAAAACACTGCCTTTATATGCTGTTGTGTTTGCTTTACTTTGATACTACTGTGAATAGGATGCAGTTAATGTACACTTGTATATGTATTATTTACAGGTTCAGACTAATGTTATAGCTATGTGTGTTGAGTATTGCCGTTGTAACAGGTATCTGTCTCCTGTTGTTATGGATGTCGCAGCCAACCATTTTACTAATTACGGGTATTCTTATGAACCGCTCCAGCTGTATGCAGTTCTCAGGGCATTTGGTCAGTTGAATTACCTACCTTCTGAGCCAACGAGTTTTTTGAAAATGGTAATTGTTTTGAGTCATTTACTCCTGATTTAAATTGAAGATTTAGTCTTGCCATATAATTTAATTTTACAAATACGACAATAGGTGTCAGAAAAGTTAAAAAGAGACAAAATCCTCATAAAATAAATGCAAAAAATTACAAAAGTTTTCACATATAAGACTAGTTACTAGAATCTTTAGAAATTAAAATATGAAAAGTAATATCACCTACCTGGGCAAAACTTTATTTTTTTTCAAGAGGTTTGCTATTAATGACTCCTTTAGTAAACATACTCTTAAATAGCAACTGTTTTAAGAACTGATAGTATGACTGCAGAAATTAAACCCCATGATATTTTTCAGGTAGAGAGTTGTCTGTGGGAAAGATTTGAACACCTGAATGAGACACACCTTTTAGAGATTTTGGCTTCTTTCACCTTTGTTAACATTTTACCCAAAAACTTTGCTAACCATGTAGCCAGTGACTATTATTTTGATAAAGTCGGAAGTGAGTGAATTTTTTTTATTCCAAGCTGATCTAGAAATAGAAAATAATTTTTTTTTACTGTTAAGTTCATTTCTAGTCAGCCAATCGTGTTTGAGAAGTTCTTGATTTATCACATAAGAAAAGCACTGTGGCAGGTCAAGGTGACTCTGCTGTGGCAATATTCAGCAATTATATTTTAGCCATTCTATTTAACATTGTCTGTCTTTTGAATCTTTGACGAGTAATTACTTATACCAATGGATGCACTATAGATTAGCGAGGGATGGATTTGAAAAAAAAAATATATACAGCACTTCCAACACATGATTGTGATTTTTATGGTTAATTTTTTTTTTGTAATAAATGTTTATCACTATCAAGAGTTTTTACTATTTTATATAGGTTGTGTTGACCAATGACCAAAATGGTATTTTTAGCGTAGTATACAAATTTGGGTGTTCCTGTGGCATGGTTTTTTCAAAATAAACAATTTTTATTGGGGTAAAAATGTTATTAACTGATACAGTAATGATCTAAGTTTAATAATAGCTCTAAATTTTCTTTTAAAATATGGTGTATACATTTTTTTTTTCTGTATCCATCCCCTGCTTATCTATAGAACACCCTAAAAATCAACCTCCAAATGTTTTTTTATTAATTTTTTAAAAATACTGTTTTATTGCAAGAACAAATATTATTATTTCTATTGACTTTTTTTTTTCATCAATTTAGAGCTGAAATCACCAGAAAAATTTATAGCCCTGACATGGCTGAAAGGGATGAAGCATGCAATTATAATGGACATGACAGATGACCCGCAGAAGTGTTTGACATGGCTGATGAGTAAAAACAACAAAGGAAGTGTTACTTTATACCTTGGTGAGTACCTAATGCACAGGGTGATTTATTGACTTTTTTTTTAATAGTTACTTTGATTCCCTCTATCTTTGATTTTTTTTTTAACCATCATCTGAGATAAATACAGTAAGCTGATATTGAAAAAAATAAATGTTATATCTCAGAAAGTTATAATAAATTTATTTAATTGTTGAGAAAAGAAATGCAAATAGAAAATTTCTTGAACATCTAAAAAAAATTAAGTTTGTATGCTTAGGTATCGTATTCTAGGATTGCAGATGCCATCCTCTCATTCTTCTCTCCCCCCCCCCCCTCAATATGGTGGCTGAGTTATGCTTTGGTTAAGTTTGGTATGATTATAATTTGGATTATGATTTGGAATTTGAATGACAAATCTCAGATTCTGGAGTAATTCAAGCACAGTTGATGTAACACCTTTGCCATTACTTATATGTACATTAATGTCTTATTTCATTGTGTCCACTCTATATAAAAATCAACAGACAGTTACAAGTGTGCAGCGAAAAGTGTCAAGACAGCTCTGAGTCGTTTGTTTGGCCCAAAATTTCATTACTGTTTACCATTTTATAGCTGTAAGTAAAATAGTTTTTTTTTTAATCTGAATTTATACATTCATATCTCTTTGTTTATTTCATTTCTCAACATTAGTGACTTTAGCCTTGGACTTAGTTTAATCTTTATTTTCATTATTAGTCCTAAGCCTTAAGAACAATAGAAATGTGTTGAAATTATGGTAGATAATTTGAGAAGCATTTTGTATTGTTGTATATCTTCATATATACTACAATATAATTGTCAGATTGATTTTTTTATTTCTTAGGTCATACCATTAATTTAGACATCAATGGCGTACCGCTGGAAGTGGCTAAATCAGACTGTGGTGAGGTCAGCAACAAAGAGCAGATTGTTAAAAAGTAAGTCTTGAGAAATTATATTCAGCACATTTTAATACAGGAGTTTGAATTTTTTTTAATGTCTTTCACATTCGAGTTACATAGGAAAAACTGGCATAGCCACTAACTGCAAAAGAATTATTTCCTCCATTCATTGTTTAAACCAGGGGCGGTGAATCCTTTTAAGCCTTAGTATCCTAATCCACCTTTGTGGGTTAGTCTACTATGGCTCTAAAGCTTATTATAGTAAAGTAAAGTTCCTTGAATCTTTAAGGGCCATCGGGGACGATGAAATTTTTTTTGTAGCCATGGCCTAATTAAGGATAATGTGAATAGCATGTAGTGTAATGATAATACTTTGATCCTGATTTTACCCAGGCTTGTCTTGTTATTGCGAAGTGCTGATCACTTCCTGGTCAACACCAAACAACTTATGGGAGTGCAAGTCCAGAGACTGGCTCACCTTAAGAAATTAGGTTACATTCCTGTTGAGGTGAGGGATTTAGATACAGCATGGTGTACTGTTATAGACGCAATATTGTTAGGTATTTTAGATAAAGCTTTAATAAATTATAGAGGTCCAACAGCATTTCTATTTTGTTAATGTAGATGAGGACAGATGCTCTTAAATAAAATCAAAATCCAAATTACACACTAATAAATGTATTTTGTTTTGATACTGTTCATCACAAAATGTGACAAATTAAAACTTTTCTTTGATACTGGTTTTGTGAACACTTAAACATGTCAATTTATTTTCTACTGCCATAGATTTCTTTCATTAATATTGACTTCTCAATGAAGTATTATTGATTGTTCATTTATGCAATGAAAGTTTGACTCTTTGATATACCTGCTTGTAATGTTCATGTTTTAAGTATGTATAGTTGAGCTACACACTGACATAAATTCTTAATCTTGATTTATTTTTTGTCCAGATAAGAGTTAGTGAGATTCTATATGCTGACAGAATATCTGAAAAAGCTTTACTTGATGTGATCAAACAACATCTCAGCCCCCATGTGAACTTTGACATTATGCCTGAGATCTGTGAGGAGCCCACCAGTCAAGTGCAGTCAGCATGTCTTGATCAAAGTCTGAGTGGGTGGCTAGGTTATGATGACAATTTAGATCATGAATCTGATAATGCTAAAGATCTTGACTTGATAAGAGCCCTGCTGAAGTGCAAAACAGATTCAGGAAAGGCAGACCAAAACTCAAAGGATCCAATGCAGACGTAAACTGGTGAATTTGTATGACAATCATCTTTGAAGCAATTCAAAATTTTGCTTTGTAAATTGGACAATTATCATGTTGAAAAATTCTTCATTTTAAATGTTATCATAATTTAAACATTTATATCTCACCTTGGCTTAGATAAAAAAAAATACAATATTCTTAAATATTTTTCCAATAAATTTTAATGAGTGATGTTTTATGATCAAATGAAATTTTTTTTAATTGCTTGTAAATGTGTGCACACAAATTATATTACAAACAAGTTGTAAATTTACATTTTGTGAGAGAGTGGTTGACTGAGAATTTATGAAAGTTTTTATTTACAGGCACATCTAATAAAATTAGTTCATGTGAATTAAAGGAATCTTGAGATCAGTAAATTTTTTTTATGAATGAATATATAATCCTCATGTCACATAACAATGTCAAAATGATTGTAAAAAAAAAAAATCAGAAACTAAATTTAACATTGACCAAAAACAACTTATTGTGTACATAGATTTCAATCCAACAAAAAAAAAAGTTCACGATATGATCTTTGTCTAGGTTAATTACACATACTCTGTACAAACAATTACTAAACTAAGATAAAAAGAAATGTTATCTGTGATTATCAAAAGATTAAAATAAAATATAGCCATAGTACATAAAGCCATAGTACATAAATATATATCTTGCTTTAATATGAAATATTTTTTAAAATCATCATTCCGATATGATGAAGTCTGTATTGACCATCTTATCCTTTAATACAGCACTTTGTGTGGATCCTCCTTTGTTTTGTGTATGACTTGACATCACAGAAGACTCTGTTAAAAAAAATATGTATATTTACCATTTTACAAAAACAATGTCAATTCAAGTTTGAATAAAAAATGAATAAAAAAACTAGTTATTAATATGAGCAGAAAATATTGCATTCAGCATGTTATTTTTTTTGTATTAGGGAATATTAATTTGTAAATTAATAAACTGTAAGTATAAATAACATAGTTATAAAAAAAAAATTACCCTGTTTAGCTAGAAAGTTTTCGTTGATTATATAAGGATTTTGCACAGCATGCATATAGTCTCTGTAATTAAATTGTAATTAAGTAAAATAATTATATTCATATTTACTAAGGCAGTGTGGTCTAATAGTCATTAAAAATTATTATCTGCCTTAATATCTTACATAATCAATAAAAAAAAATAAGTTACTTACATCTTGTCATTGGAAGCGCTGTTTGAAGTCTTACTTTTAACAGTACAGCAGTATACGGCAATTGCAATGACTAAAAGAATGAATGCTGGGATACCAATGGCAAGTCCTAAGATCAACCTGGTTATATCTGTTCATAAAAAGTATAGTCAGAATCAAATCATGCATGAAACAAAAACTTTTGTTTATATACACCAGCATGGTCCCCCCTCCCCCCTCCCTGAGTGACCCGGGTTGAGATCCTCTTTGGGAACCAAGGAAATTCCAGGTGAAAATTAAGTCAAAAATCTCACACACCAAGCTCTAAATGGGTTACTGACTTACATTGGAAAAGTGAAGGCAGCTGTGTGTTGTGCTAGCCACACAATTTCTTTATTTAAATTATTATGAATTCTTGTCATCTGCCTCCATGGCCCTTATCTTTAACTTTTTTTTTTACTTTATCAAGCTCATATGTTAAGATAATGTCCTATTTCGTTTTGGACTATGCTATCTGTACTTACCATTTTCTTTTTTACTGAAAATGAAATTAAGAAAAGAAAAAAAATTCCTTAATTAAAAAAAATGCAGCATTATAAAATTTGGAAAGACTTACTAACTAAAAAAAAGAAACTTTTACACTAGTCAAATTTTTATACATGAGATATGAACAGAAAAATATTGAAGTATGATATATTTTAAAATATCATTTACCGGCAGGCTGTGATTCCACTGTCTACAATACATTCCTCTGTGTCAAGACATGGATTTAGGATTTGTCTCACCTCACAGGTTCTGGGTTTAACTGCAAATAAATGGCTCACATGTATAGTTTACTTCTTCAAACTCTTATTATTGTACAATTAAATACATCTAAATGATATTCATCTATTGACTTCTGTTTACCTGCAGTTTCATGCACATGAACTGTGATCATTATGACATTTATATTGTCCAGTTTGAAAGAGACTGACAGAAGATCTTGAAAAGCAATTGTTAAAGCAGATTCTGAATTTTCAGCATTCATTTGTACAATTACATCTGATATTAAACTACCTCTCCTGCATCAAAAGTACCATTTTTATTAACAAAAAATTTAATTCATCAATTATGAAATTAGCAGCATATTTCTGTGTGTAAAGTAATAAATTTTTAAAAGCATAGAAATGCAGAGGCAGATTTAAAGGCAGACGCAGGTCTTGGGTCTAAACTTCAATGGGCCCTGCAAACTTTACACTTGTAAGTGAATCTGATTTCCCTTTTTAAAAGCAGCCCAAAATTTTATTCTGCGCCAGGCATCTTAATGCGCCTCTAATAAAATGAAATTCAAGAAGTATGACTGACATATTTCATAGATAAAATAACTAACTAAATCAATCCTACCTAAGTTTCTTCACCGAAACTGAAACAAATGACGCCATCTTTTCTTTAAGTTTCTCGACCAACTTCATATTTATAAATAAAATAGTACAATAAGAACACAAGTGAAAAAAGACTCATATAGAAAAATATAAAAAATACAATACATGTATACACACATATATTTATGTACAAATTATTATAAGTTTCAAGTAAAAACACAGAACAATGCAAGTTCATTTATGGAAAACAAATTAAATATTAAACTAATTCCTAAAAAAGACGCTTAACTACAGCAAAGTAAATTACCTGATCTTCTATATCAGTCTTTAATCTCTGATAATCTGAACTATTCACATCTTCTAAGTTTCTGTCATCAACATTCATGTCAAAGGTCACACTTGCATTGAACTGAGAAACTTCTGCAAAGTTACATTTTGGAAGACTTGAACAACATATATTAATGCAAAATAGATTTTTTTAGTGAATAATGAAAATAATAATTATGATACTTACTTGTACACTGTGATGTATTTAATGGATTGATTACAAAACTTTCTCTACAAGAACATTTGTAACTTCCAACAAGGTTACTACAGTTGTGGTCGCATGGGGAGTTGAGTAGTTCTAGACACTCATCAATATCTAAAAAAAATCAACTCTTTAACACAACTGGACAGATTCATATATTACAACATTTACATAATAAAATGTGAAAGAGTTTTATGAACATTACACATAAACTTTTGCATTTTGTAAAAACAATGAACACATCACTAGATTTAAAAAAACAAACAATATTTTTTTCCATTCAAATATATATACCTTAACTAAGAATTGCTAATGTCAGCATGTGCAATTTTATTCACTATTAATACATTCTGTTTACTAAAGATAAGATTAAATTAAAATACTACTAAGAAAATTTTAAATATAGTGTATCCAAAGGCCAAATGAAAGATATTTTAATTTGAACAACCATATTAACTTGACAAAATTTCAACATCTAATTTGAGTTTTAACGGTTTAAGTAAAGTTATTTAAGCTAAAAAAACGTCTTCATTTTTTTATTAGTTTATTTAAACGACTTGTACCATTATTTCAAAGGATTTTAATCTAGTTATAAGCAGTAATCTTTTACAACAGAGGTCTTCAAAATTTGGAATATGGTCTCTTCATGAACAGTTTGACTAAAAAGAGAATCCACTTTAACATTAAAGAGCACTATAATTATGAGGGTGCTAGGAAAATGAATGGGGAAAACTTTGATAAATGAGGAGCTAAACTAAAAATTGGTGTATTCACACCACTCCCTCACCTTCAAATATTACAAAGTATTATAAAGTTAAATGATATGTTAGAAAAAGATCTTCAAAATAAAATTTTGCGTACCGAATTATTTTTAAGGATATAACATGTATTTTTGTTCTGTCTATACAAAGTAAAATATTGCTATTTTAAACAATTTTATGACTTAATGAAACGTTTTATTTCTGGAAAATCAGCGCTGAAGTTGAACAGCACTAAATGGAACAGGTTTAAGTTGGGTATGACTATATATTCCAGTGTGGGAGAGACCGAACTCCCATTAGTTGCCTCCCCAGGTGGCGGATAGGGGAAAGCTCGCCAGATCTGGTGAGTGCAGATAAAATAAAATTCTTGGGGTGGACCAAAGCAGGCAATATACTGCCTTGTAGTTAGTGGAGGGATCCACAAAGGCTAAGGGACCTAACTTTAAATAAAGACAGCTACCCACAAGGCTGTTGTTGTGCACAGGGCTAACAACCCAGTCATGTAAAAAACAAGCAATTAAGCCTGTTCCATTCTGGACACAGGACGTGTTAGCGCATTTTCGTGTTATGTATCAGTATGTTTGTTAGCTTTCAGTACATATTTGTACATTTTGGAAATGTTTATAAATTCAATTGTGTAATGCATATATCTGTAAAAAAATATTATAAAGACGTTTCTTTATATTTGAAAAAAAAAATTATTTTCTCTTAAATCTAACTACAAGTGGTTTGTGGTTACTGAAATTGGACTCATAATTGAAAACATTTGAAATTGTAGCCATTTAATCGTCCGAAAACTCCGTCAATTGTTGCATAGCTCTGATACTTTCAATTAAACTCAGAACACAAGCTTACTATTTCATTTGATGAGTTTCTTAATAAATCTTGGTGAAACTACGTGCTGCAGTATTTCGCACCAAATGAATGGGTTTTTGAACGTACAAGGTGTAGAATGGGGCCATATATATAATATATAAGCCCCTTAGGAGCCCTGAAGCCCGGTCCTCAGAGGTCCTATCGCGAAATGAACTTTTGATGTACACATGGCAGGCCAAGACCTACAAAATGATATATACATCATGGGTCTAGGACTTATGGTTGCTGAGATATAGGGTGCTCCTTTGTTAATATAGCTTATATAGTAAAAAACGGTACTTTATAAGCCCCCTTTTACGGCCCTTAGAGGTCAGATCGCGAAATGAACTTTTGCTGCACACATGGCAGGCCAAGACCTACAAAATGATATATACATCATGGGTCTAGGACTTATGGTTGTTGAGATCTAGGGTGATGACAGACAGACAGACAAAACGGGGAAAATAGAGCATTTTTTTTCGAAAATGCTCTAAAAAGCAGGTTACGAAAGACAAACAGCAATTTAAAAACCGGTATTATGATGAATGCAAAAAAAAGAGGAAGAACGAAACAAATTAAGGATGATAATGCTACAAAAAGCAACAGAAAGTCCCCTCACGCATACACAGAGGCTAGAAGGAAGGCTACTAAAATATGCAGGAAGAAAAAAACGTGAATGGGAAAAAGGAAAACTAGAAAAACTAGAGGAAAAGAAACAAGAAAAATGTACATGGCCATCAAAGAGGAAAGCAACGGCTTTAAAGCAAGATCACACATGTGCCGTAGAAAATCAGGTGACCTCCTTATAGAAAATGAAATGGTTCTAGAAAGGTGGGCGGAATATTTAGAAGAAATGCTGACAGCCAAAGAGAGGTACCAAACATTGTAGAGAACGATGGTACAGAAATAGAAAAACCAACCATAGAAGAAATAAACAATATTATAAAAAAGACCAAAACAATAAAGTACCAGGAGAAGATAACATAAATGCTGAGTTACTCAAAAATGGAGGACGCACACTACACCTAGAAATACACAGGATGGTCAATAAAATATGGAAAGAAGAGATAATGCCAACAGAATGGGAAACAGCCTTAGTAGTTCCACTACACAAGAAAGATTCGAAACTTAACTGCAACAACTACAGAGGAATCTCACTTCTGAACACCAGCTACAAAATACTAACAAAAATAATTGCTTGCAGAATAGGGAATTTCAGTGAAACAGTAATAGGTGACAATCAATTTGGTTTTAGACCTAACAGAGCAACCAAGGACCACATCGTTTCCCTTCAAAACACTCTAGAAAAATGTTATGAACATAATACACATGTATACATGTACACCCAATATAGATTTAAAGATGGCATATGACAGCATCGATAGAAATTATCTTTAAAAAACATTGCAGGAGTTGTGTATCCCCAATGAGCTCATTAGACTAGTACATATGACATTAAACAACTCAAGAAGCAAAGTGAAAATACAAGGGGAAGCTCAAGAGAATTTAAAGTAAACCAATGACTTAGACAATGAGACTCCCTTTTGTGCATAATATTCAACTTAACCCTAGAAATAGTCATAAGAAATGTCCAGTTGGATAAGCGAAGGATATAACATTGATAGGAAAGCAAAGCAAGGATATAGCAAAAGCATTCATAGAACTAGAAACAGCAGCTCAGAAAGCAGGTTTAACAGTAAACGAATCAAAGACTCAATACATGCTATTACAAAGAAATGAAAAAGAAGGAAAAGAAAAAACATTCAAAGTCCTCGATATAGAATTTGAAAGAGTGCAAAACTTTAAATACCTAGGATCAACAATAAGTGAGAAAAATGATTAAAAAAAAAGATAAAAAATACTGAAAAACAGACAGATCTCCAAAAAACTTTAAAAAAAAAAAAAACAATGATCTGACCAGCAGTAACATATGGTAGTGAAACATGGACCATCAGCGAACAAGCAGAAAATATGCTAAACACTTGGGAAAGGAAAATATTTAGAGAAATATATGGGCCAGTAAAGGCAATAATGAGTGGAGAAGTAGAACCTATTCAGTACTGTATGAACTATACAAAGAACCAAATATAACAGCTGAAATCATAATAAATAGATTGAGGTGGGTAGGGCACATAAAAAGAATGGAAAACAACAGAGGTCCAAAAGAAATATATATGGCAACACCCAATGAGGAAAGGCCTAAGGGCTGACCAAGAAGCAGATGGTTAGAGAAAGTGGAGAAAGACCTTAAAGCCATAGGAGTGAGAGAGTGGAGGATGAAGAACATGGATGAGGAAAAGTGGAGAAGAGTAGTATGGCAGGCCAGGGCCCTAAATGGGCTGTAGAGCCAAAGGAAGAAAGATAATGACTTTATATTACTTACTGTGCACACAAAAAAGAAAAAAAAACAGCTTTACAACTGTTTTAATCTATTATTAAAAGTTTTCTTTATTGATTTCACCTTGACATTTCCTGGTATCTGTGCTGCTGACAGTATACCCAGATGTACAAGAACAATTGTAGCTGCCAGACAAATTTTCACAAGTTTGTTCACATTTATTGGTTTGTGTTGAATTGCATTCATTGATATCTGAGTTGGTAATTATACATTATTAATAAAAAGCTTATTAAAAGGATAATGAACAAATAAATAAAGAATACATGGATTAAAAAGATATCACAAAGTTTAGAGAATAAGATACTGTATTTGAATCAAATTTAGTTTCAACATTAAAAATCATTTTGACATACTTTACAACACATGAACTAATTTAAATTAAGCACCAAAATATAAACACCGCAAGATAAGTATGAAATACCTTCACATTCACAAGATGTACACTTTTTTGCATAGCCGCAGCTACAACCACAATCATAACCTCCTTGTGTATTGATACATCTTTCATGTTTACTGACATTACACTTGTGTGTCATAGCATCACACTCATTAATATCAAGATCACAATTGGTTCCATTCCATCCTGCCTTGCAGTAACACAATCCATTTGTTTTGTTGCAGTTGGAGTTTAAACTACAGATACATTTTCTACTGCATGATGGACCAAAGTAGCCTTCATCACATTCTAGTAAAAATGTTTTACAAAGTCAGTAGAAAAATTCCATTTCAAGCAATGTTTTTAAAAAACTGTCACAAACAACATTCTTAAAGTAAATTACATTGCATTAAGAACGAAGAAAAGTAAATGTACATACAACCTTTCTTAAGTGCCACCTGCTTAATTAAATAGTAACTATTCTGCAAATTATAATTAGTAAGCAGCAAAGAATAATGTACAAAATTTATTGATACAGATTAATTTCCGAAGATTTTTATTAATTCTAGACATACGCCTGTAAGCTAAAATTAACAAGTTGAATGAAAAGTTGTTTTTAAATTATTAACTACATGTATCAATCTGAATCCATAAGCATGCAGAAGCTTAAATGTGTGGCTAAAAACAGAAATAAGCTATTTCAAATTTTAATTAATGTACCTTTTTTTAAACAAAGATTGATACAAAAATATTGTGCCAATAGACAGAAATGAATACTTTTTTTAAAAATACTTTACCTTTACACGTCTCATTGGCTGTATTTGTAGTTATATAGCCATCAACACAAGAACACAAGTATCCTCCATCTGTGTTTCTACATTTTGTGTGCATTGGACAAATGCTTGTGTTAAGGCACTCATCAATATCTAGTTGACATAATGTTCCATTCCATCCTGCCTTACACTGACATCCGCCATTCACTTTGTCACAATACTTTGTGTTGGTTGTAAGACACTGACATGTGTTGTTACAAGCCACACCCCAGCGTCCTTCAGTACAATCTGAAATTTATATTTTTAGTTATAAATCAGTCCAATTCATTCATTAACTGCTTCACAGATATACAATTTTTAGCTGCTTGTAATTGAAAAATCTAGTTAGAAACTAACAAAAAATTATTTTTTAAAATATTTAATTTGATTTTTTTTTATACATACTTAAAGGCTGTTAAATATTTAAGACAAAAAAATTTTTTTTTTTTAAATAAAACATTTCTTAAGATTATTTTAGGGGTCCCAATCTTTTGATGTATATTCCATTATGAAACCGGTTCAGTTTTCATGATCTTCCCTCTTAGAAAAACCGGGGTAATAAAAGCTAAAATTTCTATACCAGGAGGACAAATGGCTGTGCAATGTAGAGGATTTGACTCCCAACCTGTTGATCTTGGGTTTGAGCCCAGCTGAGTATATAGGATTTTTACAATGTGAAAAAAAACAACTAAAAAACTAGTATTAATGCTTACAATTTATAATTAAGAAGTCACTTAGCATTACTTTAAAATCATCTTGGATTAAACACAATTACATATATATATATATATAAACACAAAAATGTGTTATTAAGCAATGCAATCATTTTTATGTTGATTTATTATTTATCAGAAATATGTCTTAAGTCATAGTTTTCAAAATCAGAGCGATCTTTACTCTTAAGAAAGACATCCAATCAAGTATTATGTGAAATACTTTCATTTAACAACTAACTTACCCAAACATGTAACTTTATCTGCAGACAGTACTTGGCCAGTTTTACACACACATTCAAAGCTGGTGTTATCTTTAGTCTCAACACAACCAAAAGTGCAGGGACTGGAGGCACAAAGATCCAAGTCTGAAAATATTTTGTTTAAAAAGATATACATGTACCTACATAAAGAATGGGATACTATTTACACTAAACTATTTCTATTCATGTGCTTTATAATATATAATTTAGTGATTTAAACTTACATATAAGCATTTATGATAAATATATATTAAAAATAATATAAGAAAAATTGCTTTTTATTAGATTTGCTGTTCTATAAATAAATTTAATTGAAATTAATACATAATTAAAAAAATTAACTGCAATTAATGCAAGTAACTGACACATATTAATTAATGATTTATTTTTATTCAAACAATATTGTTCTGCCATTATATTCCAAAGGCAGGCTAATGCGGATACTAGAGACACATGCAGTTCTTGGGTGAGTTTTGTGCCCCTCCAAAAGAAACAGTTTTCTTATTATTATTACATTTGTTCACTAATTATTATTAAATTGACTGTTGTGTGGCGCTTTATAGTATTTTTATTGTTAACCTTGGTGTATATTAAATTAACAATTCAGATCAGTTTATTCACATGTCAGTTCATTGACGCCTTTTCCTTCTTTAAATATTTGTACATGTATAGACAGAAAGTGATTGCTTACATTATTATGAGTATTCTCTTGATTTTTACCCTTCCCCCCCCCCCCAATCACACTTTTGACACAATTTGCAAGCCTTCCATTTTTTTTCCCGCCATTCATAAATAAACAGGCTTGGGTCAAAATTAGCACATTCAGGTGCTGCGTTAAAAAATAATTCAAAGGCATAAGTTTTTTAAGGCGTTAATAATGGCCATTGATCAGCAGCTGTACTTTTTATGTAGAAGGGTGAGAGATAAAATAATATATAGTCAAAGATTCAATGCATTACAGAAAGTAAGTTGTTTTTTTTTTTTACCAAGAGCTTTCACTCTGGTATATCTTTTCATGGAAAAACAGAAACAGAAAAAAAAAGGATTAACATTTTTTAGGAATAATGATATTGTGTACATTGTACTTTTTCTAAAGATTACAAAAAAATACTTTTTATCATGACAAATGCTGCTTAACATAAAAAAAATATTTTTTTGGCACATTATGTCTCTTCATGCTGTCAGTTTTTTTGTTATATGGAAACTGATTTTTTTAAAAGCGCAATTCAAAATAACACAATTTAATAAACTTGTAAATTTAAGAAATGGGTTTGGTTCATGGTTTTGGGTATACAATTAGTTTCAAGCATTTAAGACAGAAATAGCTATCTAACTGAAAAAGGGGGCGGATGGTCGTGCGGTAATGCGCTCGACTGTCGACCTGAAGGTACCTGGTTTGATCTCCGGTGAGGACCAAGGAAATTTTTCAGGTCTTGGCTCAAGTTCCCGATATATCTCCCGTGGTGCCTCCATGGCCATTGCACTATCGGCTATGGTGGGGATGAAAGAAGGGCACCATAAAACTGTCCCATTCGTGGTTTATAGGATCTAAGGGATTTTCATCTCATCCTTACAGGGACTTTACACATCTAACTGGAAACTTACCATCACAAGTAATGCCATTGGAATTTAAAACCTTTCCTTTAGCACAAAGGCAAGTCTCAGTTCCATTTATCTTTGCACACTGATAACTGCAGTCTGTCTTATTCACACATGGTGCTGATACTGTGTTTAATAGGGAAATAGGAAACATACACATAAAAGCCTCTATCACGGGAAAAAAAAACTCCTGCACATAATCCCAGCAATCTTAATAAAAAAAAAACAACACTTTTCCAATACAAAAATAACTTAATAGGATTATTCAGATGGAGTCCAAACCTGCACATTTAAATCCATCTGGCTGTAGTACTAGACCATCTCTACACGAACACCTGTAGCTCCCTTCAGTATTTATACACAAACCTTCACATTTTGATGTTCCCAGTTCACATTCATCTTGATCTGTGTAAAAAGACATTTTTGTTAGATATTTTCTTCATAATCAAAATTATTTAATGCTTATCTATGAGGAGTATCAAAAAAAAATACTGGATATTTTGTGATTTACCTGTATTGTTTTTACTGCCTTAAGCAGTTTTTAGTGGCTTAAATTACTTTGAATAGAACATGGGAGAGTTTAATGTTGTTTACCTGTACAAGTTTCATTGACATTATACAGGTATCCAGGGTAACACGAGCAGGTGAAACTTCCCTGTAGATTAGTGCAGGCCTGAGTACAGTTGTTTAAGTTTAGATTACTGCACTCATTTACATCTGTAAGAATTAATAATTAAAAAAAAAAAAACACAAAAAAAACATTAAAAAAATGAAAACACATAAGGTATTAAAAAGATTAAAAGAAATTAAACAGTTTCGATATTGGTACATGTATTACCTTGACATTCACCATTGACTTTCTTGTAGCCATCCAGACAAACACAGGTAGCAGAGCCAGGTGTATTGACACATTTTTCTTTAGCGGTACATCTTAGGACACCTGAATGACACTCATCAATGTCTTGATCACATAAAATTCCTAAATAACATGTGACAAAGAAAGTAAATATCCATAAAACTGCAATTAAATTTTGAAGAGATTTGTAATTACATGTAATTAAAATTTAGTTACCCATTGAAATAGTACAGATATTGATAACAAACCAGTAACTCCTGCATTACAGATACAGTGAAATGTCCTTATTACGAACGTCAGTGTAACAAAATATTCAGTACAGCAAAATATTTTTTTGCCTCTTCCCCATAGCTTATATAACAGCTGTTAAAAAGTGTCATTGTAACGAATTTCTTATTTTCAGTATTGCGAAAAAAATGGCAGTTTTGGAGATACTTAATTCCCCCCTTACTAAATTAAAAAAAATTAATTCTGCAAATTTCTAAATCCTAAGTCAATTTGAGCTCAACGACATCACATTTACTAGATAATGGGAGGGAGGGGGGGAGTGTTAGAGGAGTAAGATGTTATGGTAACCTTTAACCTCTACTGATGAGGATAGTGAAAATTAATTCTACCACATGCAGTATGGATTCAATGAAGGTGCAGTACTGATTCAATGAAGCTTCATCTTGGGACAGCAAGGGTGTGGGGAGGAAGTGTGATGGTACAATTACGTAACAACAAACAGAAAGGTATGAGAGTTTTGGCAAGGTTGGAAAGGAGAGGAGGAAGAGACAGCTAAGACATCATGGGATTGCCATTTAAATTTGCTGAATTAAAAAAATCAATAAACTAGTGTTACGTTTGTGTTGGGGGAAATTGTGCTAATGAGAAAGAAGCAAAACATTAAAAAGTATAGTTTTTTGGGAGGTATGAGAAAAAAATTATGGATTTGGTGTGCTTGGTGGTCAACAGCAAGTAAATAAGGGTAGCATTTCCCAACTAGCCAGCCAAGGAATGTTCTTTCGAAAATCAACAGTACGAGACAGCAGTTGACAAGTATTTAATTAATAATACAGGAAATAAAGAATATTTGACCTTTTGGTCATCATTTAACTACCCTTTTTTCTAATTATAATAAAATTGAATCCAGTTAAAAAAATAAATATGTATACATGTGTACATATATTTTTTTCAATTATTTCATTGTTTAATAAATGAGACAATATGAGTAAGAGAGCCGTAATAGGCAAACTGCACAGGGTGCTTATAAATTAATGGAAGTAAGTCATGTTGAATAACTGTTGTCAAAAAAAAATGAGTTACGTCCCTTAGGTCAATGACAGTTAACAGTATGTAACGACAGATGAATTAGTAGCTAAACTAATAAGAAATAAACGGAGAGAAAATTATATTTAAACATATATTTAGCTAAAAATCTTTGGGAAAAGTATTGGAAAAAAATGACATAATAAATTTGCATTGAAATCCAAATGAACTATATCCACATATTAAGAACAAAAAATGTTGTTGTCGAATTCCCCCCCCCCCCCCACTTTTCACCCCGATTTCAGTATAACAAACGAATTTCGAGTCCTCCGTCGATTTCGTTATAGTGACGTTTCACTGTATTGAATACTAACCAGAAAATCCTGTCTTACAGACACATCCAGTTTTAAGATCACAATGATCAGACCCAAGACCACAGGAACAGCTGTTAGCACACTCCAAGCCCCAAGTTTCTCCACTGCAAGCTAATTAACAAAATAGTATAATTTTACTTTTTTCGCAATGGTGATCAAATTAAACAAATTAGGATCCACTTACCTATGCAAGCTCTTGCATCATTATCTAGTTTAGATCCTGTCTGGCAAGTGCATGTGTAGCTTCTGTTTGTGTTAGTACATCCATTCTTGTTTGTACACAGATTTGACACATCTGTGATACACTCATTTATATCTAAGGACAAATACATTTAAAAAGTATAAAAAATATTTGACACTGACAGTAAAAATTAATTTGATGTGAATGTGATTGTTTTTTCAATGAAGTGATTGTTGGGAACTGCTCTTAAAAATCCACTGAAAAACGTTCCCTTAGCCCTCATGGGCCATCAGGGCAGATGAAGTGTAGAATTCATCTGTTTCTATAACCTCTACATATGAAGGGATTGTGTGGTTAGCACAACGCCCAGCCGCCTTCACTTCCACAACTTAAGTCAGGTACCCATTTAAAGTTGGGTGGACTTTGCACCAAGTAACACCTTGAAAAATTTCAAGGTTCTCACTGAGGATCGAACCGAGGACTCTCAGGTTGACAGTCAAGTATCTACACCACTCGGCCATCTGTCTGAACAAGGCCTAAATGCTGCTGCTCACCTCTCTTCTACTATTCAACTTCCTATTTGTTGCCACATAAGTTTATAATACAATAACTGTGACCAAACCTAATATTTCTAACTATGACTATCAATTATTTGTCATTTACTTTGGCTAACAATTAATAAAAAAAACATTTGGATAGACAATATTCAAGTTAGATATATTTAGAAAGCCTTCAGATAGTTAATTATTTTCAGTCAATGCTTACGAAGTACCCTCAATTTCAGATTTACCTTCACATTGTCCTTGACTATTAGCTTTAAACCCTGGTGGGCAAAAACAGACAGCTGTGTAGTTTGAATCTGTTCTACATCCAAATGAACAATTTATATTCTTTATATCACATTCTTCAAAACCTGTTACAAATATATATATATATATATATATTTGATGTTTTTTATTTCTTTTATTCTCTGTATTAAGTTAAACATAGTAAAATAGTTACAGTTAAAAATACTAACAGATATGTTAACTGTATTGATATTAAAAGGAATCTGAAAATGTATGAATTTAAATTTATAACCCAATGAAAATTTTACAAACTTAATAAGAACCCGTTGGTAATACATGTATATTTAATATAAGACATATTATAATATAAAGGTATTACAAAAATTACACCTATATAACTTGTATTTATATGTTCTCTTGACTCATAGTATTGTCAAGTTGGCTCAGTTTACCACAAAGAAGAAAACTATGTAACAAGTATTCAAAGAAAAGCGTGACTATTCTCTTTGTTCTGACCCCATGGAAAGACCAGGCCTTCATATTTGCTTTAAAGATATTTTTTTTTACTACAAATGCTATCCAACCTTTTTTACTACAAGTCTTTCTGTCATCATTTAGTATGTAGCCAGTGTAACACTGACAGTTGTATGTTCCAGGTTTGTTGACACACATCTGTTCACAGTCATGTATGTTACTTGTACATTCATCAATGTCTGAGGTAAAAATAATACATGTATTGATTACAAATCACTTGATAAAATAAACATGTTAACTATATGAGATGTTTAGCTGTCAGCAGTAAGGTTTTTAACTTTAGAAAATTGTTAATATACTGTAACAGTATTTTCATAAGGTATATATGTCCGTAAAAAACATTACCCTGACAGATGTTTTCATGCCTGGCATATCCTGGTTGACACACGCACCTAAAACTGCCCAGGGTGTTTTCACAGACTTCAAAACTTACATTACATGTGATGTTGTGGGCCTCTGAGCATTCATTAATATCTGGAGGTTTGAAAATGAGTAGGTTTCAGACCTCATTTAAAACTTTAACATCTAGTACATTGAAATCTTCACACAAATATTAGAAATAAAAGATATTATTATCAAGGGAATTAAGAGTAAAAAGTTGTAGATGAAAGATTTAAGCTGAAACGAGATGGAATACTAAAGGGATTTACACTTTATTAAAAAAAAATCATTTTTTTTATCTTCTAACAGATTATTCAAAATTAATAGCTGCTAATGTGTGTTTCACCTTGACAGAGCCCTTTCTCCAACTTGTATCCAGTAGGACATTGACATCTGTAGGAGCCAATTGTGTTTTCACATACATAGCCAGAAAGGCAAACATCAGGTTGAGTGCACTCATTGACATCAATCTCACAGTTGACCCCTGTCCACTGTCTGTTACACACACAACCTCTGACTGGGTCACAGGTTCCTCGGTAGTTACATTGACAAACATTACCACAATTTTCACCATAGTATGGACTTTTACAGGCTAGAAAATAAAAAATTTAACGTAGACCTATTCTTTTAATATACTGCTATATCTCACACTGCTATTTATACAAATATTTGTAAGATTGCCATTATCCTGTCTGATTTACTTATAAGTATGAAAACTAAATCCCACTCTGTATATTAATTTGTACTAAACTGAATTATATTCAAGTTATTTCGAGCACTGAAACTTGATTATACTCAAGAAAGTATAAGATTTCAGAAGAGAAATCATAAACAAACTGATAGCTTTATGTGAAAGATTAATGCAATAAATCTATTATCAAAATTAAAACCCTTGCTAAAACAAAAAAAAGTGGCACAGTGGCATTCACTTCAAATTTGAAGCACACATTTTGTTAATGCAACTTTATGAGATTGTATATTAATATATGACGTAAGGAAAAATGGGGGTATGACAACACAGGCTGACGATTGGTAACACAGGCAGATGGCTAGTATGAATTTGATAAAAGCATGTGTCTTTTAAGAAAAACCAAATGAATCTAAACAATAAGTAAATTTACCTCTGCATATGTTGATTATTTCAATTGCAAAGTAATAATTAAGTAAAGTTAATTTTTTTTTTGTTTTAAAACAATTTGACTTAAGTTGTCAATCTATTCACTATTCATGTGAAACAAAAGAAAAACAATCAATATTTAAAAATAACAGTATTGTTTTAGCTTATTCTGAGTAAAAATTAGTTGATCGATATATCATAGCTATATACATAACTGATTATCCAGATAAGTTTAGATTTTTACCCATGAAAAATGTTGTATCCATTATGTAATTAACTGATAGCATGTGATTCAAATAAAAATACCTTCACAAGAAATCTGGTCAACAGCTAACTTGTATCCAGTGTAACAAGAACAATCATATTTTCCAAGTGAATTGACACAAATGTGGCTGCATGGTTTGTTGCCTGACTGGCATTCATCAACATCTTAAAAAAAATAATTTATATTTTTTCAATGTCTACAATTTTATAGATGATATATACGCTATAAAAAAAATTTCAAGGTTGGGAAAAACAACTGTGTCAGCAATAGAATTTATCTTTAATTAAAAGATTAGAATAAATTATGCTACAACAATATTTTTTTTTCTCAAAATAAACTATGTTATCTACTCTGGCATAAAAGTTTTATGATTCTTGACATGTGACATATTCCTTGCATGCTACCAGCAAACACAGTTGACTCTTGACTATTCATACTATCCAGCTTATTCTAAAATTCTCTGAACTAAAATGAGACAAATTACTAAAAACAACCATTCTTGACATTTTTTAGTATTTATTTACCAAAGAAGATTGAAAATAGTAAAAAAAAAAATTTTTTTTTTAATTAGCTTATGGTTTATGTTAATGCTAAGTTCATTTTAAATTAGTGCTGTCATACTGTATGGCGGAACATAAATTTATGTTTAATTCACTAAGTTAATTAATTAAATAAACTAGCTTAAATTAATAAGTTATTATTACATTTTATATTAAATGTGTTTCAATATTATTTGTGCTTTCTTTCAAAGTAATAAACTGTTTGAATTTGGCAGATGGCTAGCTATAAAAAATCTGAAAACATGAATGGAACAAAATTGTTTTTTTTTATGGTTTGTGGTCAGAAGTGATTATTAATTTCTGGCATTTGGGATTTCTGAGCTGATTTTAATAACAAAGTCTGCTATGCTATAAAAAGAGGATAAGGAACTTAACATTTATTTTGCAGGGGTACTTATTAATTTCCTCTAAAGTCCATTCGCAATAGAGAACTTTTCTTGTTAACCATATTTAATAGCTAATAAAAATGCTTTACCAAACAAAAATCATTTTAAAAACACTTTTGTCATCTCCCTTTCACCCCAAATATTTTTGGCTTTACCAGGGATTGAAACCTGAACCTTTCGCATGTGAGTCGAGTTCACTATCAACTTTGCTATTAAATAGTCTTTAAACTTAAAAATTTAATTTCTGTTTTAATCCCCCATAAAAAACAATAGATAAAAATACAACCTCTACAATTAGTTGGATCTTTTGGATTAACTTCATAGCCTATCCAACAACTGCAGTTTACTTGACTTCCATTTGTTATTTGACAAACTTGCTGACATTCATAGCAAGATGACTGTTTTCTGGGATCTGTAATTTATTTCATTACAAATTGTGTTTAGCAAATGAAAACAAATAAGGCAATCAGGTTTTCTAAGACTAATGGAACCTTACCTAAAGTACATGTTTGGCCATTAGTGTCCAGTGTGTAGTCTGAATAACAGGAACATGTGTAGTTGCCTTTATTGTTGATACATTTCTGTTGACATGTAGAGGTCCTCTCTTCACACTCATTAATATCTGATCAAAAAAATATTATCACCAGTGTCAGATTAGTCATTTTTTTTTATAAAAGTATCATTTCAGATATTTCTTTGCATTGTTGTATTATAATTTGTATCCACACCGACACCCTTCCCCCCTTTCTCTGTTATTATATACACATCTCATTTCATTATAAATAACCTTGACATGATTTTCTATCAGTCAGGTCCAGTCTAAATCCAGCTGGACAGGTGCAAATATAAGATCCTTCAGTATTTGTACAGGACCCATCACAGGTTTTGGTATTGTTACATTCATCAATATCTGAAATTAAATAAAAAATTTAAATACAGAAAAAAGGAGTATTCTTTTTTTTTAAGCATATTTGAATTACTGAACCCTTTGATAGAGAGAAAATAAATTGTTAAATGATTGATTATTGAACCATAGTCTAGGATAGTTTTGACTTTTATTCTGAGTTTTCAATGTTTCTAATTAAAAATTATGTATCTTCCACATAAAGTACCAATTATGTAAGTTTGTGTGTTGGTTGTAAAATCCAACACACTAATCATAGTTCCATGGAAAAACGATTATAGGTGAACAGATTTTAATATAAAAATTGTGTCTTAAATAACAGAATAAATTACAATCTTAAGAGAATTACCCCTATAACATACAATTAATATTAAAGAGATGTATGGATCCAATATTTATCAATTATTTTATAGTTGTTTTTTTATCCTGTCCATTGCCAAATGTGAAATGGCTATGATGGCACCACATTGACATTTGATGCCATTTATAAAAATATGCACTAATTCTTAAAATCCATAATAAAATAAACAATTCAGTATATCTATTATTGTTTAAGTTTGAATGGAAAAAAAAATTATTGGATGGTTAATATTACCAAAATTTTTATAATTTACCAAGACAAGTGCCATTCCATTTTGTGTAACCTGCAGGACAAGGGCCACAACTATATCCCACAGGATTATTTTCCTGTTGCTCTGCTGTTAGATCTGTGCAGTTTTGTCCAACAAAACAAGGATTCATTTCACAAGCATTTACTTCTGACTCACATTCTTTTCCTACAAACACAGGCAATATTGTGAAACATCCATGAAAAGTTTTTATAAAAAGATTTAAAACGATCAAACATTTAAAAAATATAATCAAAATAAATTTACCTGTGTAAGCAGGAAAGCAATTGCAAGGCTGTATTTGAAACCAACCATTTTCATGTTCTTCAAGGATGGCACTTTCATTATCACATACACCTTTCCCATTGCACAAGGGGCAAATAGTTATGGGAATAAATAAAAGTGGAGAGTAGCTTCCCTTTGTATCTCTGGCTCTTATTCTGTAAAAAATCAAAAAACAAAGATCAAATACTTTAAATGGGGGCACAGTTGTAAATATATCAAAATATAATGAAAAAGAGTTAATAAAAAGAAAAAAAAACACTATTGTGTGCAGATCGAAGAGTCACATTTGGACACAATTAACATAAATAGCCAAGGCATATAAAAATGCTTTTCAAAAAAAAAGGTTGGTAGTTCTAATGAAAAGTTATGTATTAATCTAAAAAAATACAACCAACAAACCTTAGCTGAATTGGTTTTGTTAAATCTGGGGTGAACTGGATGTGACCAGTTGTATTTATACTGACACCAGTGACACTGTCAACAACTTCAAAAGTGATCAGATCATTGTCCCCGTCTTGTGCTGTGATCCTCAGAATAGACATTTCACCTTGTCTTACCAGCCAGCGACCAGACAAGTCTAAGCTGCCATTCATTATCTGAATTGTTGGTGGAGAATTTTCTAAAAAAAAAAAATTTCTCCAAAATCATTTCTAAATGATGATGATTGAAAAATTTACCAAATTTCTTTTTTTACAGTTTTCCCAAAAACTAGGTCAGGTAGTCTGTAATTGACAGTGGTAAGCCTATTGGATTTGCATTAATTTCGACAGATAAAGAGACTCTATTTAACCATGTCTGTGATGGAAGTAATTTTTTTCATCTTAAATACCTAACAATAGTTGTACATAATTTTAGTGTTAAAACAGATTGACTAAAAATGTATTAATGTTTGTGATCTCTTTATTAACGCTTTAATGAATTTACTTATTCTATTCTGTCAAAAATCAGGATATAAATTAAAATTTTAGGTTCCTTTAACCTAAAGTAGATGGATCTGGACATGCCATTAGAAATTTCTTAAATTAAGTAGCCTTTTATGAACTGAAACTTGAAAACATTAATCTAATATATAAAGAGCCAAATAATAAAACCACTAATTTTTTTCTTGCACTATACTTTTTAAATTACCTAAATTAAGAACCAATACTTCAATCTCTTCTTTGATGTCTTTTGTATTTTGAGCAAATT
This sequence comes from Bulinus truncatus, assembly GCA_021962125.1. Lineage (NCBI taxonomy): Eukaryota > Metazoa > Mollusca > Gastropoda > Planorbidae > Bulinus > Bulinus truncatus. The sequence continues at coordinate 4,777,979 of JAGDYQ010000004.1, forward strand.
CCTTGTCTCTTGTAACAAAATAGTCAAATTTACAGGCAGTATTATTATCTCCGCATATTGAAACAGCCTCAACTGACTGACTTAAATCTATTTCATCTCCGAACATGGGTACAAAATCTGGGTGCTGATAAGTGGTTGTATTTTCTCCTGGTCTATAAATAAACACTGAATTCTTTGATGTTACTATCCCTATATAGAAATAGGTGTAAAAAATATTGGCAATGCTTGGAAAAAAAATATTTCTGACTCTATTGAAACATTGATAAAAACAATCTTTCTACTTGAATGATTTTAATTTGAGCTTAACGTAAAAAAAAAATATAAATTACATTTTGGAGCAAATTGTTGATAAATTTGTCTTTCAGTTAAGTTGGCAGACAATTTAGTCCCATCTGGCAGAATGAATTCATCACTTTTGTTTCCATTGAAATTTCCAAGAAGACCTTTTGTCTTATTTCTAAATGATAAGGGAACATTCAATTCGATTACTAGACTCTTCACTGCAACATGAACAGTGATTGACACTCCTGCAAGTAAATCAATATATATTTTTTTCAATAATTTAATTTATAAAGTTAACCATACATTCAAACATAATTCTTAATGATTTTTCTTTCTTTTTTTCTTAAAAAGTACAGAAATAATAAAGTAGATTTACCACTAGGGAAAGTTACAATTGCCAGGGTCTTATTATTTCTGTACTCTCTTATAACACTTATAGTTGCTGTAGACAGAATTATATCTGGACCATTTTCTTTGTAAAAATCATTTGTGATGTCAATGTCGTTTGCCATTAAAATTAAAGCTGAAAAAAAAAATATATTGCTGACTTAATATAATTTTAATTTTTTTTCTATTTTAGAAACCTAAAGTATTATCTCCAAATCTGAAAATGTAAAAATTCAAACACATAGGAATCAATTTTTAAGCATATTTGTCTAGTTTCAAATTACTAAAATTTAAAAACTAACAATGCTGGCAAACAAACTGTAAAATAATGAAAAATTCTTATGTTAATGCTGAGTTTATTAAACAATGTAAGGAAAGTGTCACAGATATCAATTTCATTGATAAAAAGCAAACTTTAAAATAAAAAAATAAATATGGCATGTTTAACTTGAACACTATGGTTATAAATAAAGTAGAAAATCTATCATGAAAAATGTGTACAGTAGAGCTGATAATTTTAAATTTGACACTTTTGGGAAGGACAAAAAGTAATATGGCTGCTAAAAAATTTATATTTGCTATTTTTATGATAATGTTAAATGTTAAGTCTACATTATGTTGTCATAAATGGTTAATTTTAACACAATACATGCTGCCTCTAGCATCCTTTAATCCAATGTAGTCATGATAGGCTGGAAGGTTGGACTTAAAAAAATGATTAAAATGGAAACAACTAAGGAATAAAAAAGAAGAAATACATAGCCTACATGTCTTAGAAAATGATAGCTCTACTTGAAAATTGGTCTCGTTTGATTCTCTAGCAGCAAATCCAACAAACACAGTTGCATTAATTAAAGTTCCATTGGCTGCTTCAGCTTGTCCTGTTCTGGTCTGAAATATTTCCATATGATGCATGCATTTACAGTAAAAGAGTCAATAAATTGGAAAAATTATTTATCCATATATTATGAAATAAAACGATTATATATACTGTAAACAATAATAGACAAATTAAACAATTTATTACTGAGGGGATAGTGATTAATTACAGAGATTTCTATACAGTTAACATTCATATTTCAATTAGGTAATTGACTAAATATTGATGAGAACAGACCTGTAGTGTAAAGTTTTCACTTGGGTTCTCCAACATTATATACTCCCCCCATCCATTCATTGTGTATGTTAAACCATCCAGTGTTGTGAAATGGGGATCACCACATTGACGGACTGAAATAAGTGAAGTGCACTTTCAATGAAGGAATTAAAAAGTGATATATTTAAGAAATTTAATATGGAGAAAAAAATGTACAATCAATACCATAAACTTAAAAAAAAGTACATTATTAAGACTAATCAAAATACTTGTCAAAACCACAACAAAAGGTGAGCATCCATTGTCTTTAAATATCTGGTAAAACAAATCACACAACTGAGCGCTGCCAGAATCTCTGCAGCAGAACCCGTGAGTCCTTATGTTTTCTAAAGCCATAAAGTAGCCAGGAAACCTCTTCCAAGGGTCATATATAAGTACATGTCCAGATTCAGGAGATTTGGGAAGGTAAGTAGCATCTCTCCATGACTGCAGCCATTCTCTCCAGTCATCACTTGATGGCTGTATCCATTTGTAGCAGCAAAGCTGTATAAATTTTAAAAAATAAGATAATTAAATCTTCATACACAAAAATTAAAAAATATTAATAAATAGAATGGTCTTTTTTTTTTCAAAATATGATTATAGCTAACATAACCATGCATATAAAAACTATTAAGTTCACTAATCATATTGTCACCATATTTCTTTTATTGTCCCTCAGAAGATTCTGCTTGGCGAGCATGCTAATAACATAACAATAAATATCCTCATTGGGTCCACGTTTCTCAAACAGCTGCCACTGTGCCCCTAGCCTTTCTAATGTACTGGGACATGTGTAGAGTTGTTCTTTTTCATACTGGTACATAGGGTCATTCAATAAACTTGCATGGTCAAATAGGTACTTCTTGCAACTTTGTTTTGGTCCAGTCAGATGACCTACTTTAAAACTCATTACACCTTTATAACCTTAATAAAACAACAGAATTAACAGTCATTATTTTTGCAGCAATATCTTTTTTCATTTGGTTAACTTATTTAAATTTTAAAATTCTGTATTTAAGACCTATTTACATCTATTTAAAAAAAATGATAAACGATACAAAAACAAACAAAAAACTTAATAAATTTACCTGTATTTCCAGGTACACTATCCAAAACACTGACTAATGTTGTATCTAAGTCTTGAACTACATTTGAAAAGTCTCCTGATGTTCCAATAAAAATTGGTCTCCCAGGCAAATAACTCCAGTTCATTAGGCCATGTTGATACAAGAAAATAGCATAGGCTGTTTCAGCAACTATTTTATAAAAAATTAGAAAAATTTCTAGCTGCTGTATCTTATAAAAGATTTATTTGTTTTAGCACAAAACAGTTTGGTTTAAATGAAATTATTTCCTTTCTTTATGTTTAATAAACTTATTCATTATAGATTGTTGGTTTACTGTTAAAACCTATCAAAGTAATAAGTAATATACATTTACTGTACTTAGGAAACCAAAAATATGATTGTAAGATATGAATATTGATGATAAAAATACTAGTTTTAAAAATTACTGACAACAAAATAAATTCCATTTTAATGTATTAATTACCTTGACCGTTATAGGGTTCAAATCCATTGATATAAAGTGCTTGGAAGGTATTTTGATCTGAAGGCTATTGTTTCCAAATCGAAAAAATAAACAAAAATGAAACATGATTTCTAAGACAAAAGATGACATCTTGATATAAAATGGCTCAATGCATAAAAGAAATGTTTAAGCTTTATAGTTTAAAAAAAAAAAAATACCAGGTTTGTTGTGTTTCAGCCATTAACATTACACAATTTTATTTTTCATGTAAAAAAAAAAAAGATGTTGAATTTAAAGATACTATCAAACAGACATGAGTCTTTTTTTTTTAATCTCTGAATATATATCTTTCTACTATTCCACTATATAGATGACAATTACCTTGTTAGAACCATAAGGTTGCACACCAGCCCAGGTCACGACCAAAACTGTACTGACTTCAAAGTCTGAGATGTGATTGTACTCCCTGATGTCTTTCTCAGCTCTGGCAATGATTGCATCCGTCACAGATGACCTATGACTGTCACCGCTGGATAACGTTTTGGCAAATTTTTCATACAAATGGTAGAAAACATGACCTGAAATATTTTCATCACAAAAATAATTATGACATACTAACATTCATCTTAATTTGAAAAGGAAAGTTTGCTATTTTTTTACCTGTATAAGGATTAATATTTGCCATGAATGGAGCTAGAATGTTAATTTGCTGGTCAGTTTTGAAGATCTGGTTTTGGTAACCACCAAATGTGATGACTCCATTAGAGGATATCTAGATCAAAATAAAAAAGTTTATTTTGTAAATATACATGGAAAGTTAAAATAAATTTTTTTTTAAGCGTCAAAAATAATTTATGGTGAAGTGTTTACTCTGTCAGGCTAATGTAAAAGCCACAAAGCTGAAAAGTTTAACCCTACAGTATTTTGAGCTTAACAAAAAATGAAAATAAAATCTGCTAACAAATGCTGCAGGGTGAATGTCATATCCATAGAGTGCTCCATAGCTGAAGTAAACTGGTGGGCTCACAAAGATGGTATTATATGATGTGTAGTTGTCACTGAGCAATTGATCTGTAGCATCCTTTCCGTATGGATAATACGGAACTGCAAAAAAAAAAATCCCATTAAAAAAAGAGCTAGTTATTTTAATTTTTGTTAGCTATATTTTACATCTGACATTATTTTTAATGGTTCTGGAGCTCTTTATTATATCCTATGAATAAGACAGTGAAGACATAAAAAAGTCAATTTTGAAAGGCCAACCATAACATAATAACCAACCAAACCAAACCAAACTAAACACCATTTGGTAAAGATATGGGTGCTAATTTATGTCACCCGTTACGTTTTACCCTTAATTCTCTTAATGTTAAAATCAAAACGAAACATTAAATAAAAGATTTTATAAAAATACACTGAAAAGTAAAAAATATAATTACTTTATTATGCCATTTTGCAGCACAAAGGCAAGTTGGTATAGCACGATACAGCTCATGCTTGCAAGTTCAATTTGGCTTTATTAGTAGGAAAATAAAAAATTGTACCTTTGGGAATTGACGTCATAGAGGATTTTTATTTATAGCGACGGCGTTCCCATTATGCAAAGAAAAAAATTGTAGCATCAGGAAATGACGTCATAGATTATTTACAGTGACGACTTTTCCACACGGACAGATGGCGGACTACAAGATAGCTGTTTTATTAGTAGGATTAGATAGATTTTTATTAACTGTCCTATTTTATATATTGCTAGCATGAAAGACGGCTGACTTTCATTAGTGGCATTCAAGACTCTTTAAAGACTAAATGAACTTTTCCTGTCTTATTTATATATCTATGCTATTTAATATTTTTTTTTACATGTTACTAGCTCCCCTAAGTTCTCTACCTATTATTCCCAGCTGTCCAGGTGTGCTGTCCAGTATACATGTTGCCAGAGTGGGACCAGGACAGTTAGACATGCAGCGAATACAACCAAGCTATTCTCCCAGCCCCCCCCCTCTCCCCCAACTTTGCAACACAAAGACAATATTATACATTTTTTAAATATTAAATCATTAATATGAAATTTGTAAAATAATACTAGCCAAGATCTCAAGTGTATAAACATTGTATTCAAATTTTAAATGTATCACAGCATCTCTTGTTATGTAAATTTTATTGAGCCCATTCAAGTACTGTTGGTGGGCTGTATATTGGTGATCATGTAAGCTAGACTAATCATTAAAAGTATTTCATATATTTTTTTAAATTCATAAATTCAAAAACAGATTATGTTAAGGATTTGAAAAAATTCTTAAATATATGAAAATACAGTCGATTCCGCTTAAATGGGACACATCGGGACCGAGGCTTTTTGTCCCGATTAAGCGGCTGTCCCTATTAAACATACAAATTTACCATTGGCTTCTTGGTTTGGTTTCTTTGAGATTTGTCCCAAATAAGCGACTGTCCCAATTAAGCGGTGTCCCAATTAAGCGGAATCCACTGTATATAAAAATATTAGCATTTTGCATGGATCTTAGGCCAAAAGGAATTCCAATTTTCTGTTCTAAAGAGTCTGTGATAAATAGCAAAATAGAAAACCTTTAATGCTTAGTTATTTAGGCTAAATAGTATGAAATAAAGATTGCTCACAATATCTGTTCAACTCCCCATAAAATGAAATAATTAAAAAAGGTTCACTATAGTTCAGGCACCATGAGGACAGAAAATTTGGTAGTAATATTGTTCTAATTGTTGTTTCACTAATTTATGACATGTCAGAATATTACTAAATTAATTTTTTTTAAATTCTGAAATGAAATTAATTTTTTTTATATTGCTAACTTATAAAATAGGGATTAAAAAAATACAAAAGTGCTGATTCCATAAAATTTATACAATAGACAGAAGAACATTTTGACTTAAGTTTCATAATTACTTACCAACACAAACAGTTTCTGTCACAGTATCTAAAATGAAATCATCTGGACAAGCACATTTTTCTACTCCAGCACTGACAACAAAACAAGTATGAGAGCAATTCTTGTACAGGCATTCGTTACTTACTAAGAAAAAAAAAGTTGACATTTCATTTAAACTTGTTTACACATGGCAAATACAGGTACAGTTAGAAATTATGTGTAACCCTTTTTGATATGTTCTTAGTAGAGTATCCCAGCACAATTTTTAGATTATTAAAAATCTTCCTGGGAAATAGTTTAATCTTTTTAAAATCAAGTGGTTAGTTTTATAAATGTGTTTTTTTAAAATTAGAATTATGAAGGGGCATCCTCATCATGTCTATGATAAGAACATGAACTTATAAAATAATACTGGGTGTTTTTATGAGAAAATTTCCAATTTAAGTACAAAACATTTTTCGCTCACACAGTGATTATAAAAAACTTTATAAAATATTGTAAAAACAACAGCTACTGTTACCTCTTTTATAAACAAATAAGCACTAGTGAGAGAAAATGTTTATTCTTGTTTCTCATTCTTATCACTTCTCAGAAAAATGAGGGGAGAGCAATTTTTCTTCAAACAATTTCAAATTTTTCTGATCCCTTCCCTAATTGGTTTTCTTCTTTAAAAAATATGTCCTCTTTCTATCATTTTATAAGATCATTGCCTATTACACTTTAAAATGTTTCACACATTTTTTTCTTTTATTAATAAATCCTAAACATATTCAATAATCATATGCAATTTTTTTTACTTCTGACTGACCTAATAAATTCTAAAATTCTACAGAATCTATTATCAACTAATTCAAGCAAGTTTTGTACCAACAATGAAAACATCATTTTCCAATGTGCATTAAGTGATGATTCTTTTAGTTCTTTAAAGGGTAAAGCTCTGACTTCAAAAAAAAGCTTTCACTCTTCCTGGCAATCTTTCTTAATATAAACTTACATTAGCTAAATACTGTGTGTCTAAGATCTGTTGATCATCTTATATAATGCTAATAATACCCTGACCTATTAAAGATTGCAAGAAAGTAGTCCATGTATTAGTTTAAAAAAATACCACATGGACATTGAGATGATTTATATTTGTTGGGCGGAAACAAAATTAATTTTCTGCGGCTTAAAACATTAATTATTGAATGATGGGCACTTCATTCAGATATGCCCAGTGATCTTCTGAAATGAATCAAAATTTAAGAATTTCCCAAATTTACAGCACTTTTTGCAGCAAAGTTCTTACTGTGTTAGAGTTAAAGCATGTTTGCTAGAGTATCCACAAACAAAGCTATTGGTTTACAAATAACAATAAACTAAAAAAAAAATCTTAACAGAAACTTAACATGTTGCATTGCATTACCATCACAAGTTCCTGTTGATGTATTGAACTTATATCCCAGGTGACATTCACATCTGTAACTGCCTCTGGTATTGATACAATCAGAGTTTGTTGGACAGACTTTGTTGTTGGTGCCCAGACATTCATTTACGTCAGTAGAACAATCACCCAAAGTCCAACCTGGCTTACAGATACACTCCCCATTGACACTATCACAAAAATCTGTATTTTCTTTAACACATCGACACACCTTGTCACAAGAATCAGATCCGTATTTAAATGTCCGGCAGCCTAAAAAAAAAATTCTTCAACAAACAATGCTCTTTTCATTGAACTTAATGAATTATGAATACAAATTATTTTGGGAATCAACAAATATTTTAAAAAGAAAAGTATTTTCTTACTGTGAGATGTATAAGTTCCTTTAAAGTTTCTATAATTATCTCTCCAGTTTGACCTAAATGTAATGTACATTTTATTGCCACTTGTCCTAATCACACTTGGGACACTAGATCCACAATAATGACCAATTAATCTAGTCACATTATTGTCTACATCAAAAACTTCAAGATAATCATTAGAGCAGTCTTGAATATTAAAGTCTGATCCAAACCTTTGCAAAAAAAAAAAAAGGAAAAAAAAAAACATCTGTATCTATTTTAAAAAAGAGTATTATAAAGTGTAATGGCGGTTTTTAAAGAACTTTTAATGTTATATGTTAATTAACTCTCAACCATCGTAGCATTGACTTTTCGACCACAGGTGAGCGACAATTTTTTGGACGTTATAATTCTTTATATTTTTACTTTTGGTCAATTTTTTTTTTATGTTTTATTATATATGTGCAACGCCGACCCTGGGATACGGTGGAAAAGAAAAATAGATTTTTAATTTTTGTAAAAATGTGATACTTGGTAAAATATTCCAAGCTTTATTTTGAAAAAAGACATAATGCACTAGGAATCTTTGTCGCTGTGGCTCCCTTTTTTGACAAATTGTCAAAAAAGGGAGTGCTTCGCACGTATTTAAGGCGGGGCTGTTTGGTGACTAAGCGTGGTTTCTTGGGAAAAGTGAAATTTGGTGATTTTTTTTAATATGGAAGGGGTGACAAAAGTGATCAAATTTTAAATAAGTATAATATCCTTAGAAAAACAAATAAATGGTGGAAAACTTTTTTTTTTTATTCATTTAAATGTGTTTCCTGTCACTTATAATAATAATATAGAAATTTTAATGATCAATTTTGTCTTGTCTAGCATTGTGTGAAAAGTATATGTCTTTTTTCACTCCAGAGGCATCAGTCCTTATTTTTTTTTCCAATTTCTATAGTATCATTTAAAGTTGAATAAAAAAAAATATCATAATTTTACGTCCAAATTTATTTATGTGTTGTACAAATGAATAATGTTTATGTAAATAATAAAGATTTTGTTTAAATTCTTCATACCTTTTTTTTTATTCTTACCGTTTGTGATGTATTTGTATTTTTAGTTAAAAAAAATAATTAAAAAAATCATTTACACTATAATTTTACAAAATTAAAAATTTCTATTATATCAAAAGTTTTATATCATTAAATAGCTTATTCATTTCCAAATTTAACGACGTATAACTTCACTAGGTAGCTTATAACATAATGAAAAACACCCTGAAATCAGCTTAAAAAAATGGCCGAAAATGAACAACAGTTGAGAGTTAAAATGCAAAAAAAAATACTCACCTAAGTGATATAACATTATCTTCTTGAACACTGATAGACCAAGTGCAGAGAGCATTGTTCATATAATAACTAGGATATAATGGACTTGTAACTATACCAGTACTATTTGTAGATACATATGTACAATCTAAAAAAAAATTGTAAAATCCCATAATAGTAAATGTTACATAGGGAGTATTAAAGAGAAAACAAAATGAAGTTTTTTTTTTACTAATTTTAATGTTTATTTATTAGCAATATATAATTAAAAGCCCAGCATTGGGAGACAAATATGAAAGCTTGATGTGTTGGCTCTTTGGCTGTGAAGAAGATTGGCATAGGGAGTCATGCTGGTTGTAATAGAGTTTATCCTTTGTGAGCTGCTTTATTATGCCCCCCTGAAATGGCTTTGGCAATTAAAGGCTATGTTGGGGATGCAGAGAGGGCAAAAACTCTTCCATTAGAGGTTTATAGGGTCAACAGACATGTCACCTCACAGGTACTTTGATTTTATTCATGGTTATTCAAACATGTACTGTTTGAATAACCATGAAAAAAATCACAGAATAATTTCATTTATGCCAAAAATTTCAATGACCCAAAAAAGTGTGTGTTTTATTTTAAGCAGTGAGATATGTATAAAAATAAATATTGAAATTTAAAACAGAGGGCAAAATAGAACTTGGACATTTTTTTTTATGATTATTGAAAATAATACAATTCATATGAATATTCTCCATCATGACAGTACCAGTGTTACAAGAAGAATGTAAGAGGCCATAAGCAGAGTGAAAAAGGGGAAATCACAAGGGGTTGACAATGTCTAGGAAGGTTTGATGAAATATGGGGGAGAGCTATTTATCTTTTTTTTTCTAAAAATCTGACAGGCTAAAATGTGGCTTGCTGAGTGAGCTCTATGTACTATTTAGGTAAAAATAAAATAATGAAAAGGAGAAACTTAAAAGTGTGAGTATGACATTCACTCATCAGCTATCCCAGCAAATTTTTTCTCTAAATCCACACATACTTTTGCAAGAGAATTTCTCGAAGATATACAGAAAGGACTTAGATCAGGCAGGAACACAGTGGAACAAATATTCAATTATAAAATCATGACAGAGTAACACATAGACCACAACGAGTTCACCATTATAAATGGACACATCTTTAACAGCATTCTGAAGAGTCTTGCAAGATGAGCTGTTTCAGGCATAGAGGAGACCCTGATATTAGTCATCATGTTAAACAGCTAACTGTGCAGTATTCCTAAATAACAGCACTTTCAGTAAACAAAAGGTGTGTGATAGGACAGCCTGGTATTGCCAGTATTCTTACATTTATTACTGGAGAAGATAGTACAGGGAAGACTGTCAACCACACTATTAAGTCCAATGGTAGGTGAGACATAAGCAAATGCTCTTTGCTGTTGACATATACCTAATTGTGGGCAGCAAAATACCTCACTACCAAATAAGAGAAAAGCATAGAAATGGTCAACACCAAAATAGACAGTTAGTAATAGCCATGATTGGACAAAGATCACAGGAGTTAATTTTGCTCTATGCTCTTTAGGATGGAAGCTGCACAAGGATTATTATAGCTATAAAAATCAACAAACAGGCAGAAAGAATGATCAGGGCATCAAGACCAGGTCCTTGAGGAAACTGCGCCACATCCATTGACATGGAACTAACACCTAGAGCCCATTTATGTCCCTGGCCTGCCATACTTTTCTCCACTTTTCATGATCCATGGTCTTCTTCCTCCACTGCCTAACCCCTATGGCTTTAAGGTCTTTTTCCACCTCTACCAATCATCTGCTTCTTGGTCTGCACTTAGGACCTCTTCTCATTGGGTGTTGCCTTATATATTGCCTTTGAACCTCTGTTGCTTTCCATTCTTTCTATGTGCCCTACCCACCTCAATTTATTCATTTTAATTTCAGCCGTTATATTTGGTTCTTTGTATAACTCACATAGTTCTGAATTGGTTCTACTTCTACACTCATTATTGACCTTTCTGGACTTATATTTTCAAAAATATTTTCCTTTCCCATGTGTTTAGCATATTTTCTGCTTGTTTGCTGATGGTTCATGTTTCTCTACAATATGTTACTCCTGGTCAGATCATTATCTTATATAAGGCTGTTTTTTTTAAGTTTTCTGGAAATCTGTCTGTTTTTTTTGAGTTTTTTATGCAATGTGTAATATATTCTGTATCCTACCTCTAGTCTAACACCTTACTAAGGAATAGTACTTAGACCTGGTGGGAACCAATCCTAGCTACAATTAAAAATTAAAAGCTGATTTGGTTGGTACATGTCTGATATCACAATACTACTGATAAAAATTCATGCAGAAAGAGAGAGAGAGAGCCATCAGAGAAGCAATCTCAGAAAAAATTGGGATAAAATAAAGGAATGGACAGTTTATATAACCCAGCCTACAAGTGGCTTCAGAAAAAAGAAAAGATTGGAGACATCTTTCCCTTGAATTAATTATCAAATGATAAATTTAAAGGTCAAATGATAAAATTATAAATATTAAAAGTGTATATTATGCTTGCCTTATCACTACAAAAAAACCTAAAAAGTGTCACTATTTGGATAATGATTGCTTAATTCATTTTCCTGTAATATAAATGCTAAATTTGAATTTGTTTGATTATTAGAATGGTTTTATAGCATTTTTGGCTTTTTTAACACATTGATTTTTTTTATACCATTTAATATTGCCTCAGCTTAGTAAAACTAATAATTATAGTATTTTATTGACCTGAGTAACTTACTAATTGGAACACATGATTTATTGGCTGATTCTATATAGCCATCATTTTGGCTACAACGGCATCTGTATCCTTGAGCACCTGTGTTTGAACAGTTGGCAAATTTCTGACATTCATTCTTTGATGATGGACTACACACATCAGAATCAGTTGAACAATTTTTTCCTTTCCATAAAGGTAAGCAAGCACATCCACCAGTTCTAGTATCACAAGACAAAGTGTTGTTTTGTACACAATCACAGTTTCTGGAGCAGTCTGGTCCATATGTGTTTTTTTTACATGCTAAGTAAAAATCAATATTTAATTCAATTTCATAAAAGATAAAAAGTCCTAGATTATTGTTTTATGAGATGAATCATTACACTGTTGATCATGAGAGCCTTATTCCAATATTCATATTACTATAATTAATAACAGATGATAATTTTTAACACATTTTGATGTGAATTTATTTTTAAATTGTAGAATTACAGACAAATCACAACCTATGTAACATTTGAATTAAGAATTACACTTCATATAAGTTCTAGTGAGGAAAAGCTTTAACACTTATCTAACTGTTTAGAAAGCGAAAAAAAAAAGCATTTAATAGTTTAGATATGTTTTGTTAGTGCAAGTGCTAGAAATTCACAACTGCCATTCACATCAGTTATCCCAGCCAAGTTTTGATGAATGTTGTTAAAAATAATGAGAAATCAATTTTTTCATAGAAATTCAAAGCTGTATGGTGATGTATTCATTTTTAAAAAAAAGAACAATGTGGTTTTATATATTTCAAAAACATTTTGAAATTGCTTTTTTTTTATCTTATTTTCATTGCACATTCAATTTTTAATTTTTCTGCAAGCAAATTAACCTATAAATCAACCTGAATAGAACCATCCCAAATTATGAAAAAAAAAAAAAATTTAAAGCTTGGCAAAGCCAAAGAATTTTTTTTTTTTAAATATTAAGAGATAAATTTAAACATTACCAACACATGTATCTCCTTCCAATTCCATGCCAACAGGACAGTAACATTTTTCACTATCTTGTCCATTTTCTTTTAAAATCACGCAAACATGAGAACACTTCCTAGATGTACAATTGCCATCATCACTACTGACTAGATATGTTGGAATAAAAATATTTGAATAAATGTTAAAAAAGTACAGTTTTTCATTTTAAACTAAAACTGACCCAACAGCTTATACACTTACTGAAATTTTTTTTTTATTTGTAGCAAAAAAAAATGCCAAAAAAAAAAAAAGATTTTTAAAGTGTTTCATTTTTCATACCAACACACTTGTCAGCAGTCATGTTTAGTCCCTCTTTACATTTGCATTCAAAGCTTCCAACCAAATCTTGACAAATGGAATAATCAGGACAAGATGATGAATTCCGAAGACATTCATTAATATATACAGAGCAGTCAGCTGAAGACCATCCAGGTTTACAAACACACTGACCATTGGTGCTGTTACAATATTGAGTATTATTTGTTACACATCTACATGACTGGGAGCAGTCTAAACCATAAGTAAATGGCTGGCATTCTGTGAAAAAATAGTTTAAACTTAATATGATTAAGGGTTTTGAAAAAAAAAAAGAAAATAAATATATAAGTGTAATTTTATAAGAAAAAAATATATGTAGCTTATTTTGACTTTAACAAATAGACCAAAGACATAGAATTTTTAATGAAGCCAATATATGGTGAAGTTATAGCTAGACCAGTAAGGAAAGGGAAGAGCTCATCATAAGATTAACTGAGTAAATAAAAAAAAAAGGACTGGACAAGCCAAGAGAGAAGAGCAGCGATAATTATGCACTGAGTACTTCTGGAATCACTAAATTACAAATTTCGTTAATAGATAAACTAATGGATGAATAATAAATCTCTGATAATTAGATATTTCAAAGTAATTATAAACAAAGTACACATTTAATAATTTATGTACTCTGTTTAGACCATATAAAGCATTTGAATAAAAAACTAGCAGTCATCGGACAGCAAGAACTTAAAGTTTTGCAAAACAAATCCCTGGACTAAATCTGCCCCTCCCCCATTTAATTGTATGGGAAAGTGAGGTATTTTTAGAGTATTGAACCTTAGCTGCAATTCATAACATTGGGTGAAAGATGACAATCAATAGAAATTTACCGTACACATTAAATAATATGCTAAGATAAAAAAAGACTAAATTTCTGTAGATGATGAACTCTTTCTAAATGTTTTAGGCATTAACACCTGGAGGGGCCACAGAGGTTCAACTGAGTCTTTCTATTAGAGGCTACATATATCTTTATTATCTTAACAACATATGTACTAATAAGAGTGCTGAAAATATAGCCTAGCATCATATTAAATTGCTGCCTCCTTTGTTAATGTTTTTTTTAAATAAAGCAACGAGCTTATTAATGGCACACTTTAAAATAAACACTAAAATTACATTTCCAATCTAAGTTTTTTCTCTCCCACATTTTGTAGCATATATGACATATTCACACAAAGTAATGAAAAAAAAATTAGTTTTGCTGAGTAACTTACTAATTGGAACACATGATTTATTGGCTGATTCTATAAAGCCATCCTTTTGGCTACAACGGCATCTGTATCCTTGAGCACCTGTGTTTGAACAGTTGGCAAATTTCTGACATTCATTCTTTAATACTGGACTACAGACATCATAATCAGTTGAACAGTTTTTTCCTTTCCATAAAGGTAAGCAAGTACATTCACCAGTTCTGGTATCACAGGACAAAGTGTTGTTTCGGACACAATCACAATCTCTGGAACAGTCTGGACCATATGTGTTGTTCTTACAGGCTAAATAATAAGTAAATAATCAGTAAAATCTAAGAAAATGTTATTTCTTTTTAAGAAAAATTATTCATAATAATTCATCTTTAGATAAATAGGTGGGATAGAAGTAAAATATGACTTTAATTGTAAGTATTATCATTTATTTTAAGCTTATCTCTATAGAGATGCCAAATTTTCTTTACAAAATATGCTTACCAGACTTTTTGGACACCATTTACATTTGGTTGGGGAGCGGGCATGGAGAAATATTGTGTTAGTGCATTATTTTAAATATGCTTCTGTATATCTTTTTTTTCACAAGCAATGGTGAAGGTTTTTTAAACAAATGAAGAGCTTTAAACAATTGATCATTTTCAAGAACCATACAATACAATTAAGGACATGTTAGACTACAGTCATACTGAACAATTACATTTTCTCTCAAAGTGGATACTTTCAGCTAAGAGAGTAAGCTCACTCAACAGGTGCATTTTAGCCAGGAAGACCAAAGTTAAAGTTATTGGACCAATAAATATTAGACAAAATGTAAACACATGTAACCAGTGGTGCAACTGGGGGGGGGGGGGGGGGAGATCTTTTAAACTCTTTTTAAAATGTAATTAGAGATATTTTTTTGCATCATTTATGTTGCAGCTTTCTTAATGTGAACAATAGATTTACTAAAATGTTGTCACTATAATTATAAAATGTTTCATTGATTTGAAATACATTTCAAAGCTTTCTAAATATTATGAATTTATATGATCTATGTAGCTCTAATATAATCAAATGTCGGTAATACAACATACACTTAATTGTTTTTTTATAAATTGTTTATTGTTAACTCTAATTGTTTAGTGGGACGGATGGCCGAGTGGTGTAGATACTCGACTGTCATCCTGAGAGTCCTGGGTTCGATCCCCGGTGGTGAGGCCCATGGAATTTTTCCAGGTGAAATTTGGTGCAAAGTCGTCCCACAAGTCCACCCAGCTTTAAATGGGTACCTGACTTTAAGTTGGGGAAGTAAAGGCAGCTGGGCGTTGTGCTAACCACACAATCCCTTCATATGCCGAGGTTATAGAAACAGATGAATTCTACACTTCATCTGCCCCGAAGGCCCGTTAGGGCTAAGAAGGGAACTTTACTTACTTTACTCTAATTGTTTAACAGATATTATTAGAAAACAGAAAAGTTAGCAATGTGTGAAAAACAATTTGTTATTAGGGGCCACTCATTTTATTTTTCCAACCCTGTTTTTTTTATTTTCCCCACACCTCACCCCAGTTATGCTTATTTACAACTTCATATCTAGTGTATAATACTACCTTATGTATCAATATTTAATGAATATTTTGTGTCATAAATTGATTTATTAGAAGTGTGATTTACTGATACTGCCAAAAGGGCAAGGGGCATGTCCAATCCCTAGTTATCACCTCTTTATCGGTTATGTTTATTGTTCGCCTTGGGTTAAATGTTAGTGTACTTGTGGATGTGATCTGTTGTTTAATTAGGTCAAGCATGATTTTAGTGATTGGTATGACCAGTAGAGGTGTTAGTGATTGGTCACAAGGATCACATGACACTGAGGAGAAACAATGGGAACAGTGCAGCCCAGTAAGTCTGGAAGTCACACAGGACAATTAGTCAGTGTCATGCTTGGTAGTTTCACGAGGCAGTCTCAAGGAGGTCTCATGAAAGATGAATGAAAGACACTTTTGGGAGTGCAAGTTTTTCTTCATTGATGTTGTGTTAAAAATGAATTGTATTATTTATATATTATCTGTTTATGTTCAGTCATTACTTTCATAAGGACTTAGGAGTTATTATTTTAGAACTGAAATGGGATACTGGAATACCTAATAAAAATTCCTTTTTATAATTAATATAAAATGAAAGTGTTTAAGTGGATAAGGAATACATACCAACACAGGTATCTCCTTCTAACTGCATGCCGATGGGGCAATAACATTGTTCACTGTTTTGTCCATTATTTTGCAAAGTCACACAAACGTGAGAACAATTTCTTGTGGTACATGTGCTAACATTAACTAGAAATAATCAATGACAACAATTTTGATATATATGTTTATAAAATATCATAAATTACTATGATTTCCATAAAAGACTTTGTTGATTTAAAAAAAAACATTAAAAAAAAATTATTCAAGTGTTAAATGAGTCTTACCAACACACTTCTCTGCAGTCATATCAAGTCCTTCTTTACAGTTGCATTTAAAGCTTCCATTATTATTTAGGCATATAGAATAGTCAGGACATAATAATGAATTCTCCAGGCATTCTTCTATGTCCACAGAGCAATTATTACCAGTCCATCCAGTTTTACAAACACATTGACCATTTGTACTATTACAATACTGAGAATTACTTGTTACACAGTTACAAGACTGTGTGCAGTTTGAACCAAAAGTAAATGACTGACATTCTGTAAAAAAACCAGTTGTTTATACTTCCATATGATTTAAGCAAAGATGTTAACATTTGTGTGGTATTCTAAGAATATATATGTTATAATCAGTTTAGGCTAGAGAATTTACAGTTGGCACAGAGATGGTTTTAATTATCTGGCCACTTAGCTTAGCGGAAGTAGAAATATTAGTTTAGAGCAGACGATAGATTTTGGTAGTGACAAGTAGACAGACTTGATTATTCATCTCACATCATTTTATACCTTGTATGTATTTTCATGAATAAGAATAAATAAATAAACATTTATATATATGTATACTACCAAGTTTATTCAGTGATTTATACATGTGATTCGTCTCATACATGTGGATACTTAATAATATAATAATATACACGCTCAAGTCTAGTTAGTTAAATCATATACTCCGAAGAGACTGAAATATATATACACCTACCAAGAAACAGAAGTACCACGAAAAATAATATATATCATACATACAACTGATATACACAAAAACTAGCTATGACAATATATATATATATATATATATATATATATATATATATATATACACACACTTTGTTTTTACCATGTGTCCAATAAGTAGCACTGAAACCATCTGCACTATATCCATAATATCCATTATAGTATCCAGTGAACTGTGTGATAAACATTTCATTACTTGATGTTCTGATGATTCCCTTAGGAGCTGCATAGCCAAGTCCCCCATTAAATATTGCAAGCAGCTGTGCACTGCTATTACTACCATCATAGATCTTTATGTAGGCAGGGCGAGTTTCAACATTAACACTAGAGCTGTACCACAAAGAAAATGTCTGAAAACTATAAAAAAAAGGCAAATAAATTAATGTAATAACACAACTAAAATATATTTCAGCATAGAAAAAATAAGTAACTTAAAACTTGGAACTTTAATCCTACACCTTATTAAATATTCTGAAAGATTTATGGATTTGAGATGTACCTCAAATAAAGTGCAAGCAACTGTCCAAATAATAAGATCAAATTAAATAACAAATTAATTGTATCTTAAATAATAAAATGAATTAAAAAAAAAATTGAATTGTATCACGAATAACATGAAAGACATAAGTAATAAATATTCATCTGACCTTAAAGAAACAACATTTCCTTTGGTAGCTCTTATAGTCCAGCTGCATGCAACTAAGATTGATAAGGATTGACTTGAGTCACGATAACCAGACATTATGGTTCCTGATGTAGCTGTTATGATTTTACCACATTCTTAAAAAGAGAAATTTAATTGACTCTGAAATGACATAGTTGAATAATTAGTAGTAATTTTTAAAGAAATAATTACCAGTACCTCTATGACTGAAAAAGCATTTTACAAATTGTCTCCAGAAAAGAATACAGCCAACCGTTGGGAGAATTTACATATTTTATGCTAAATATAAATACTGTTGATCTTAAGTTTAAAAGAGAAACATTTACACCAGACAACCATTTACCTTCCTCCCCCCCCCAAACAGACCTCATGTGGGTAAGCTGTGAACATTATATTTTTTATAGTTGACTTTGTATATATTTAAAATAATCTGCCTGATTTTAAAGTATTGGATAGCATGTTTTTAAGGGGTCTTTCACATATTTTGTAATGTTTTGAGGGTTAAGGGCGGTGTGGGGATTTTGTTACATTCCATTATTAGGGGAGAGAGAGGTGTCAGTTGATTTAGGTATTAAAGGCAAACTTTATTCTATTGTTTTAATTCATAGTAAAAATTAAAAAAAAATATTACTTTGAAATTAAATTGCCACATAACAATAAAGTGTTACATCATTATTTCTCTTTTACATATAATATTTCTATAAATATGACATCAATTGTACTAAGAACAATATGACTCATTACAAACTAAACCTATTTTTTTCGGAGAGTATTATTTTACTCATATTACTTTTACCATTGCTTCGTAGATAGAATTTTTACCAAACATGATGTAAAATGTAACACATATGCTTATTTAAAAGAATTAAGCAGAGTTTTGAAAAAGATAAAAAAAACTATTCAACTATAATTCTAAACAGTATTTCCATTATGAACTTGAAGAACATAATCTAATTATGGATACTTACTATTTCTTTGCACGCAATTTGAGCTAAAATATTTATCATTCCTAGTATATATAGGCCTATTAACAACATTCCAGTTAGATTTAGAATTAAATATAATTACCATCACAAGTTGTTGAACTGAATTTTTCATAGCCCATTGCACAATTACATTGAAATGAGCCAAAGATATTTATACAAGTTGCATTTTTGCAGGGTGGTTTGATTAAAGTACATTCATTAACATCTTGTGTACATGATGACCCTGTAAAATTTAAATAGCAGCTGCACAGTCCATTGGTTTTGTTGTATGACTGTGTTTTGGAAACATCACATATAGTCTTGTAGGAGCAGCCTTCACCATATGTCCAGTTATCACATTCTACCAAGAGATATTTAATAATTAACTCATACAATTTATGTTTAAATTTAAAATAAACCTAAAAATATAACAAATATATATTAATTTTAAATATGTTTAAAAAATACCCATCATTTTTATTAAAATGGACTAAAATAAAATCTTAAGGTTATAAATAAAATATTTCTGTCTTCAGAGCAGTGAAGCATAATAAGAAATTTTTTAATCAACTAAGGATGTTTCCATACTAAGTCAATATTGAGCTAATTCAAATTAAAGATGGCTAAATATACAGTATACACAAATAAACAAAGAATTGGTGCTATCAAACTATTAAGTATTTAAAAAATATTTTTAAGAAAAAGTTCCGATTTGCTATAAATTAAAATGAATGATAACATATTTTGACATGTGCTGAAATCCTTTAAGCCAGTCAATTTTTTTCTTTTATGTTAGTATATCATCCATTTCAAAACCTTTTCTTGAATACTTAGGCAGTTAGGGCATCAAAAGATAATCATTTTAATCAAAATATCAGTATTTGGGTTTTAGATTAAACAATATAACAATGACTTCAATGACCTAGGAAACCCTTGAACCATCCAGCTTAATAGCTTTTAAAAATTAGTTTAACATAGTTAACTGGCTCACCAACGCATGTACTATTGTTTGCTGGGTCAAGTTTCATGCCTTTAGGACAGTAACAAGTTTCTATTCGAGGACTCTCAGATATCACACCACAGGCATGTGAACAGTTCCTTAGCGTACAATTTTTAGCATCTGAAATATATGAGTAAGTCTGGTTTAGATGCTACTCAGCCATAAAAAAAAGTTTCGGAAAAGACCTAATGGATGCAAATTTTATAAACACACCAGAGTCATTTAAACTATTCAAGATGACAGTTGAGTTTTATTAACTATGGTTGATTTCAGGTGACCAGATTTTCCAGAGATGGGGAGGGGAGGTGCTCGGTGTATAAAAATTAAAGGAGGGGCTTATGACGGCTTGTCGAATAGACTAGACACTCCCTAGAGCCGCCACATAGTCATTTTTTTTTCAGCATTTATAATGAACAAAAATATTTAACAAAAGAAAATACTCGGTCAATGGGAACGGCGTAAAAAAAACAAAGCTCTTCTGCTCGTTTAGTTTGTACTATATTTTTCATTATCGATTCTGTCAATACTTTTCACCACTACAAATAGTTTTGTCGCTCTAGGGAAGTTAAAAAAATAATAGTTTCTTCAAAGGGAAATGAAGAAGGGGGGCTTGGCACATTAACTAATATATATATATATATATATATATATATATATATATATATATACACACATATACAGCGGCGTATCGTGGGTATCGGCCGCCCAGGGCGGAAGACGATTTAGCCGCCCTCTCATTTAGGTATTTCAATTTAATCTACACATTTTTGCCGCCCCCCCCCCTAAAAAGTAATAAAAAGTGCGGACCGCACCCACCGCCCCCCCTCCAGGTACGCCACTATATATATATATATATATATATATATATATATATATATAGAGAGAGAGAGAGAGAGAGAGAGAGATAGAGAGAGAGAGAGATAGAGAGAGAGAGAGAGAGAGAGAGAGAGAGAGAGAGAGAGAGAGAGAGACTTAAAAAAGAAAGGCTGCTTGAAGAATTTCTTTAAGTAAAAATACTTATAAGAAACATTATTTTCGAATCTTCTTGTTAAATTGATTGATAATTTGGCATGTAAGCAGAGATTCAGTTGTAACAAAGGTAGTTAAATAATATAGAAAATTGGCACTTTGGGGAGCTGAACATTATATGTAAAGTGGTACCTCGAGATACGCATTTAATTCGTCCCGTAACGTTGCTTGTACATTAATTCGCTCTTATCAAAGTAATTTTTTTCATTAAAATGTATTGTAATGGCATTAATCTGATCCAGCCCTCCAAAAAATGCCATCCGAGATGTTTTTCTAATGTGTTTTTGAAAAAGAGAAATGCATTTATAAATGACAAAATATTGTATACAACATAATTAAAGAGAATGTAAAGAAATAAACTGGTTTTATTAGTTATATTTACTTGGAAATCACAAAAGATGAGGGCGGAGGTGTAGGGTGGAAGCGATGAGCGGAGAAGCTTACACATTATTGTAACGCCCTTTGCTAGTGTTTTACCCTGTATCGCAGCGGTCGGGGAACCGGGGTAAATTACCCCAAATGGTGTAAAAAGGAAATTTTTTTGGGGGTAAAAATGAAACTTTTTGTGAGTAAAAAGTATAGATTTTTAATTTGCTATTTTATAAACCTGGGATAATATCAACTTACACAAAAATATTTTGGGGTAATGATTAAAAAAAGTTCCCCGACCGCTGCTGTATCGACTTCTATTTAAGCACAGTAGGCCTACTTAACGTTAAATTACTATGCCCGTAAGGCCTCGCCAAGTCAGTCACTCACACACCTCGTTCATGTTTTTCTATGATCCCATGCTTTTTCTGAGCACTGACCTTTCTACTTACTTTCATCAAACCCATGGTTTTAACAAGAATTGTGATAAATTACTACATTGCCCTGTGTGGGTGTGAGCCATGGACACTTCTAGCAGCCAAGACAAGCAAGTAACAGGCCTTCGAAAATAAATGATGAGGAAAATTATTCATATCTCTTACCTAGAAGCAAGATCGTTGAGTGTGTCGGGGAGAGAATATCCTCAATAAAGGATATGATGATGAAGACGACTAGGCTACATATGAAGAAAAAAGAACAAAACGCGAGCACAACTTATCAAATATACTTCGACACAGAGGCTAAAAGGCACACATGAAAATGCAAGACGTTCGAGACGTAGAAAACTGGTTCGCGTGCAGCCGGCCGACCCCACCCATATCGAAAGATTTTCTCGTATTTCAAAGCAAATCCTCGCTCGCTTGACGGCTCTTGTCTTAAATATTTCGTTTGCTAGTGCTAGGGAACTCGTATGTGCAGGCACCACTGTATAAGAGCTATAATTTCTGGATTCCTACACCAAAATCGGCACAATTAAAAAAAACACACAGTCCATTTTAATATTTTTAGTTAGATCTATAGAATGGTTTATCTCACCTTCACATTGTCCTCTGGTATTGTTGAACATTCCAGGTTTACACTGACAAACATAGCTTCCAGGTGTGTTGATACATGTGCCATATGGATCTTTATTGGCATCCAGGCATCTGTTTTGGTCAAGACACTCATTGATGTCCACGTTACAATCCACTGACGTCCACCCACTTCTACATGCACAATTACCGTTGCGATTGTTGCAGTACAGCGAGTTAGTTTGATTACACACGCAGGTATTATTGCACAGGTCTTTTCCGTATTTAAAAGGTGGACATTCTGAAAACAAAAAGAACATATATTTATTTGCAAAGTTTAAATATTTTAGCAATTTAAAAAAAATCTGCATCTAATATAATTTAAAAACAAGTTTGAATAGCCAATTAAAACAAAAATCTCTTTGATAAAGTATCTTTTTTATTAGGCATACAATCTAACAGTTTAATGGTTTAAATTATATATCTATGGTTTAAATCATGCATGTCAAAATTTCAACTCTGATGCTCACTTTCCAATACAGCTTCAAAAAAATAATATTTTTTTAAATGCAATATAAAGTATTACAAATATGTCTACAGTATGTAGGTCTATATTTTATTATTTAGGTAAGAAACATATAATTTATTTAGGCTAAAAATGAAGGAGTGGGCTCCAACTGTGTGTGGTGTGTTTGTGTGTGTGTGTGCGTGCGCGTGCGTGCGTGCGTGTGAGTGAAGTCCCTGTAAAGATGAGATAAAATGTATTAAATCCTCTAAACCACAAATGGGGCGGTTTATTACATAGAGCGGTTCGGGGCAGTGCTCGATTTAAGAAAAAACAAGTGCCGGGGATGAAACAAAATTTCTGCAGAGCCGGGGATAAATGACTATGATTTCATCCCCGGCTGGGATATATTAGCTAAAGCAGAGCCGGGGATGACAGGTCTCAGTGCCGGGGATATCCCCGGCATCCCCGGCGGTAGATCGAGCCCTGGTTCGGGGCCATTAGCACATTACGTTTAATCCACCTCTGGCTAGTGGTTAGGAAAACCAGTTGAAAGGTACTCACCGTGTGCCCAATAAGAAGCACTAAATCCGGTTCTATTGTTCTGGTTGTCTGAATTAAACACAATGTACATGTGGTTGCTACTTGATCTGAAGGCCATGTTTAGTATTCGAGATTCATCGGTCGAACCACACTGAGAATTATAATTAGTACCGCCATAAATTTCTGGAATTGGTAAACTCAGTGTACTAGGTCCGTCATACAACATCACTTTGTCAGTGCAACCTTGATCATAGCTTCTGTCTAGATCTAATCGTGAACCACCGAAATAAAAAAAGAAAGAGACTGACAAAAAATATTAATAGGCTAATAGTGACTTAGATTATCTCTTATCCTTACTAATCAGAAGAAATACTGTTTAAAAAAAAATCAAAAAACGAAGATTAAATATCTAAATATCAGTAAGTAAAGTTCCTGTACACTGTTGGGTATGGAGGCAGATGAAGTATAGAGATTCATCTGTTTCTACTAAATAGGCATTAAAAGGGATTATTTGGATTTAGCCACCTCCCCCTCCACTGCGTTTTGTCTGGCCCCCTCTGCTTATTTGCTCTACTTAGTAAAATGTATTACATGGCCCCCCAGCTATTGCCTGGCCCCTGCCGTAGAATGCCTGGCCCCTGCTGTAGAATTTTTACGCTACGGGGCTGTTTACAAGTAGGTGGAAAAAACAACAACATACATACAACTGGAATTGCATAATTTTTTTTTACTCCTAGACATTGACGAAACGCAATTTTTAATTACGTCATAAATATTAAATTTGAGTTTTATGGTATTCTCTTAACTATGCCAGAGATGTCGTAATCATGTGTTTTTTTTTCTCAGCATTACTTATAGAAATATTAATATAATAGTTAATACGTCATTTTTAGTAATTAGAGAGGTACAAAGAAAACGTCATTTGTTATCCTTTTGCACTGGCTTTTGTAAAACTTTAAGCTGGATTAAACTAACATAACTTAAAGAGCAAAATCAGTCTTCAGTTGATCATATGTTGTGGGACTCCATTATCTTTGCTTTGGTGTGAATCAGAGGCGACATTAACAGTACGCGTGATCTAGGACTCTTCACTGGAGGGGGGGGGGAGGTCCCAGCAGGCGCTGGTCCTGGGGCAGTCGCCCTGATTGCCCCTCCCTTAGGCTACCTCTGTGTGAACGTTAAGTAAAGGTGCTATAATAAATTTCACATTTGTGGACACGTGTTTCATAAGGAATCCAGAGGTCATCCGGTTCTTCTTCAACTGAAGGTGATTCACAGTAGTTATCGAATATGCCAAAAATAGGTCTGAAGAGAATGAAGAAGACTGTAAACATATGGGCTACCTGAAGTCAATAATTTGATTCGGTGCAACTGTTATGTTCCAGTAACATAAAGCGTCGTTCGGGTAGTTGTTGGGGAAATTAGGGGAGAGAATCACTCCTGCTTGATCTGTGAGGTTACCTCCACATGCTGGAATTGAGAAGTGTACATATGACTAAATATTAGTCTATTTGGTTGATAATATAAAGAACACTACTGCATATGTGTGTGCACTTATTTATATTTATCAACCAAATAGACGAACATTTTCTACAATTTCACGGTTACACCCCTCCTCACACACACACACACACACTCCGAACTGTTGCCGTTGTGTAAACTTTACTGGTAGCTCAATGGCTTTAAATGTTCCTGTATTTTAAACTTTCCGCAAACATCGGCGTGTAACTTATGATTAGTTGTATAAGGGAAAATCATTTTCATTTTTCCAATATTTACCTCTTTTAATATTGATAGTCTTTGGACATTAGGCCTACGATTTTTTTTCTTTATAGCTGGAGATGAAAGTCATGGAATGGGAAGGGTTGGGGGTGGATTACCCCATGGAACTGGAAGGCTCAGGCGACTGCCGTGTATAATGTGCAGCGAGACTGACCGCATTTAGATCATGTATTTTAACAAACACTACAGCCAGAAACACCGGGGTGCAATCTAACGTATTTGTTCTTGCAGAAAAAAAAATGATATCTTGCCAACTTGGCATGTCGGCATCACATGATGGTACTAATTGTTGCTAAAGCTGTTTTAGCATTGGCGGATCCAGGGGGGCGACCCTGCCTCGCCCCCGTATGGCTCCGACCCCTCTAATGTCTAGACCCTTTTTCTCTGCTGCTGCTCGAAATATAACGTTTTTACAAAGCCACGCCCCCCATTGCAATTTTCTGGATCCGCCCCTGGTCTTAGATATTTAATGAACATTAGAAATTTATTGATAAGTCTACTCATGAAAGTGAAATGGATATAGATTTCATCACATTTGTCCTAATGCCCTGTTTTTTTTAAAACTGTTGTTGTATATATGGTCGTTTGGGGGAGCGAATCTGCGTACATTCGTCCTTTCTGTGGGCTTATAGACTAGTGGCGCCCATCTGTGGGCTTATAGACTAGCGGCGCCCATCTGTGGGCTTATAGACTAGCGGCACCCATCTGTGGGCTTATAGACTAGCGGCGCCCATGTGTGGGCTTATAGACTAGTGGCGCCCATCTGTGGGCTTATAGACTAGTGGCGCCCATCTGTGGGCTTATAGACTAGTGGCGCCCATGTGTGGGCTTATAGACTAGTGGCGCCCATCTCCTCTCCAAGTCAACGGCGAATATTTCTGACTCTACCAGGCATTGAACCCTGTACCCTTTGCACGTGAGTCGAGTTCACTATCAAGCCGCTGCTATGAATGATGAATTATTTATCACCAACTAACGTAGTTGCAGACCATAGAAGATCATCGTGAGTTTCTTCATCTATCACAATCATTTCTCGGGGCACATTTCTTTTCAGAATACTTGCACTGGCCTCTGGAACTTTAAGCATATTGAATGGCTAAGCTGATTTTGCAGTATAATAGATGTACTTGATATGCTAATTATTCAGAATAGCTCTTGAACTGCCAACTCTTGATCACGTCAATGTCTCTGTACTGATGATATACCTAAATGCCTAGTTTACATCTCCACGCGCATCACCTGCCCCTCAGAATGACCTGTTTCTACTTTGTGAATTAAAAGCTGCTAGAAGAAAAAAATGAAGCTGTTGCTAACGTTGCGTTGGAGTCATACTCTGGCCCAGTGGCGCAACTGGGGGGGGGGGTAGGGGGGCACAAGTAAATGTTATTATTTTATATACAAATATTCCCAGTTTGAGACTGTGCACTTTACAAACACAGAGGTGGGTGGTAAGTGGGGGGGGGGATGGCAGAGGAGTACATAGGGTGGGGGTAGGGGGTTCCAAATTTGAAAGTACCCGGACCCCAGCTGGAGGGGGGCCCCAAATTTTATTTTACATTAAATATTAAGTTCATAATTTCAAGTCACGGTGTCGAATATCACAATGCAGGGCCCCCCCAAAGAGGCCAAGCCCCCGTGCCCCCTAATCCCTAGGTTCGGCACTGGTGTGGGGGCGGTGCAAATTGTGCCGCTCATTTTTGCGAGGCACCCTATACATATTAAATACATAAATACTAATGCGCAATTCAGAGGCCCCTTTTCACTTCCGGTAATAATTCCTATAAGCATCTAATGGTATTAGGGTGTTTAAGTTAATTTGTCCTAAAGACTCACACATCTCAGTCTAAATGTCCTTCATCTAATTCCAGTACATTATATACATTTCATAATGTTGTGTTTTTAAGTAGATATATGTCTGTTATTTTTTTTTTACTTTTATATTTTAGAATAAATTTTTTGTGAAAATAGTTTCATTCTATGTAAATTTGTTATCACATTTTGGCGAAATAATAATATTTGATATTTATTGGTTATTATTTTTATCACACAACATTATATTTATGGGGGCTTTTTAAAATGTAAAATTGTAAATTCTCATATTTTATTTTTACCATAAAAATCGAAACATAAAATTAGCAAAAAAAAAAAAAACCAAACAGAAAAAAGAACACAAACCTGTAAATACAGCCATTGCGCCATTTGTGCTACATAAGGTTAGTAACAGCGCGCCAAAAATATAATACTTACAAGGGGGTAACTTCAGTAGTGGAAATGTTCCTGAAATAAACAAATCATATTAGGCCTCTTAAAATATTAGATCTGTGGGACACCTTATAAGTCGGGGCCTCAAGAGGGCGAACGGTGAGCCCATCCTTAAATCCGTCTCTAGATATATAGATTAAATAACAATCTCCACATTTTGTTATATTTAATCATGTTGTTTTATTTTATATTACATTGCGATTTTAGTTACTGTTTAATAAAAGATATTTTTTTTAAGTCAGCAAAAGCAGTTCCTAATTTTTAATCATATATATATATATATATATATATATATATATATATATATCGATCATTTAATTTCTAGAACTTAAAATATCTAGATATTTATCACATTGACCTAGTCATAATATTCAACTCAACATAATTTAATTATTTTCAAAATATATTAAGTGAATGAATAAAATCACAACATCAAATCATATCGTTATCTAAGGCCCACCCATATTTTTAAAGATTTTTTCTTTTTCATGTAGGTCGGGCCTAATGTAAACTTTAAAAAAAAAACAGCGAATAATAGAAATCTAAGTTTGAAGTATGGTTCTGCTAAGGATTTATATAGTATTTAACCAGGAAGTTGGTTGAACCGTATTACTCGTTTCCAAACACTAACGTTTGTGTGGATATCTTCCTGACAGTGTTGTCATGTCGGTTGTGTTCAGTGGCGCAACCAGGATGAAGGGGGGGGGGGCAGGGGGTGAGCCCCCCCCCCCAGACCAAATCATCAATACATATTTTTACAATATAAAGTTACTAAAAAGACTGTCAAACTGTCTTTTTTCAATATGTAAGCCCCCCCCCCCCTCAGCACTTTTTGCTGGTTGCGCCCACTGGTACTGTCTCAGGGCTGTGGTTTTTTTTTTTTTGGAAAAGGGTGAGAGAAAGGGGGAGGGGAGATAGAGGATAATGTTATAAGTCTAGCGGTATGATTATTAATGATTTATTCTTGGACACCGCCAAGTTTAAGGGTGAACTTATTATTTGAACATTTTTTTTAATATAACTTTTAATTGGTTTCAGTTTCCTCAAATCTGCTCCACACTCTCCCTCATTTCCGTCGTACATAAGCCGAGAAGAGTTTTTAGAAAAGTAAACAGAAAATTAAATATTTGTTACGAATTGACATTATTATTTTATATTTATTTTACATTGATTTCTTATTGGTTTTTAGTATTTAGTAGATCTATTTTAATAGAAATTTTTTAAAGTTATTCTGTCTGTATCATGTGTCAAATGTAGCATATGTAGTATGTCTAAAGCTCTATTGGGTGCTAAATTAAACAAGGTGGACTGAAAGTAATCTATAATAAACTACATTTGCTGACAAACTGCAAGCTAAATAATGAAATGAATAATCCACAATGGACCTAATGCTTTTTAAGTCAATATAATTTCTAAAAATATTTGTATAATCTGAGGATTTTTTTTACATTTGAGAACACTTGAATAAAATCCCATTTCTTTATAACGTTTTTTTTTTTTTGGTATGAACTTCTAATTTCTAAAACAATTTTTTTTATCCATTTAAAATTCATTTTTCCAATATTGGTCTGTATTGGATTTAGTTGACATAATTTTCTGGCTGATTATCAACGCAAAATAATCCCACGAAGTAGAAAATCAAACGAAGTAGGCCTACATGTAGTAAATGTTAAAACAAGCAATTAAGCCTGTTCCATTCTGGACACAGGACGTGTTAGCGCATTTTCGTGTTATGTATCAGTACGTTTGTTAGCTTTCAGTAAATATTTGTAAATTTTGGAAATGTTTATAAATTCAATTGTGTAATGCATATATTTGTAAAAAAAAAATTATAAAGACGTTTCTTTATATTTGAAAAAAAATTATTGTCTCTTAAATCTAACTACAAGTGGTTTGTGGTTACTGAAATAGGACTCATAATTGAAAACATTCTAAAGTATAGTCATTTAATCGTCCGAAAACTCCGTCAATTGTTGCATAGCTCTGATACTTTCAATTAAACTCAGAACACAAGCTTACTATTTCATTTGATGAGTTTCTTAATAAATCTTGGTGAAACTACGTGCTGCAGTATTTCGCACCAAATGAACGGGTTATTGAACGTACAAGGTGTATATATAATATATTAGCCCCTTAGGAGCCCTGAAGCCCGGCCCTCAGAGGTCCTATCGCGAAATGAACTTTTGATGTACACATGGCAGGCCAAGACCTACAAAATGATATATACATCATGGGTCTAGGACTTATAGTTGCTGAGATATAGCGCTCCTTTATTAATATAGCTTATATAGTAAAAACGGTACTAAGGCCCCTTTTACGGCCCTGAGAGGTCAGATCGCGAAATGAAAAAAAGTCATTTCTTGGCAGGCCAAGACCTACAAAATGATATATACATCATGGGTCTAAGACTTATGGTTGTTGCGATCTAGGGTGTACACGGACAGACAAAACGGGGACAATAGAGCATTTTTTTTTCGAAAATGCTCTAAAAATGCGTTGCGAATTCGGATAATTGTTTTGAAATGACACCTTAAGCTGTTATAATTCTGCAATGCAGGAAATTATTATTAATGCTTTAAAAACCTCAATCTAGGTGCGTGCCACAGTGAAGAAAATATTTTGGCTTCATTGATAAGCACCACGGATTTATATATGGAATCTTAGATGAATATTCCTAGTTTTTTTTAGATAGCCTAATGACAATTTACTACATAGCCTACTAAAAGAGCCTCGAATATCCCCTAAATTAAATAAAAAAAAAATGTTATTCTAGTGCTGCAGCGGGCCCCAGCGAGATCAAATGACTATTATCTAAAGCAAGGTAGTTGACTTTACATTTAAAGTAAGGTAGTTGATTTAACATCTAAAGTAAGGTAGTTGATTTTACAGCTAAAGTAAGGTAATTGTTCTTAATTCTAAAGTAAGGTAGTTGATTTTACATCTAAAGTAAGGTAATTGTTCTTACTTCTAAAGTAAGGTAGTTGATTTTACATTTAAAGTAAGTAATTGCTTTTACATCTAAAGTAAGGTAATTGATTTTACATCTAAAGTAAGGTAATTGATTTTACATCTAAAGTAAGGTAGTTTATTTTACATCTAAAGTAAGGTAGTTTATTTTACATCTAAAGAAAGGTAATTGTTTTTTTACATTTAAAGTAAGTAATTGCTTTTACATCCAAAGTAAGGAAGTTGATTTTACATCTAAATTAAGGTAATTGTTTTACATCTAAAGTAAGGTAGTTGATTTTACATCTAAAGTAAGGTAGTTGATTTTACATCTAAAGTAAGGTAATTGATTTTACATCTAAAGTAAGGTAATTGTTTTTACATTTAAAGTACGGTAATTGTTTTTACATCTAAAGTAAGGTAGTTGATTTTACATCTAAAGTAAGGTAATTGTTTTTACATATAAAGTAAGGTGGTTGATTTTAAATCTAAAGTAAGGTAGTTGATTTTGACATCTAAAGTAAAGTAGTTGATTTTAATCTAAAGTAAGGTAATGGATTTTACATCTAAAGTAAGGTAGTTGATTTCACATCTAAAGTAAGTTAGTTGATTTTACATTTAAAGTAGTTTAGAGTTATTCATTTATTTTGTTTAAGACCACAAAATTACAAACAAAAAAAGATCAAAGGCCCAATGTTTTTTTTGCAACGATTATAATAAAAGGGCGCAGTCCTTCAACACTTAAGGCAACCACGCCTGTCAGCTGTGCTACATAGTATTTGGCAGAGTTGGCCGGGGTTTCTTTAACGTAGCGCAGTAAAATATACTTTTAATGGGCCTCATCATAGTCAATGTAATCAAGATTTAGTGAGCAGAATAATGAAATACAGAATTGGAAAATAAATCTGGTTGGGTGTCGCACAAAACTAAATGCCGGGTCGCATAATCAATTAAAAAAAAACGAAGAAAAAATTCTTCATTACTTTGTATTAGATTGAAATTCAGTTTTATGAAACCTGTCATATGAGTTTCCATTATTTCATATGGCTAAATCTGCATATGAATGTATACATATAAAGAAAAATATATCGATATTAATCAGTCTAGCGGCTATCCTGACGTACAACGTTCAATACGGCCGTCAGCAGTGAAAAGGTTGTGCAGCCTTGATTCACACAAATAAACAACAAAAAAGTCATTGTTGATCTTGACAGTTGTTAAAAAGAAAAGTTTTCAACAGTAAGCAGTATTTATACATATGAAATGAGACCCGACCTGTCGTTATGTTTGACGGAAACCGTGACAAAGTATTCTAAAAGCTACCGGGTACTACAAAAAGGAAGCTATATATATATATATATATATATATATATATAATATATATATATATATATATATATATATATATATATATATATATATATATATATATATATATATATATATATACTTCTATTTAACCCTACAAATTTGCAGTCTATCATGACGCACCGCTCATGATCGCTTTAAATAAAATATATCAGCTGTTAATTTCTAAATAATTAGACTCCATACGTTTACTTGGAATAATGTTTAAAGCCGTCGAACGACATCAAAATAAAGAAAAAATTATTAGGTTTTTCTTTAATTAAGTTTTACCGATAACATAAATGAGGATAGATTTATTGGTGTCTGATAAATGTTTGCGTGCGTGCTTTTGGTATAAAGATAAATCCGTATTACCATTTTTTAAAGTGCTTAATTTTTATTTAAGTGTTTTAAGATGCATTTGTTTTTGTTTTTTTCAAAAAAAAGCCAATTATTAATCCATTAATGTTTTTTTTTCCCATTGAGGAGGCTGCAAGGATTTCGGAGCCATGTAAGCAGCCAATTGATGGGTAGCAAATTAATTGCATGTGGGTCATCAAAACTGAGTTAATAACTCAATAGCTGATAAGTGTGTGCATGATTAAAACAGGCGGTCTTAGCAGTGCAAAAGGGCCCTTAGCGAGTGTTTTTTTCGGGGCCCATGACGAGTGTCTTTTTTCAGGGCCCAAATTGTATGTATAGGCTATTTAACTGGGGGTGGCAAAATGCTCCGTGCGGCTCTTCTGTGAGTTTTGTGCGGCTCAAAACGAGCCCCATTTGTCCATTAGTAATTACATTTGTTTATACATTTTATTAAATCGACTACGATCAGTCTCTTTAAAATGTATTTTGCTACATAAAAATATATTTTGCTACATAGAAATATATTTTGCTACATAGAAATTTTATTTTGCTACATAAAAATATTTTGCTACACAGAAATTTATTTTGCTACATAAAAATATATTTTGCTACATAGAAATTTATTTTGCTACATAGAAATTTATTTTGCTACATAAAAATATATTTTGCTACATAGAAATCCGGAATAGGGCTCTCATCGTCCACACGCGTGGCCATCCCTGCTCTATACCACTGTTTGCTCATATGCAGTCTCTAAAAGTGATTACATTTAAACATTGTATATGGCCCCGGTTCTCAGTCGGCTTGTACGCATACACCAAGTGGTACGGGAAAGGCAATTCAGGGGCATGTGGCGACATACAATTTTCGTTTAAAACAACCAAAGAGTGCCCTAGAAAGTTAAAGCGCATTCTAATATGATAATAAGTACATATATTCGCGAGGGGTACCCGCGGACATATTTTTCCACCCTTCGGGTTGCAATCGCGAAAATGGTTGAACCTTTAAGCTAACGTGTATGGGTCAGACACAGCCTTTCTCGTATATAATATAATATAATAATAGCGATTTGGGCGCTGCGTTAAATCGAAAGTAAAGAATTAATACAACAATATTCCAGTTTAAAATACAATCATGAAAAAAAAATCGGATCTTCCCGAAACCAAGCCTAAGGGGATATAACTCTATGAATATGTTTTGCAGGGTACAGCTAGTATAAATATATGTTGCGTTTTTGTAGATTTACTATTCGTTATGTCATCGATTGTAACTGTTATGACGTAGACAAGTGCCTGAACTTGTACATAAATACGCATGCGCTTATACACACACACACACACACACGCAAAGTACCTGACTTTTGTTATGACAACTGGCTTGACTTTAATGATTTTATTCTCATATCATGTTACCTTCCCGTATAGACGTCATGGTACCATTGAACTCAAGTTGGGTTTTGTCAAGAGGGTCACCATATAATAATAATAATACGATTAGGACATATTAACTAAAAATGGATTACAAATATACAGGCATACATATTTTTCTCCATTGTCATGGATCCAAAGGCATAAATAAGGTGCGGCTCTTTAACGTGTTGACCGAAGGTGGCAGCAGCATTTTGGAACACAGTCCGTACAAAATAGTTCAAATGCCACATCTTGCAGGTCTCGAATAATTTTGTCCCCTTCATAAAATATATCAATTGATTGAATTCCGACAAAAAATACGATTTCTCAAAAAAAAAAAAAAATAATAAAATAATCCGTACGCCGCCAGCAAAGTTCGCAATTACTCATACTTTTATGCAGAAATCACTCTTCTAACGCGAGCTGGGGGGGGGGGGGGTGATCTTACGCGCTTAACTACCACAAAATCTGTAGGTGTTTCGTACATTGTAATATCAACTTTGCTGGAACTATTGCTAGATCCCTGCAAAAGCACAATTTAAAAAAAA
Organism: Bulinus truncatus; assembly: GCA_021962125.1. Lineage (NCBI taxonomy): Eukaryota > Metazoa > Mollusca > Gastropoda > Planorbidae > Bulinus > Bulinus truncatus. Next base: position 4,812,533 of record JAGDYQ010000004.1, read on the forward strand.
AATATCTGCTGCAGACATGGGACAGCATCATTCGAACTTCGATAATGCAATAACTCGTCCACCCCCAGGACGGGGAAGGAGGGCATAAACCATGCTTAACTAAAATGGTACCATATTATAAGCTAAGTTTGTAGCAAAATGAGGGAGATGGGTGGTCGTGTGGTTTAGAACGCTTGACTGTCGACCGGAAGTCCCATACAGCCTTAAATAGGTACCTGACTTTAAATTGAAAGAGTCATTCTTAGTCACCGATCAGGGGTGGCATCTGTAAAACTTACGAGCAAAATCAAAAGCTAACCAAGACATCAAAGACGCTAAAGAAGCAAGCCAAGACACGAAAGACGCTAAATAAGACATCAAAGAAGCTAACCAAGACAAAAAAGCTAACAAAGACAAACAAGCTAACCAATACAAACAAGCTAACCAAGACAAACAAGCTAACCAAGACATCAAAACCATGAGGCGGCCTAAAAAAACGTTACGTTTTGCTTCTGTAGGTAACAATAAACAAAAATCTGCAAACACGCCCCCTATCCCCTCTCAGTGGGCGCCAGAAGGCGTATGGCTCCCATCATGCGCTACTGGTTGAAACGTCTTTAGGACACCATATATCTGAATTGTAAATGCACGAAGTTATTTGCAAATATATAAAATACAAATGAAAAAAAAAGCTCAACTTAGCGTCAAAAAAAAAGCAAATATAGCCTAATAACGGATACTTTTACTACAATAAGAAATGTTATAAATGGCACAACGATGACATGATCTCAATGCGAAAGGATTGAAAGACAATTACACACTGAAAAAAACACCTGGAAGTTCAAATTTCAAAGCATATCCGTATAAGTTATTTTAATACACTTAGTTCGGTTTTTAAGTTGTTCGACTTTCAGGGCGTTTGATTTCGAAAAAGGATAGCAGCATTTTTAGAATCCACCCCGGAGGACACAAAAGCTATTTATTTCAAACATAATTCAATTCAGCTTGGGTTTAACCCTCTTCAATGGCGTTTGATCTTCTTCAAATAGTTTGATATGAAGTGCAGTATTGATTTATTCTATACTCCACTAGCAGTGGCGTTCAGTGTCTGCTCTTTGTGTACGAACCAAGGACTTCGCTTTTTTTCATCATTAAAAGTAAAAATTAGTTTTTAGTTTATGATACCTTCGGCGATCCTTTATAGAAAATTTAAATTGTCTCTTTAAAAATTAAGACGTTTTGTATTTCATTAACTTCACTATGTAGGCCTACAATCGAGGTGTAATTTCGCACATTCATATATTCAAAATCACACAACACTTACCACTTTCTAATCATTTAATCGTCATGTAGACTTATAACAATATGATTGAGTACAATATAATATAATAATATAAAAATATTAACAGGGGATTTGTTGTAAGTTTGTTTAAATGGTCTAGTGACGACGTAGGTCTATATTACTAGCGGATACAAAAACAAACTTATTTGAATATTTCATCATTCATGTACATTGTGACTGTAGCAGGACCCGATTCAGCACCGTAGCGTGAAAATTCTACAGCAGGGGCCAGGCAATAGCAGAGGGGCCAGGTAATACATTTTACTAAGTAGAACAAATAAGCAGGGGGCCCCCCTGGCCCCACGCACGCTACGGGCCTGGCCCGATTAAGGATTTTGTATGCCCTCGGCACTATAGATACCATATAATTGTAAATTAAAAAAAAAAATTATTTTTTCACTCTTGAAAGCCCTATTTTTGTTTGTATGCCCTATGCACGGTGCATATAGTGCCTAGGCCTTCATTGGGTCTTGCACTCGAGTAAAATAGTCGGATGACTTATAATAAATATTATTGTAGCTATTAAAGAGGAGAATGATTCCTAAATAACATAAAGCATAAAATATTTCAAAATTTGTATGACTTTAAAACCAACAACTTTCGAAATTACTAAATCGTGAGGTGAAATTAGTCTAGACTTGATTCAAGTAATTGAGTAGCAACCAGTGAAGTACAACTTACAAGTAGGTAGCACAGGGGCTGTCCATTATTTATGTCAACAAATTTTAGGCGATTTTTATCTCCCCCCCCCTTGTCAACAACTTGTCAAACTTTCAGAGACCCCCTATAAAATTACGTCAATATTGATTACCCCCCCCCTAAAAAAGGTGGCTTCCAAATGTTTTAATGTTGGCAAAATTAGTAGGAATATAGTTAGTTTAATTAAAATACTGAATGTTAAGCGAGTGTGTAACACAGGACTACAGACGCTGCTTAATTTTCCTATTTATTAAGTAAATATATTAAATAAAAAAAAAGTAACATTGTTGACGTCAACTTTTCTTGACCTCCCCCCTTGTCAACAATTGTCAAAAATTTTCTGACCCCCCCCCCCCACCCCCCTATTTTGTTGACGTAATTAATGGACAGCCCCTTATAACATTTTGGCCACACTGTGTTTTTTTTTTTTTGAGGTGGGAGTGGAGTTAGGTTTTAGTTATATTCTCTTATATGGGGGAGATGGTGGTCGTTGATTTTATTATGTACAGCAAATATTAAGAAAATATTAAATATGTGGTAAGGCCTGTGTTTATTGAATATTCAAATCTGCTTATAGCTAACATCTCACATTTTTGTGGTAGATTACTGACCTACCTATACAGAACTTTAATATTATTCATATACAGATGATAATATTTATCTCAAAAAAATTTTTTATGTAGCATACATTTATATGTTACATTGGATACATTTTTTTTTTACTGTTAATCAGTATTGGCTAAAAAGAATAGAGGCTTAATGCACTAACACAATAACAGTCTAACTCTGTTCCTTAAAGACAGCCACACTAGGACAGCCGAAGTTTTCACATTGTTTCCCACTTTCAAAGAGCCCCCTTGTACTAAGCCGGGATGTCATTTGCAGGAAAGGAATAAATGAATATTTTATAATTCTCAAAAAAAAACCATGAAAAATGCGTTATCTTTTTAATAACATCAAATAATTTTTAAAGACATTTGAGCCTGGAAACATCTTGAAAAATGCTCTGTCAAAATTATTTTGGCTATAAGAAATGGGGGGGGGGGGGGGGAATTGACTAACAGTAAACACTTGGGTGGTTGCCCCCAGCTTTCAATATTTTATATTAGGTAAATACAAATTATAAGGCATAAAAGAAGACTCGTGTTCAAATTTTCACCACTTGTAAAAACCTGCCAGTGTTACTAAATGTTTCTAACGAAAGTGCTTAACATTATTAAGAAACCAGCCAGGGGAGAAAAATTAAAGAAAAATGTCAAACAATTTGCTTTGATTAAAAAAAAAAACTTTTTTGACATTTTTTTAACACTTAGTGTAAACTTTTAAAATGAAAATATCGCCTAAAATCACTAGATAGATGGCAAAAAAAAAATGCTGCATTTGGTGGGGAGAAAACGCTAATCCCTTCTTGTCCGAAATGATGATCCTGACTTCAAGAACAAATTATCAGATCTCTGATGCTTTAAGGCCCCCCAGTGGTAATATTGCCTAGGACACCCAAACATCTCTAAAAATCTCTGACTAAGGGCCCCTAGCGGTAATATTGCCTAGGACACCCAAACATCTCTAAAAATCTCTAAGGGCCCCTAGCGGTAATATTGCCTAGGACACCCAAACATCTCTAAAAATCTCTGATGCTTTAAGGGCCCCCAGCGGTAATAATGCCTAGGACACCCAAACATCTCTAAAAATCTCTGACTAAGGGCCCCTAGTGGTAATATTGCCTAGGACACCCAAACATCTCTAAAAATCTCTGACTAAGGGCCCCCAAAACCTTAGAAGTAATTATGAAATGTGCATCCATTTTACTTGTGTACAGAATATTCTTTAAAAAAAAAATTGAAGTGTACTTGTTTTTGCAGCTCTACTTTTGCACCTGATGACTAATTTTATTAAGGCTTGTTTTGTTTTTGTTCATCTATTTTCTTAGCTGAAAAACAAATCTATATATAATTTTATATTGAAAGTATGTTCTCTGAGAAATAATCTCATTGATTATGTTTAGTCGACCTCCATTTTGCCATTTCCATGTTTAACTTTAAATTCAGTCTACTCACTTTCTTTTTTATAATTTTGATAAATCTAGTAAGATTTTTTTTTGTTGATGGAATATTAGAGAAAGTTTTACTCTATCTAATGAAACAAAACAAAAACAACTGGGGGTCTAACCCACAGACTGCTAAGAATTCTTTCACTTTTTTTAATTTAATGCTGAATAGCACAAAAATAAAAAAATAGGAACACAAAATAAAACAAAATCATACAAAGTAAGAATTGAGAAGTTTTATTATTTTTTATTTTTATATTTTGGCTCACCAGTAAAATGAAAGACATTTGATCCTCAAAAAATTCATAAATTATCACTCCTAAACAAACTAACAGCTTGCAACCAATCAATCAATAAAATGAAGTAAATATCTAACATGGACATGAAAATTCTTTCTCTCATTAAAATTCAAGCCACACTACATTAACTAGTAAGAAAAAATTAAATTATATTGAAAAAAAAATGATAATGTCAATAAATTCCAGTATTAAAATTAAACTGTGAAAGAAAATGAAATATTAAAAAAAAAAGTTCAAAAAAAAAATGTCCAGCAAAGGGAAGATAACTTCTAAAATGTAATAAATGTAACTACATTTATTTCTAAAAAGTCTACTTTCATACTCAAATTTTAAAGAAATGAAACTTGGCCATGTGATAAGCAAATCATTATATTTTATATTTCTTCCACAGGTGAAATCATTTTAACTTTTCTTTTCTTGGATGATTTCTCTGAAAAAAAACAACAATTTTAACTAGGGAAAACAGATACTGATTTATTTTAGAATCAAGTTTATATAACTTTCAGTTTCATTTCAATAATTTCACTTAATAGTTTTATAATGCTGTATTGAAGTTAATTTTTGTAAAAAGCTGAATTTATTTTTAAAAAAGTGTTAAGGTAATACTAGCTGTGCCCAGCAAAATCTTTGCATCGAGATGAGCTCAGTCAATATTGAACTATAGCCTATCATGAAAAGGTTAATGTAATTATATGGGTCTTTAAATTTGTTGTTATGAATGAAATTGAGAAACCTGTTTGTGATTTTTTTCTTGTTAAAAAAAAAAATTCCTTGACTGGGACTCAAACCAAGGCAGCCAGCAGTTCAAACCTAAACATTAACCATTAAATTACATTCTCAAAGAAACATTTTTATAATTATATTGAAAATAGCTTAATATTTGAACTTACACTTAGTCTTAGTGTAAGTCTTAGTTATATAGCCTATGTAATTTTAAAACAAATTAAAGCACTGTTTAATTTGAAAATGAAATAATATGATTACAGAACTTTCTGTAAGTAACGCAAATTTTGCAGAATTATATTTTATTAGAATGTCTTTCAGAGAGAATTTTTTTTAACAAAATCAATGTAGCTATTTTTATTGTCTTAGATTAAAGCATTTGTTTTTGTTTGACATTTTAAACTTTAGATTTTCAAAAAATATTTATTGAAGAGATACGCAAGAAGCCATTGATTCATATTTTAAACAGGAAACAGCATTCTTGATTCTTACTTTTAATCTAAAACAAACAGGCAGAATTGAGATGGAAAACATATTAGATTTTTGGCAGAAGTAAAAGGAATGAACCATTACAAGTATTTCTTTTTAGCAGAAGCGAATGTAATGAACTGTTACAAGTATTTCTTTTTAGATTAAATCTTCCATTTTTGATGGAAATATTAAGAATAAAGATGTTTAAATGTTTAATTCACTGATTCAGCTTTATAAGGACCACTAAATGTCTGCTGTCCTTAGCAAATTAACATTGTAGGGAGACAATTCATTTAAAAGTTGGAACTTACCATTTTTTTTACAGGAATATGGAGGTATTAATCTTCTGTGTCTTTATTACTAGTCCTCGCAGAAGAAGCTGATGATAAAATGAGGATATTTTTTAATCATTGGATCAATCTATAAATTCATAATAAAAAAAAGTAAAATGAATGCAGAACTCATATGCAACAATTGTTAATAAACATTTTATCATGTATTTGTAATAATAGCTACATGTATTAATATATTGAAATTTAAACATTTAGTGACTATGATGAAGAGGCTAACCAAAACAAATTACCATATCTGCCCTGTATCTCTTTGTAAGATGAATTCATTTTAGATGACTCATGCAGCACATGCATGTTTCTGTAAGTAAATAGTAGGCTTAGTATTTTAATAAAAATTAAAATACAAAATACATATAGTAAGATGAAAAAAAGTTTCACTAATCAACAGCTAATGTTTGGCATTAAAAGATAAAAACCTTCAGCATTATACAAGAAAAATAAACTAAACTTGAAAATTTGAAATTAAACTTTTTACTTCTTACTTACATCTGATTACTTTGTATATTTTCATTAATTCTGCCCTTAGGAGATGTATACTTTTTGGTACAGAAGCAAATGATCATTGCAATGAATACACATAAGAGAATGAATAATGGGATACCAATGGCCAGTCCTAAGATCAACCTCATAGTATCTGTAAAGTTTATAAAGTGTTTACATTTAGGATCTAATTTTATGAAAAATGAAAATATTGTTTATACAATTTTTACTTTACAAAGCTCATAATTTTGTACACAAGGAAATATTTACATACCAGCTTGTTTTATACTGCAATGAAATAAAGAAATTTATGAAAAAAAGAAATATTTTACATCTTCAATATATGCCACTTTGTAAGCCTCTTGCACAGTAGCTACCTTCTAAATAAGCTATACAGATAAAATAAGATTAAGTTGAAATGTGGTCAAATTGAGTGAAAATATAATGACAAACACTTACTTGCAGGCTGTGATGCCATTGTCTGCAATACATTCCTCTGTGTCAAGACATGGACTTACAAGTTGTCTGATGTCACAGGTTCTGGGTTCAACTGCAAAGTTATAAATAATGAAAGTGTTTTTTATTTTGCACTTTTTCTGGACAATTTTTTTTTCCCTATCAATGTTTAGCTACTAAATACATATAAAACAGAAGTCTCTCTTCAACGACTGCTGTATCTAGATATATCTTTTCATACAATTGGTTTTTTAATGAAATTTTTTTTTTACCTTTGTCGCCATGCAAAGAAACTGTGATCATCATAACATTTGTATTGTCAAGTTCAAAATTATTAGACAGAATGTCTTGCAAAGCATTCTGTACACTTGATTCTGGGTTTTCATCATTCATCTGTATTGTAACATCTGAAATTAAACTGCCAGCCCTGATAAGAAGAAATATTTTGATTTTAAAGTAAAAAAAACAACCCTGTTTTGTAACAGTATATTATTTTGTTTCGATTAGTTGATTACTAATAAATAAAAAATTATTGGGGGGAAAAATGAATATTAGGTTATTTTTTTAGAGATAAAATTATTAACTGAAAAAATGTCTTCTTACCTAAGTTTAGTCACTGTGACTGAATAAATAGACATATTCTTTTCTTTAAGTTTTTTGAGCAACTTCAGGATAATAAATAAAATGATATACACATGAGAAAAAGACAACAATAAACAAATATAGGACTTGATATACAATTTTGATTACTTGATTAATTTACAATGTAATTTACCTGATCTTCTATATCAGTCTTTAATCTTTTGTAATCTGAACTATTCACATCTTCTAAATTTCTGTTTTTAACATTCATGTCAAAGGTCACACTTGCATTAAACTGAGAAACTTCTGCAAAGTTACATTTCGGAAGACTTGAACAATGCATTATATAATGCAAAATGAATATTTAGAGTAAATAAAATAGAAAATAATAATTATGAAACTTACTTGTACACTGTGTTGTATTTGATGGACTGATTACAAAACTTTCTCTGCAAGAACATTTGTAGCTTCCAACAAGATTACTACAGATGTGGTCACAAGGTGAGTTCATTGGATCAAAGCATTCATCAATATCTAAAAAAATTTTTTTTATCTTTTTACCAGTCAAAATGTTTATTGTAACACTGTAAAATAAAATCAGCTTAATGTTTAGCTTTAACTCATAAATGTATTACTTAGATGGGATCTTTTCATATCTACATCTACAATTTTAATAATTAATTCAACATCCAATGTCTTACATATAGGACTGAACATAGAATTTAAAAAAAATATTTAATATTTTAGAACATTTGAAGGGCAAAGGCTATTCATGTCCTCTAAATAAAATCTTTTTTGAAATTAAAGTTGAGAGTAAATGTTAAGAGATTACTGGACATTGTACTAGCCACACTATTCCAAAGAACAGCCGTGAAACAGATTAGAGAATCTTTGTTTTTTACTTGTAACAGGGCTGGCCTATTCCATCCAGTTCTCCTTGAACTATATAAACTCTGTTGTTCACTTGATAAAATGACAATGGAGCAGCTCTTTAAGTATTTTGTAATACCAGTATATAAAATTAAACACAATTTTTTCTCATTGATGGCGTAACAACCCATTTTATATACCATATATTATAGAATATATGAACAATACCTTTAAACATGGTTAGAATGCTAAAGAAGGGTTTTTAGCGTAATATATCAATACTTTCAAAGCCAGAGATAAACAAAACAAACCATGACATTTCATGACAATTTTAAGACACTGGATTGATGATTTTGAATTGACAAATACCCAGTGGCATAGCAAGGGGTGGGGGGGGGGGGGGGGGAAAGGGGCATCATGCCCAAGGGCGCTACCCACGAAGGTGCACCAAATGGTCTGCAAAACATATAGAATATGGGTCTTTGAATAGTGGGGGCTAAAAAGGTTTTTTGCCTCAGGCATGAGTTAAGCTTGCTAGGCCACTGGACATGCCCCAGATAAACTGGGAAGTTTGGTCATTGTAGGGGAAAAGGTTTCTCAAAATACAAATCATATGATGTAAACATCTGCTAAGATAATCAATTAAAGAGAAGAGAAAAGAATAGTATCGATTAAATTTGGCTGAAAATTGTTTTTGGCATGTGGGTGAGTAATGAAATTTGTTCAAGAATCAAAATATTAGACGAAAATTTCACCTTGACATTTCCTGGTATCTGTGCTGCTGACAGTATACCCAGATGCACAAGAGCAATTGTAGCCTCCAGAAAAATTTTAACAATTTTGTTCACATTTATTTGTCTTTGTTGAGTTACATTCATCAATATCTTGTGTTTGAAAATATAAAAATACAAATAATAAAATTTATGATAAAATGAATATGTAAAATTATTTATAGTACTACAAATTAAAAAAAAACATGTTTTTAGAGAGAGACCGGTTACATGAGAGCCAAATTCTTTTTGGTGGAAAAAAAGTAGGTATAGCTGAATAATAAATGATCAGATGAAATATGCACATATTAAAAAAAATATTTATGTGTACTGCCTCATTGAGCTTAATCTATAAGTATTTTTTACTCATTATTAATAAATTACTAAATTAAGGACAAGATATGTATAAAATACCTTCACATTCACAAGATGTGCACTTCTTAGTATAGCCGCTGTTGCAAACACAATCATAACCTCCTTGTGTATTTTCACATCTTTCATGTTTAGTGACATTACACTTGTGTGTCCCAACATCACACTCATTAATATCAAGATCACAGTTTGTTCCTTCCCAACCTGGCCTGCAGTAACACAATCCATTTGTTTTGTTGCAGTTAAAGTTTGTACTACAGCTACATTTTTGACTGCATGATGATCCAAAGTAACCATCATCACATTCTAGTTAAAAAAAAAGAATCTTTTAAAAAAAAAAACTATACTTAATATGCATTGTTTCGGTTAATTCTAAATTTATAATTTTCAACAAAATTTAAACAAATACATAAATAGATAGCAGGGATTAAACTAGTCCCTCTTATGATAAGTTATTTTCCTAATTCCTACTTTTTCTCACAAGAGCCAATGCTCTCCCCTTCAATTAAAATTTAGTGTAATGACTCTTTAAATAAACCTAGCTTGTCTTGCACATTATCTAATCAATTAATTATTAACAATGTTTTAATTAATGAAAACTTGTAATGACTTTGCCCTGTGCTTTATTTTTAAGATACTTTAAGCTCAAAGGTGAAATAAAAAAAAAATCATTTATGTTTTCATATTTAACATCAATTGAGCTGTACTAACAGACAAGAGTTGAATACAAAAGTTTAGGTCTTCAAAACCTTGGGATTCATTTTTCAACTAATATCCTAAAAATATTAAAACTTGAATAATTAGCTATTCTTCTACTTTACCTTTACACATTTCATTGACTGTATTTGTAGTTATATAGCCATCAACACAAACACACAAGTATCCTCCATCTGTGTTCTTACATTTTGTGTGTGTTGGACAAAGGCTTGTGTTGTGACACTCGTCAATATCTTGTTGACATAATGTTCCATTCCATCCTGCCTTACACAGACATCTGCCATTCACTTTGTCACAATACTTTGTGTTGGTTGTAAGACACTGACATGTGTTGTTACAAGCCACGCCCCAGCGTCCTTCTATACAATCTGAAAATATTTGGATTTGGTTGAAAAAAATGAAATCAGCAATTGAGATATAAATGAGGAAAAACAACTTATTTGACTGACATATGTTCAAGTAAAATTTTAATATGTTCTTCATTCCAGGAGAGTTAGTTGGAGTCTTAATCACTCATATATTAGAGCAGATTTCCCTATAAGATAAAGATACATGGTTGATTGGTTCTCTTATGCATAGTATAGTTGTAATACTTATATTTTTACAATTTTTAAATCAAATTAATAAATGATAAAATAGAATCATTGTGTATGTGGGATGTTTTTATATTGTTCCTAACCAAATCTGTTTGCTCATTGTGATATATTTAATACTATGTGGTGTTAGCACAGAACCTCTCCAGTGACAAATGATTTTGTCTTCTTAGTAAGAATTACAAGGAAATTCGTCAAAGCATTTAAAAAACATTTGTTGTAAACCAAAGTTTGACTGTATAGGCCTTATTTAATGTTTGTTTCATTTTGTACACTTAAGTAAAACAATAAAAAAGTACATTTTTTTTCCCAGTAGATGGAATTTTTCATCCAGAGAGGGCAGAGTCCTAATTAATTTAGTTGCCTGTAAAAATAAAATGAAGTTCCCCTAAGCTACTAAGGGCTATAAACCAGAAAAAGTGGATAATTTATGTTTCTTTAGCCATGGCATATTAAGGAATTGTGGGTAGCACAATGCCCAGCCAACTTATTCCCTAACCTTATGTCAGATACCCATTTAATGCATGGTGGACTCAGGAACATTCAAACAGGACCTGAAAATTCCTGAGATTCTCACTGAGGTTTGAACTCAGGACCTTTAGGTCAACAGTCGAGTGCTCTACACTTCACGGATATCTGTTCTGAAACTTATTATAAAACAGACAAAAACTTGAAACTTTTTTTTTTCATGCCTCACCAAAAGAACTACTCACCTATACATGTAACTTTATCTGCAGACAATAATTGGCCTGTTTTACACACACATTCAAAGCTGGTATTTTCTTTAGTCTCAACACAACCAAAGGCACAGGGACTCGAGTCACAGAGATCCAAATCTGAAAATTTATTTTAAAACAGAAAATGCTACTAGTGACACAATATTATTTCTATCATTTAATTTAAGAAAGAAAACATCTGTTAAATTAACTAACCTAAAATAGATATCAAATTACTAGAATTTAAATATGTAAATGAGGGATTCTTTATGTTAAAGAAAAAAATAACATCCAAAAGAATACAAAATAAAAAAATCTTATTTTTGTCTAAGTTTTTTTTAGTTTTGGAAACACAGATTTCTATTGAATCAACAACCTACCATCACAACCAACTCCATTTGAATTTAAAACTTTTCCTTTAGGACAAAGGCAAATCTCAGTTCCATTTATCTGAGCACACTGATAACTGCAGTCTGTCCTATTCATGCATGGTAGTGATACTGTGTTTAATGTAAAATACCATGTAAATTAGAAAAGTGTAAAAAAATATTTTAATATAATTTGTAAATGAAAGATTACCAGCTTTTCATCAAGTATCAACTATAACTCAAATAAATACTTTCTATCATAGTGAAATAACCAGTGAAACGAATTTTCAGTATTTCAAAATTTATACTTTCAGTATAGAGAAAACACAAAAAAAAGCCTTTTGCTAATATTTTCCCAAATTTGAAAAGTTGGCTTAAGATCAGCATGCAGAAAACAAATATTGCATGCATTGTTACAGTCCATGAAAAGGGGGGTAAAATACACCAGACCTAACAGTTCAACAAGGAAAAAACGCAATCCATACTAACAGTGTGGGACTCAACTTTAGCAAGATGATGGGCAGCTTACAGGGGGAAATATAGAGGGTGGGGATAGCATCTTTTGTACAATATCTTTGAGCCTGGGACCTCTCAGTAAAAAAAAATGCATTTGTAGGAGGGAGATTGGGGAGGGGGGGGGTGGTAATGAAAAAAAATATTGCTGGAGTTAATGAGCCTGTGACAAAATACATTAGTTAACTAAACTGAGCTGAATGTTGCATGTGGAGTTGGGGGAAGGGGTAGGTTAAGCTTTAAAGTTAAAGACAGCATTACTGGTAAGTGTGTAATGTGCCATGTGTGGAGCTATGGTAGAGCTTCAGTAAAATGTAATTGCAATGGTATTGATTGGGGTAAGGATTTTTTTTATAGAAACTGACAATTGCACTTTGCAAAGATGGTAATTAACACCATAGTTTAATAGATGGTGACCTTTTTGTTTATGTAGGGAAACTATTTATAATAATTTGCAAAGACTGTCTTTAAATATAAGAATAGAAACCAGGAATCAAAATGCCAATGAGAAGGATTTTTAAAATTTACAATTTATGTATGCATTTAGCTTGAAATTTTGTGCCTAAAATTTTTTTTCTACAGGTAATAAAAAATGTATTATGTTTAATAAAAATATTTTCATTATTACATTACATGTATTTAATAATTCAGACAGTTACTCAGGTATAAAAACATATTTTAAATTCTTAACTCTAATTTTATTTGGTACAAGTTTTACAAATTGGAAACATTTCTTTAAATACATTAGCAGTTTAACTTAAACATTAACAAAAATTACTTTGGACTATTTTAGTTAAATGACCTAAATATCTTATACTTATAATGAACAAAAGGCAAAAAACAAATGTGAAAAAATCTTGACACAACCTCGCCCCTGCCCAACTTCAATGTAATACAATTTTAGTATAACATATAAACCATTAGTTACCGTCAACTTTGCTATAATATACATTTCACTGTAATAATAATTAAAATATCAAACATATGGTATTCACACCTGCACATTTAAATCCATCTGGCTGTAGTACTAGACCATCTCTACACGAACACCTGTAGCTCCCTTCAGTATTTATACACAAACCTTCACATTTTGATGTTCCCAGTTTACATTCATCTAAATCTGTGTATTACATTTTAGTTAAGTGTTTAAAAAATAAGGGCATGATTTTGCTTCAGTGCTATTAAAGAATAATAAGATTAATAATAATAAGTTTATTGCTAACAAATTTGACTGTTGTATGTAGTTTTTATGGCTTAAATAGTTTTTAAAAGATCAAGAGACAGAATTATGTTGTATACCTGTACAAGTTTTATTGTTATTATACATGTATCCAGTGTAACAAGAGCAGGTGAAACTTCCTTCTAGGTTAGTGCAGTTTTGCGTACAGTTATTTAAGTTTTTGTTACTGCACTCATTTACATCTGCAAGAAACAATAATGTGATATTTTTATTTTAAACAGTTAAAGTATTGATAATTAATTATGAAAATGATAACACACTGTATAAAAATAAAGATCATCAACAAATAAAAAGAATATCATCAATAAATAACTAAATAAGAAATAATGCCATATAATTTTATCACAATTACCTTGACATTCACCATTCACTATTTGATAACCATCAAGACAGACACAGGTAGCAGAACCAGGTGTGTTTACACATTTTTCTTTATTTTTACATTTTAAAGTACCAGACTGGCACTCATTAATATCTTGATCACATAAAATTCCTTTAAAATACATGAACAATCTACATATGAAATGCAATATTCGGAGCTACTGTTATAAAATAATAAATAATAAAGTAATATTTATTCCACAATAAATTTCATTCATTTAAGTTAAAGACTAAGCAAATCCTGCCTTACAGATATTGATTACTAACCAGTAAATCCTGTCTTACAGACACATCCAGTTTTAGGATCACAATGATCTGACCCCAGACCACAGGAACAGCTGTTGGCACACTCCAAGCCCCAAGTTTCTCCATTGCAAGCTAATAAAATGATTAATATCATTTTCAATTTTCTGACTCATATTTTGTTGCAAAAATGATTTTAAAAAATTATGACAGACTTACCTATACAAGTTCTTCCATCATTGTCTAGTTTGGATCCTGTCTGGCAAGTGCATGTGTAGCTTCCATTTGTGTTTGTACATCCATTCTTATTTGTGCACAGATTTAACTCATCTGTGATACACTCATTTATATCTTAGGGTAAACACATCAATGTTAGTGTGACATTTATATATATGCAACATGGCTATAAGAAGCAATATTTTTTTATTTCCAAATCCATATCTATGGTAAAATATCTAGGAACCAATTTTTATTATTCAAAAACATATGCTTGATAGAAAGAATACACACTATTAAAAGAACACACAGACAAATAAAATGTTTACATCAACATTACCATAATTTAGGTAATTATCACATACTGGTTGAAGTAAACATCCAGCAAATTTCAAATTATTTAATTGACTGTAGTAGGAGTTTTTAATATATTTCATTTTTTATTAAACATTCATTAAGCTAATTATTTTCTATTACATGCAAACTTTCTTAAAGTCTCTGTTGAATATTTACCTTCGCATTGTCCAAGTTTATTAACTTTGTATCCTTGAGGGCAGAAGCAAACAGCTGTGTTGTTGGAATCTCTTCTACATCCATAGGAGCAATTCATATTCTGTACAACGCATTCTTCAAGAACTGCATAAATAAAGAGTAATATATTTATAAATTCACATATAGATAAGAAAAAAGTAATTAAAGATGAAAATTAATTAAAAATGAAAATTAATTGACAATGAATCCAATCTTAAAAAAAGACAAAAACAAAAGTGCTAAAAATACAGTCATAAATATTCATACAACTTACTGATCCTCAGAGAACACACTAAGCTTTTAATGTTTAAACCAGTTTAGCCACTTATTTATTTCACCACTAATTTATTTCGCACAAGCCTTTGATTCAGCTTAATATCAATTCTATAATTACTAATGAGTTATTTTTTTAATTATGTCTCTTGGTTAACTTTCACACACTATTTTAAAATGATGACTTATCAATAATAACGAAGTTATTCTATGGTTAAATAAAAATCAATGTTTACTTTCAACTGAAATACCTCTATATAAATGAAAAAAAAAACAATTTGCATCTTCAATTTGTATTTTATTGGTGGTTTGTTTCTAAATGAGAATTTCAGTGAAAAATAAATGGATTTGGCTTAGAATTTCTTGTGAATTTTTCTGGAATTGTTTTTTTAAATTAAAAACCAAATATTACTTATGAGCTTTTTTTTTTTATCTGTGTGGACCTTCATACACACACAGAAAGGGATACATGTTTTAGGCATTATATGTATATGTTAATATTTTAAAAAAATTATAAATCATTTCAAACCTTTTTTACTACAAGTCTTTCTGTCATCATTTAATATGTAACCAGCGTAACACTGACAATTGTATGTTCCAGGTTTATTGACGCACATTTGTTCACAGTCATGTATGTTACTTGTACATTCATCAATATCTGAGGAAAAGATAACAATAAATACATATCACAATTAAAATAAAAATATTCTGAAAATGTTTTCTATAAAATAAACTTTAGAATACATTACGAGATTTATTTGTAATTCCAGTTTATTAATAAAAAATCGTAGCTAATGCACTGCAAAAGTTGTTTTTTTTAAAAAATAAATATTGATGCATAGAAAACATTACCCTGACAAATGTTCTCAAGCCTGGCATAACCTGGTCGACATCCACATCTGTAACTTCCAGGAGTGTTGACACAGACTTCAAAGTGTAGATTACAGGCAATGTTGCTGGCTTCTATGCATTCATCAATATCTAAATTTATGGCGAAGAAAAGTTTTCTAAGTCAATTCCAAACTACTTATAGATAAATCATTTTAGATAATTATGAGTAGAGGTACTTTTTTCAAGTTGAGATTCAATAGAAATTTAAGTGATGTAAATTAGACATTACTAAAGATATTATGGTGGGGAGAGAGCATGAGTGTTAACTAGAGACTGAGTTGTGTTCTCCATGTGTGTGTGTGTAGCTGGACAGGGTAAAAGCAGGGAGTTAATTATGAGAATTGAGTGTGGCAGAACACCTGGAGAGTGAGGTTGTTGAAGGACTGTGAATAGGAGTATTGTGATCTTGTTTTCTAATAGACTTAAGATATTCTTTTGATTAAAGTTTTCAAGTGTTAATTCAGCAATTCGGGCTTGTGTACTTATTTGTGTGGATGTGGTTTCCTATTAATCCGGCCTTGACTGACAGATACATTTACTAAAAGCTATGCAAAAGGGAAAAAATTTGTTTTTAATACCTTGGCATGTCTCATTCTTCAACTTGTATCCAGTAGGACACTGACATCTGTAGGAACCAATTGTGTTTTCACATACATAGCCAGATGGGCAAACATCAGGCTGAGTGCATTCATTTACATCAATCTCACAGTTGACCCCTGTCCACTGACTGTTACATACACAGCCTCTGACTCGGTCACAGGTTCCTCGGCTGTTGCACTGGCAAATTTGCTCACAATTTTCACCATATCTTGGGTTCTCACAGGCTAGAACATTTTTTTATTTACATTCTTTTATCATAGAGGATCACAAACAATTATTTTAAATATTAATTAGGTAGCCATTATAATTAGAAACTATATCATATCAAGTTAATCTAGAAGTACAGTGCTGAGCCTAAATTATACTAAATTAGTTTCTAGGTAAAGAAACTAGATTACATTGAAATTTTCTTTAAAGGATATGCAATTGCTAATGCATTGTATGCATTTTTCAAGCAGACAAATTATTGTATAATAGGCAGTACTATTATAAGTTGACATTCACAATGATCTCTTCTATATATAAAAATGCAGCCAGAGCATGTATGTACCGTTATGTATTTATGTACAAAAACACATTGCACACTGTAATAATAATATTTGGCTGTAATAATTATATTTGACCTAGAAATTCAGACACACCATGTCTTGAACAGAAGTAGATAGCTCATAAACTATTTTCAGGATATATGATTTCCTTTAATTGTAATATTGGTGTAATTTTTTAAAGTATTTTTTAAGGTTTGAGTTTGAGTGTTAATATTAACTTCGAACTAGAATTTCTTTAGTAGTTCACATTTGCGTGTATAAATAATTTATGGTATGGTAATTTTTATTATCTTTTACCATTTGTGTTTCTCAAGAGTTTGAATAATTTGTGTTTGTGTGTATTCCTTCAAATAGGAATCATGCATATAAAATGTGATAAAATGAACATCTAGGACAGCAAAATCATAGAGCACAATTTAACAATGATGCTGAAATACAATCAAATTGAAGGCAACTAGATTCCTAAAAAAAAACATCAAACTAGACTTCAGTCTAATACTAAAAGGAACCAGACACGAAGGCAGCATGAGACCTTAGAAAGGATATCTTAAAGAGCAATATTAACACAAAAACCAATATGGTTGCAGCAATAAATCATAAACTGCTTGAAAAAATGCCCAGTGACCCCTAAGTTTACAACTTAATTACAAATCACAAGTCTCTCTGATCCACTATAATGATATGGTGAATAATTCAACAGAATTTTTGAATTCATTAAACGAACTCAGCTTCCCTTCTTACTAATCCTAAAAAATTGTGGCTCAAATAATGCTTCTGTATAATCTGGATCTGCCAAAACTATGACATGGCTTTAGTTTGGACAGTCAAGGTCTAGCAATGTTATAATATAGAGCAAACCATAGCTATTATCCCCCCGAATTCCAATTATATCAAAGGAAACACTCATGTCACAAAGATTGCAAAAGTAATTTAAACTTGAAACTGCAATGTCTATAACCAAGTTTCAGGGGTAAACATTCAAAACTATGAGTTTACAAGAAGACTTTTGTACATGGTATGTGGCGTGCTAGAGGGTGAGATGATCAAACCAGCTAAAGATTTAAAATAGGGGAAGGATGGTCATGCTATAAAACACTCGCCTGTTGACTTGAGAGCCACAGGTTTAATCTCTGTTGAAAATCAAGGGAATTTTTCAGGTTATGGTTAAAGTCCTCACTACATCTCCTGTGGTGCCTCCATGGCCATTGCACTATCAACTAAGGTGGGGATGAAAGAAGGGCACCATAAAAACCGTCCCATTAGTAGTTTATAGAATCTTATGATTCCTTCTCATCCTTACAGGGAATTCACACACAGACTTAAACATCAATTGAAAAAAACACAGCAAACAAGTTGATTACAAAGAAATATTGTCAATAGCAACCCCCCCCCCCCTTCCCAAGGGAGTTTTAAGTTTTCAGAGGGTCTATTTACTTCATTTTTATTTTACTTCTTCGAAATCTATTTTGTTGATTCTTATAAAAACTCTACAATGCATTATTTTTCTATCATCTGCAAATACCATGTCTTCCCCAGCGTCGCCTGGGATATTGTTAGTTATTGCTTTTTAATAACAACAATCTAAAACATTTTGGCTCAAAGAAACAATGTGATATTTATAATGTGATGAAATGAAAAGAATATGACTAAATGTCAGCATGTCACTATACCTTCACAAGAAATCTGGTCAGCAGCTAACTTGTATCCAGTGTGGCAAGAACAAGCATAGCTCCCGAGTGAATTGACACAAATGTGACTGCATGGTTGGTTGCCGGATTGACATTCATCAATATCTAATAAAAGTATTATGACAATATACATAAAGGCTGAAAGAAATATTAAAAACTGTTTATCCTATACCTACAAAGTTATTTTTCTTTCATGAAAAGGATCTAATTCTATAAATTTTTCACTTTATAAGATTGGATTCAAACAAAAAATTGGAGACTATCTGGCTTAGTCTATAAAAAACATTCTCTACATTCTTTGATCTGACAGATGTAACAATGTAAGGTTTTTAAAAGCTAAATAGTGGCTCATAAAAAATATTTACAAACATTGGTAAGTCTAAGAGAGCTCAAAATATAGAAAGCATAGGAATTTAGGATGAGAATAAAGTTTTTTGATGAAAAGTGAAAAGGTAAAAAGAGAGCATTAACTAAAAACTTTGGCATTAATCTTTTTGTGATACTGGACCATCCTTTTGACACATTAAGCCAGAAACTCAAATAATAAGTAAAGTTCCTTTAACCCTTAAGATACATTAGTTCATAGTTCATCTGTTTATACAGCCCCTATATATTGAGAGATTGATTAGTTAATACTAAATCCCAGCTGCCTTCATCTCCATTAAGTAATACAGTACCCATTTAAAGTAATTAAAGCTGGATTCCTATCCTGAATTCCTACCAAAGTCAAAGTTGTAATCAGGATTAAAGTTTTATTGCTACAAATAAGTAAATTAAATAGAATAAATATTCATTGATGGGATTGGCAGGGATTTAAAAATTCATAAACTTTTTTCACTGTGCACATTTTCAAAATGCTGAAAAGAAAAATATTTTCCATAAAAAACAACAATAAAACAAGAATATAAAAAACATTAAATACAACCTCTACAATTTGTAGGATCTTTTGGATCCACTTCATAGCCTATCCTACAGCTGCAGTTTACTTGACTGCTGCCAGTTATTTGACAAATTTGTTGACAAGAATAGCATGATGACTGTTTATGGGGATCTGTAATTTAAAAAAAGAATTTTAAGCCAATAATTTTAATTCAATGAAAAATAAATGTATTTGATGTAAATTACTTTTTTAAACCTACCTAGTGTACATGTTTGGCCATTACTGTCCAATGTGTAGTCTGAATAGCATGAACATGTGTAGTTGCCATTGTTGTTGATACATTTCTGTTGACACGTAGAGGTCCTCTCTTCACACTCATTAATATCTGGTAAAGAAATACTGATCTCATTGTTCCAAATAATATTTTCAGTAAATTAAGTTTAAGTTAACATTGTTTTCAATACCCCCCCCCCCCTTGTCTTAGTTCACATATAAATATCACCTCATAACGAATTACCTTTGCATGATTTTTGGTCTGCCATATTCAGTCTGTATCCATCTGGACAACTACAAAAATAAGATCCCTCAGTATTTGTACATGATCCTTCACAAGTGTTAACAGCGTTACATTCATCAATGTCTAAAAATGAGAACAGTGTGCATTTATGAATGTGCTATTGTGTATTTCAAATTTAAAGATAAATAGGACTGGTTGTGGAAACATTTTGTATATATACTTCAAATAATCTCGCATTGATTTTTAAAAAATTTAAGTTTGACAAATCAAGTGAAAAATAAAAGCACATGCAAAACTGTAAATATTTTTTACCAACACAAGTTCCATTCCATTCTGTATAACCTGTAGGACAAGGGCCACAACTGTATCCCACAGGATTATTTCCCTGTTGCTCTGCCGTTAGATCTGTGCAGTTTTGTCCAACAAAACAAGGATTTACTTCACAAGCATTTAGTTCTGACTCACATTCTTTTCCTACAGACATAGACAATATTGTGAAATGTCCATGAAAAGTTTTTATAAAAAGATTTAAAATTATCAAATATTAAAACAAGCAATCTAAGCCTGTTCCATTCTGGACACAGGACGTGTTAGAGCATTTTCGTATTATGTATCAGTACGTATGCTATCTCTCAGTAAATATTTGTAAATTTTGTAAATTTTTATAAATTCAATTGTGTAATGCATATATCTGAAAAAAAGATATTAAAAAGACGTTTCTTTATATTTGAAAACAAAATTATTTTCTCTTAAATCTAACTACAAGTGGTTTGTGGTCACTGAAATAGGACTCATAAATGAAACATTCTAAATTGTAGTCATTTAATCGTCCGAAAACTCCGTCAATTGTTGTTTGATAATTATATATTATGGGTTTTATAAAAAGTACGGGAAGTAAGTCATGTTGAATAACTGTTACAAAAATAAATAATGATTACGCCCCTTTGATTAGCTTTTATTATTTATATTTAAAATATAAGCAAAACGGTACATAAAAAACTCTTATATTTTGGCCCTGAGAGGTCAAATCGCGAAATGGACTTTTGATGTATACTTGGCAGGCCAAGACCTACAAAATGATATATACATCATGGGTCTAGGACTTATGGTTGCTTAGATATAGGGCGCTCCATTGTTAATATAGCTTATATAGTAAAAAACAGTACTTTATAAGCCCCCTTTTACGGCCCTCAGAAATCAGATCGCGAAATGGACTTTTGCTGCACACATGGCAGGCCAAGACCTACACAATGATATATACATCATGGGTCTAGGACTTATAGTTGTTGAGATCTAGGGTGATGACGGACAGACAGACAGACAGACACAAAACGGGGACAATAGAGCATTTTTTTTTCGATAATGCTCTAAAAATATAATCAAGATAAATTTACCTGTGTAAGCAGGAAAGCAACTGCAAGGCTGTATCTGAAACCAACCATTTTCATGTTCTTTGTATAAGGCATTTTCATTATTACAGACACCTTTTCCATTGCATGAAGGACAAATTGTTATAGGAATAAGTAAAAACGGGGAATAACTTCCCTTCGCATCCTTAGCACGTATTCTATTATAGAAGAGAAATAAACAATTAAACAGGGATGACAAAAAAATAATAAAAACAAAAGTTAAGTAGATTACGGTCAAGGTGATACAGTAAAGTCTTTGAAATGTAATTATTTCATTATTATTGGGCTGAAATGTTAATAAGCCATCAAAATAAAAAATAAAAAATCTAAGGAATGGATAAGAAGACCTACTAACAATAAAAAAAAAATTAATAAGCATCCTTGATAATTCAATTTTCATCCATTTGTAAAGATGTTTAGGGCCATTAACTTATTAAGAAACACTTTTTGTTCTTGATTCTTGCGTCACTCCTACCCCATAACACTGTGTGTCACACTTTTGCAACCCACTTAGTATTTTACATTGACAGTTACTATCTGTATGTTCATACAAAGAGATATTTTGCTATACATGTTTCATTAAAATGAAATCCATGAATCAATATGTGAAAAAAAAAGTTGCCTTCTATGAAACTGATTTTTTTTCTTAAGATATAAATGACATTAAAACACTAACTTTATTCAAATGCATTTATTTATCAAAACAGTCTACTCAAATCAAAGGTACATTTGCGTGAAAAAGGCTCTTGTCCTTGATGTTTATCAGAGGCATTTTTTAACAAGACTTTAAAATTCATTATATAATAATGAATAATTATATATAGATTTGTAGGTAATTTTTGTAACGGGTATGTGTGATGTCCTAATGGGATGGTTTTTGCAATGCCCTTCTTTCATACAATGGCCATGGAGGCATCTTTGGGAGATATTGCATTGACTTTAACCATGACCTGAAAAATCCATTGGTCCTCACTGGAGATCGACCCACATGACCATTCATCCTGCTGTATTTGGGTATGGGGCATGACCATTCATCCTGCTGTATTTGGGTATGGGGCAATCCATTTTTTCTTTAATCCTATTATTTAGGGAGGTGGTAGTCTAAGATTGTGTTATATGATGCAAACTTTACTCTAAAATATTCATAAAATCAAATAAAATATGCAAATTACTATCTAGTTAAATAGCTATTGAATGGTAAGATAAAAATCCATTTCAATTATGCATGTATCATAATACCAAACAGTGCCGCAACCAGCAAAAAATGCTGGGGGGGGGGGGGGGGGCT
The DNA here is from genome assembly GCA_021962125.1 of Bulinus truncatus. Taxonomy (NCBI): domain Eukaryota; kingdom Metazoa; phylum Mollusca; class Gastropoda; family Planorbidae; genus Bulinus; species Bulinus truncatus. The sequence continues at coordinate 4,835,588 of JAGDYQ010000004.1, forward strand.
CACATATAGAAAAAAGACAGTTTATATAGTAAAATATGTGTGTTGATTTGGTCGGGGGGGGGGGGGGGGCTCAATACTAGTCTATATATTTACAAAATTGCTTGTTATCTTTATGGCAATTGGAAAAAAATATCATCGATTGGGGTAGGGGGAGGGAGTAGGACTGACATTTAGTTAGAGGGAGGGGGACTATAGAATTTACTATATAACATTCTAAAGCAAGGGGAAGGGAAAACACATTTTTTGAAATTTTTGTGCTATATAACTAGAGAACCCTTGTGTTTTTTCAACCAGCACAGAATTCTTAGCCATTCAACAACAAACTTAGCATTTCACTTCTTTTATTTTAACATGAACTGATAGGGTGTAGGGGAGGAGTACACGGCTTAATTTTGAAAGTGTTAGAAGGGTTCATCCGGTTAATGTCAATGATATATTCTAAATCAAATGCTCTCCACCTAGGTATAGAATGGGTTGAGCAACTAATGTTATAAAGTGGACGGATGGTTGGGTGGTAAAGCGCCAGACTGACGACCTGAGGGTCCCTGGTTCGATCTCTGGTGAGGAATTAATGGATATTTCAGGTTATGGCTTAAGTCGTTGTTACATCTCAAGTGGTTCCTCCCTGGTCATGAAAGAAGGGCACCATAAAAACCGTCCCATTAGTGGTTTATAGGATCTAAGAGATTTCAACTCATCCTTACAGGGACTAATGTTATAAGGGAGACAGATGGACATGTGGTAAAGCACTCGACTGTTTTTGCAATGCCTGAGAGTATTGGGTTTGATCTACAGTGAAAAAAAAAATAACAGAATTTTCTAGGTCTCAGCAAAAGTTCCCTCCATGTCAACCGTGGTGCCTCCATTAACATTGCACCTCTGGATATGGTGGAGAAGAAAGAAGTACAGAACATAAACATTTCCATAATGGCTTATAGGATCTAATAGTTAAACATCTCTTTGTAACAAGAACTTTACAGACTAACATTATGTTATAAAAACCAACATAAACCCAGCATTGACTTTTGGACATTTTTTTTTCGATGTTATTTCTTGGTAATGCCTCCTAAGATTTTTGAAGGTGTAATTTTTTTCCATGTAATAAACTAAAAGTACCAAAAATAATGAAGTCAAACCTCAACAGTATTGGTCTGTTAAGATCTGGAGTGAAGTATATATATCCGGTTTCATCTATACTGACATCTATGAAATCATCTACTTTTTCAAAAGTGATTAAATCATTGTTCTCATCATGTGCTGTTACCCTCAGTTTAGACTGTTGATCTTGTTTTACTAGCCAGCAACCATATTTGTCTAGGCTGCCATTCATCACCTGAATTGTTGGTGGAGAATTAGCTGCAAAAATAAAACAACTTTTAGTTAAGATAATTTATAAAGGACAGTTGGAAACTAATTGAAAATGTATTTACTACACCCAAAAGAAAAACAACACTTGAGATCAAATTTTATCACCTTAGAGTTATTAAAAATACCTAAATTTTGAACCAACATTTCCATTTCTTCACCAAAGTTTTTGGTATTTTGAGTGAATTTCTTGTCGCCAGTTGCAAGATAATCAAATTTACAAGCATAATCCTTATCTCCACAAAATGAATTAGCCTCTGCTGTCTGACTTTGATCTGCTTCATCTCCAAACTTTGGTACAAAGTCTGGGTGTTGGTATGTAGCTGTATTTTCTCCTGGTCTATAAACAAACACTGAATTCTCTGATGTAACAACCCCTAAAAAGAAATAAGGGGAAAAAGTATTAGTAGTGCCTTAATGTTTATAAAATTGTTTTCTCTATTCATCTCTTCCATCCCACAAAAAAAAAACTTAATCATAGGAAGATTTAAATCTTCATGTCTATATAGAATTAAACATTCAATTACATTTTGGAGCAAATTGTTGATAAATTTGTCTTTCAGTTAAGTTGGCAGGTAAGACATTTCCATCAGGCAGAATGAATTCATCACTTTTGTTTCCATTGAAGTTTCCAAGTAGACCTTTTGTTTTATTGCTAAATGATTTAGGAACATTCACTTCTATTATCAGACTCTTCACAGCAGCATGAACAGTGATTGACACTCCTAGACATGTGGATTTACATAGCTCTGGATTATTTCTATAATGTACATATGTTCAAACAAGTATTAAATTAATTGTACTCTCTAAGTCTTATTAAAGAAACTGGTCCAAGGTGGATGAAATCATTTACCACAAGGGAAAGTGACAACTGCCAAGGTTTTATTAAATGTGTACTCCCTAATGACACTTATAGTTGTCGTAGACATGATTATGTCAGGCCCATTTTCTTTGTAAAAATCATTGGTGATGTCGATATCATTGGCCATTAAGATTAAAGCTGAAAAGAATTACCACAGAAACATATGTTATACTAACATACATCTGAATCAGAGATGAGCGGACAGCGGACGCGTCCGCTTGCGGACGCAGATCCGCAGACTTTTCCGAATCCGCGGACTGACAGCGGATGCTTCGTATGGATAAGTTGCGGACTCGCGGACTGACGCGGATCTTCTTTAGTGTAACCATAAAAAATTTCAAGTCATTTAAACAGCTAAATTTCAGCAATGCGGACGTGCGGACTGACTGCGGACCAATGTTGTAAGATTCTGCGGACGCGGACACGGATCATTGATAGAAATCCGCGGACGGACGCGGGCGCTAAATTTCAAGATCCCCACACCTCTGATCTGAATCTAGGCATCTCAAAAAAAAAAGTGACAGAATTTTGCCTTAAAATCTGACATTTTGGAATCAAATATTCCCGCACATAGTAGATGCAATTTTTTAGTGCTTTTTTCATAGCAAAGATGACCTTTGTGTCACACACACAAGCTTCGGAATAGTTAAAAGATGTAATTAAAGCCTGTTGTGTGATATTGTCAATTAATTCAAAGTTTATTTTAAGCTTATCTTTGTGTTTTGTGTTAATCTTTAAATTTCTTCAACAGCTTAGTGTATTCACTATAACAATATCTATCACTGTGCCTTAAAAATCAACTGTATGGACTATAAAAATCTTGGATTATTTTGTGGGACACAAGAAAGGTTTAATACATTTTTATGACTATTATACAGTTGATTCCGCTTAATTGGGACACATCAGGACCGAGGCTTTTTGTCCCAATTAAGCGGTGTCCCAATTAAGCGGAATCCACTGTATATGTAATTGTATTGATTTTAACAAAAAAATTGTTTCTATTCTTTGAAACATCAAGAACATAAAGCATGAATAGGTAACTTTTTTATCAATTCTATTTATATTTATAGTCTCATATATTGAGAATGATGAATATTTGTTTTTCAGTGACTCTTTAAATGGATTTGAAAACAAGTCCAGTGCGCTGGAGAGTGGTTGCAGAGGCCCATTGCTCCACAAGGAGTTCAAGGCAAAAGCAGTTGCTTGATGTCAACACTCTCTTTAGAGCCTTAAGGGTTGTGATGGAACTCAAAATGAGAAAAATGTCTTTTTTTTTTAAAATGCCTATGGGTTCTTTGTTCAACGGCCTTTTCACTACTGGTTAATATGAGGGCATAACAATTTGTTACTGAGGGGTAAGCAGATCTGCATAAGCCACTGATTCAAAAAGAATTTATAACTACTGATGGGCACACTTAGGAATCCTGACAGGCATTTACCCCTGAGGCCAGCAAAGTCAATATAATGTAGTGCAACTTCACTAAAGGGCCATCTAGGCAGATGAAGTATTGAATCGACTTCTGTAACCACAGCATACAAAGGGATTGTGTGGTTAGCACAATGCCCAGCTGCTTTTACCTACCCAATTTAAGTCATATTACCCTTTTAAAGCTAGGTACTTTTGAGGGACTTAAAATAAAACCAACTTTCCCTAGACTCTGTACTAAGTCCCTTAGTTCTCAACAAGAATCAAACCTGGGTGTCAGGTCTACAGTCGAGCGCTCTACACCACTCAGATGAGGGGACAGATGGTCGTAGGGTAAAACACTTGATTGTTAAACTGATGATCCCTGGTTTGATCTCCAGACCAATGGATTTTTAGGTCATATTAAAGTTCTTGCAATATCTCCAAAGGTGCCTCTATGGCCATTGCACTATCTTCTATGGTGGGGATGAAAGAAGGAAACATAAAAACCATCCCATTACAGGTTCATAGGTTCACACCACTTGGACACTTGTCCACCTGTCCTTCAATAATACATGTTTTCTTATAAAACACAGGCGTATTGTAAAATTTAAAATGTAAACAACTGAAAATTAATCAAAAGAATAATGATATACATGTTTTTGAAGATGATAACTCCACTTGAAACATGGACTCATTTGATTCTCTAGCAGCAAATCCAATAAACACAGTTGCATTAATTAAAGTTCCATTGGATGCTTCAGCTTGTCCTGTTCTAGTCTGAAATACATTCCAATTACATGTGCAGAAAATAGTCATTAGTAAAAAAAAAAGGTGGAGAAATGGTAGGCCTACTAACCCTATATAGTAAATAATTATAATAAAGTTTAACAATTATTGAGTACTTAATGATTTCATTTTAATCAGTGTTTCCAAACATTATTTATGCCATGTGCCACCTAAGCCATTCTTAAAGTCTTATGTTCAAACCTCCTAAACCCAAATATTTTAGTACATATTTAACCCAATTGCCTTTTCTCCTGAGCGGCAATCTATTGTCTATTTGTTTTGTCTGATGTGTAGGAGATAGTTACAGGTTTATAAGTTGGTAAACACTATAAAATGATATCTTATTTTTTTTAAAATACTAATTTTCAATGCCTTTTCTATTTTTACTCGAAAAAATTACATTTTCATTTACTTAAGCTATCTGTTACGGGTCCTTATATTGAAGATACTTGTAGAGGTTGTAATAAATCAGACAACACAAATCACGAAGTTAACTCCAGTGAAGTAACGTCAAACAATCGTTTAATTCTTGAACATGAACTGACATAAAGGTAAATCCAGGAGGAGTACAATAGCAAACTGAAAATATGCATCCATCTACATCGATGCCCAAAGCTAGACTCTACTAATACATGCATCCGCATCCTATGATGCACAGAGCTCGACTAAATATAAAACAAAACATGTGCTCCCAACTGTCGGTTAATATACGTCATTTGTACCAAATGACGTATACACTAAAGCTCCCAATATTTACACTCAAGATGGCGGAATGACGCCATGGATACTGCGGTGGGCGGAGCCTAGCGAATTGCGTCATCAAACTTAGACTATATCATTTCTCAACATTTCTCCCCTCTACCTAAGCATGATGTAATCATGTAAAACCCAATACTAATACCGACAAAAGGAAGCCACATGAAACAAAGTTCAATCATAGAACATATCCAAATCATCATAACAACAAAATAAATTATCCAATGATTAATCAAATCAATATTGCATGGAAGCATAAATCAATACATGCAAACATTATAATAAATATCATCAATTTTATATGCATAAACATAATGAATTAAATTCAAATTTCTCATCATTTTTTCTTTTTCGTCACTGATATTTATTATTTTATGATCGTTTTTTTTTCTATGTGACTTGTTTACTTTTTTTTTTATGTCACTTGTTATTCCATTCCATTTTTTTTTTCATGTGACTTTTGTTTAGTGTCTTTTTTTTTATGTCACTAGTTATTCTTCATTATTTTTTTTTTCAGTGACTTCTCTTTTTTTTATCATAATCATCAATTATTATTAAATATCATTATGTCATCATTTAAACATATACGAGCAAACATGTCATCATATAAACATATAATACATGTAACATAGACATTATGGTACACAGGATTTCTTACTGCCAGGACATAGTTTGGTTAAGAAAAAATATTAAAATCTCTCCAATTCCCATTAATATTTCTCTCCGTGGTGGGGGTGAAACCATATCTTGCTCTTCTACCCTGATTATAAATATTACAGTCATTCTTGCAACATCTCAACAAACATGTCCTACATGAACAGTGGTAATGAGGGATAAATTCTGGCTCATTAAAATTTACTACATGTCTAACATGGGGATTTTTATGGGGATATCTACTGCAATTATTATAAGTTAGACATCTAACTGTGTTAAAATGGTTGTATCGACCAATAGGTGGGTCCTTCCATTCACGGTTTTCATTTCTTTTATTTCCTTTTCCATACGACCATCTATTTGTTTCTCTGGTTTGATCACCCTTACGTCCAGATTTCTTGATTTGAAAATCATAATACCTTCTTTGTTTCATTTCATTTTCACTTAGTTTCAAACATACATCCAGGGCTTTGCCTCTTATAAATCCTAAAATTGACGCGGCCCATGTATTCCTCGGCATACCCGCACTAGTAGCCAGCATTTCAAACCTAGACAAGTATGTGTCCATACTGTCAACGCCCTCTGTAAAATAAGGTAATTTAAGTGATGTGGTCACTCTATCACCCGCTCCGTTAGCTCCGGGGTTAGCTGACTGTCTATTGTTCTCAGACTCTAAGCGCGCCCTTTCGTTCGCGATTTCTTCCTTCCTCATTTCCCGTTCTGCCGCGGGAGAAATGTGGAGAAATAATATAGTAATAATATAGTCTAAGTTTGATGACGCAATTCGCTAGGCTCCGCCCACCGCAGTATCTATGGCGTCATTCCGCCATCTTGAGTGTAAATATTGGGAGCTTTAGTGTATACGTCATTTGGTACAAATGACGTGTATTAACCGACAGTTGGGAGCACATGTTTTGTTTTATAGTTAGTCTAGCTTTGGGCGTCTATGTAGATGGATGCATATTTACAGTTTGCTATTGTACTCCTCCTGGATTCACCTTTATGTCAGTTTATGTTCAAGTATTAAAGATTGTTTGATGTTACTTCACTGGAGTTAACTTCGTGATTTGTGTTGTCTGAATTAATACACCTTCTACACGTATCTTCAATATAAGGACCCGTAACATATATTTGGCATGGGTACAATGTAATTTTTGTCTCTTTGACAATAATAGTTAGGGTTCTTTCTTTCTTTCAGTATTATAATTCTTGAGGTTTGGTTATTCATTGATTTAAGTCCTCCTCTATGACATTCAGTGGTAAATGGAACCGAGTGTTTTACAATTGTACCTGTAGCATAAGAATTATGTTGCATTTCCTTATTTACATGTTTGCTTGCTTTATTATCTTGATGGGTTGCTCTGCCATCTCTGATTCTGGGTATGGTTCTCTTGTCCACTTTGATATAACTGGCGTCTTTATTTCCAACTGACGATTCAACTTTATCCAATCTGTTAATTTTATCCTTCAAACTTCCATTAATCTTTGTTTGAGAAGCTGTAATCACATCGCCTGATTCTATTTTCTTAACAAGTTTATTTACAATCCTCTCTATTGCTTCTACCCTAAGTGGTAGGTCTTCCAATGTAGTGCAGGTCTTTGATTTAGTACGTAGGTCATTTTCCCTGTCTAAAATCAATTTATTCAGTTCTGCCTGTATTTTTTCCTTCTCTGACTTGAGACGTTTATTTTCCAATTTTAATTTCTCATTTTCTTCAAGTATGCTGCATATACCATGTTTATCATCCTCAGCCTGCATTATGCCAGTAACGTTGCACATATGTTCCTCACTTATCTTCTCAACTTCATTAAATCCTTCCATCAGTTTGTCATTGTCTATTAACACGGACGATTTTTTCTTCTCTTCATCTTCTTTTTGTCTCTCTATACATGTGTTTGAAAAAATTTCACCATTAAAATTACCCAGCTTGGAGGATGTGGGTGATAAGCGAATATTATTGAATTTTTCCCTGTAATCATCACATGTGTTGCCATAAATCTTCATTAATGATTCTTTCACAACATCATAATTTTTCATTTCATTTTCACTTAGTTTCAAACATACATCCAGGGCTTTGCCTCTTATAAATCCTAAAATTGACGCGGCCCATGTATTCTTCGGCATACCCGCACTAGTAGCTAGCATTTCAAACCTAGACAAGTATGTGTCGATACTGTCAACGCCCTCTGTAAAATAAGGTAATTTAAGTGATGTGGTCACTCTATCACCCGCTCCGTTAACTCCGGGGTTAGCTGACTGTCTATTGTTCTCAGACTCTAAGCGCGCCCTTTCGTTCGCGATTTCTTCCTTCCTCATTTCCCGTTCTGCCGCTCTTTCTTCCCTCTCTCTCTGTTTTTCTTCCCTCTCTCTCTGTTTTTCTTCCATCTCTTTCTTTTCCTTTTCCTTTCTTTCTTCCCTCTCTCTCTGTTTTTCTTCCATCTCTTTCTTTTCCACCCTTTCTCTCTCTACAGATACCCAGGTTTGTAACTCCTGGCCTGTAAGGCCAAGTGCTTTACCAGCTTCAACAATATTTAAAATTGATGACATGGCAGTAACCAAACCCAATTATAACTAATAAATGAAAATGTTTGATACTATATATCATACACAAAAAATATTCTATTATGTCATCAACATACAAGTAATAACAAAATAAATACAATAAACCAGCAAATTAAATGTTTTGGCTGCTCAGGGTGGACCCTATTTTAACCTCTACTGTATTAAATACAGAATTCCACCAAGAACAACAAACAAATAATTACACCAGATTTCAATATTCTAATAATAAATATATATATATATATAAAAAATATGCCAACTTACATATAAAGAAATACACAATAGTAAATTCTGTTCCTTGACTTCGATGGTTGATCCTCGGTGATCCCGGTCCGCGATGTTCGATGCGGGGTTGACTAACACACGGGTTGATCGTCGGTGATCCCTGTCCGCGATGTTCGATGATCCTTGGTTGATCATCGGTGATCCTATGGTGGGGTCCTCTGACGATGGGGAAGTGATTCCACACGGCAACGTCGGCCCCGTCAGTATACAGCAACTCTGGCCACTTTAAACAGTAAAGTTGGCCACTTCAGCAACAGTAGGGTTGGCCTCTTCAGCAAACAGCAAGGTTGGCCTCTTCAGCAAACGGCAAGGTTGGCCTCTTCAGCAAACAGTGGGGTTGGCCTCTTCAGTGGCAGCAGGGTAGGCCTCTTCAGCAGACAGCAGGGTTGGCCACTTCAGCAAACGGCAAGGTTGGCCTCTTCAGCAAACGGCAAGGTTGGCCTCTTCAGCAAACAGTAGGGTTGGCCTCTTCAGTGGCAGCAAGGTAGGCCTCTTCAGCAAACAGTAACGTTGGCCACTTCAGCAAACAATATGGTTGGCCACTTCAGCAAACAGTAACGTTGGCCACTTCAGCAAACAGTAACGTTGGCCACTTCAGCAAACAGTAACGTTGGCCACTTCAGCAAACAGTAACGTTGGCCACTTCAGCAAACAGTAACGTTGGCCACTTCAGCAAACAGTAACGTTGGCCACTTCAGCAAACAGTAACGTTGGCCACTTCAGCAAACAGTAACGTTGGCCACTTCAGCAAACAGTAACGTTGGCCACTTCAGCAAACAGTAACGTTGGCCACTTCAGAACACAGTTTTCACGGCGCGCACCCAGGGTGTTGGCCGCCACGTAATTCACCGATGAATACTTAACCGGTAATTACAACGAGTCTTAATGTACTCACTCCGCTGCCCCTGAATCCAGCTAAGTCAGTCAGTTCAACGTCGGAGGTGCCAAATATATGTTACGGGTCCTTATATTGAAGATACTTGTAGAGGTTGTAATAAATCAGACAACACAAATCACGAAGTTAACTCCAGTGAAGTAACGTCAAACAATCGTTTAATTCTTGAACATGAACTGACATAAAGGTAAATCCAGGAGGAGTACAATAGCAAACTGAAAATATGCATCCATCTACATCGATGCCCAAAGCTAGACTCTACTAATACATGCATCCGCATCCTATGATGCACAGAGCTCGACTAAATATAAAACAAAACATGTGCTCCCAACTGTCGGTTAATATACGTCATTTGTACCAAATGACGTATACACTAAAGCTCCCAATATTTACACTCAAGATGGCGGAATGACGCCATGGATACTGCGGTGGGCGGAGCCTAGCGAATTGCGTCATCAAACTTAGACTATATCATTTCTCCACACTATCAATTTTGCAAAAATGGCAAAATATGGATTGCGACTTTCATACATTTTTTTTAATCTATTTTTATGTCAATAATAAATATAAAAAGGGTCAGCTCTATGAATTTAGAAACATAGAATCATGCAATCTTGACTTGACTGGTATAAAATTAAATCTAATATTTTTGTTGACTGAAAGAAATTTATGTTTTAGGGAAATAGAATATTTTTTGAGAAATTAATAATCTTGAGGAAAAAGTCACTAGAAAACAGTTAAAGCTTGCACAACATAGAAAACACTGCAATAAACAGTCATAAAAAAATTCAACATTTAATTATCTATACAGTAACAGTTGCTCCAAACCTAATAAATAATACTACTAATCAAGAATACAGATCTGATAAAAATAAACAATTTATTATTTAGTTGCCGTTACAGTTAACAGTCATAAAGAAATAAAAAACTTTTTACATCATTTAGCAGGCTTGCGGAGCCGGGGCCGAGGAGCTGGGAGCCGCTACTTATTGCTGGAGCCGGAGCCGAAAAAATCTGGCGGCTCCACAGCTCCCAAATTTTTTTTTAAAGCAGAATTTTTTTTTTATCTTTAAAATTCCAAATTTGTTTGATTGTTTGCCTCCTACCATTTGAAATGTTGTCATTTTTACGAACGCCACAACAGTAACAGCGTTTAAATGATAGCGTGCACGCACATCACCACAAGAAATCTTTAATGGGGAATCGTTTTGTGTTCGGTTTAAATCTCATTTACCCTCCGAAATTTTTTTAATGGCATGTTATTTTGTTATAAATAATGTTAAAACAGTTTCATAGAATAATTGTATCAATCATTTAAAATAAATTTTTACTATGACGACAAATAGAACGCGTCATTTTGTATTATTATTTGACCGCGAATTTGTAATAGACTAAAAACAAAATGGTCGCTTTCTGTATTTCACAATTTTATTATAAACAGAATATCTGAAATAGAGCAGATAAACTTATAAGGCTGTGGCTATTCGGACCCGGGTCCCAATAAAATAAGATTGTTATTCGGACCCGTGGCAAATATGCACTAAGCTTAGCTATATTTAAACTTTATTAGACGGAACCCGACAAAATAATAATACAGAGTCCGCTTACTGGAACCCTAGACACTGAGTATAGATTAAATCATACAATTCAAACAATTATAAAAAAATAATAATAAAGTTTATGTATCGCTAAGCTAAGTGCATATTTGCCACAGGTCCGAATAACAATCAGACTTTATTGGGACGGGGTCCGAATAAAAATCTGAGTTTATTGGTACCCGGGTCTGAATAGTCACTTCGAATTTATAAATAATAGATATAAATACTGAAGTCTTTAAAATATTTTAAATAATGTATCATTTCACTATTTGCTAATTTGATCATTGAAATAACTTTTTATTACTTATGAAAATGGTGACTAGTGAAACCTTGGTCGAAAATAATGATATGATTCTGGATGCACTGAAATGGTTTGTTTTTAATAAAACCGACATGCGTATATTTTTCAAGTTCCTGACTATGGGGGTGAACGCGGCAAAATTTGCATAACTCTTTATCAGTGGCATGTTTGCATGGCGCAATTACAAAATTTTTTTGTCTCGTGTGATGCTATCTTAATAGGGAGCCGGAGCCGTGCCAGAGCCATGCCGGAGCCGTAAAATTTGTGGGAGCCGGAGCCGGAAAAAAATTTGGCGGCTCCGCAAGCCTGTCCTTTAGTATGAAAAAATTCCGCATTATCTATACAGTAAATTAATGTAAATCAATTCTACAAACCTGTAGTGTAAAGTTTTCACTTGGGTTCTCCAACATTATATACTCCCCCCATCCATTCATTGTGTATGTTAAACCATCCAGTGTTGTGAAATGGGGATCACCCAGAGCAGAAGCTAAAGTAAGTGACACATTTTGATTGGTCAAAGGAACACAATACAGTGAAAGAAGAAAAAATTATCTATGATAATGAAATCAGGCTTAGAAAAAAATAGAGAATAGTACATTTCTCACCGGACACAAACTCAACAAAATTTGAGCATCCATAGTCTGGAAATATCTTGTAAAACTGATCACACAGCTGAGAACTATCAGAATCTCTGCAGCACAATCTGTGAGTCTGAATGTTTTCTAAAGCCTGGTAGTTATTGAAGTAGTCAAGATACCATGGGTCATTGACAAGCACATGGCCTGACTCTGGAGATTTGGGAAGGTATGTGGCATCTCTCCATGACTGCATCCATTCTCTCCAGTCATCATTAGATGGTTTAATCCATCTGTAGCAACACAGCTAAATGTTATGATCATTAAAAAAAACTTATTATTGTGAAATACTTAGAAGTTTTGTAAAAAACATTGTAATATGGACAGCAAATTATCAGATATATTATTTTAATTAACTTAAATATAAAAAAAAACTCTTAATTTCACTATTGAAATAATCACCACATTTCTTTTATTGTCTCTTAAAAGTCTCTGTTTGGCGACCATGCTAATAGCATAACAATAAATATCCTGATTGGGCCCACGTCTCTCAAACAGCTGCCACTGTGCCCCAAGTCTTTCTAATGTACAGGGACATTTGTAGAGTTGTTCTTTTTCATATTGGTACACTGGGTCATTCAATAAACTTGCGTGGTCACATAGGTATTTCTTGCAACTTGGTTGTGGTCCAGTGACATGACCTATTTTAAAACTCATGACACCTTTATAACCTTGATATATTAAAACAAAAGAAACTATCATTATTCAATGGTCTGTATTTTTTTTATTCTAAATACATTCACACTTATAAATTATCTCAGATAATTTACTTCTATTTAAAAAAAAAAAATTATTTGTAGCTTTATATTACAAAAATATGCCCTTGAAATACAGCTAAAAATATATTTTACGTTTCATAATAATGAAATTGAATAATTTGCATAGATAAAATTTGAGTAAACCTGTAATATTTTATATAAAAAGCATAAGTACATTGTATAAATATGTGTTAAAACTAATAAGTGTTCCTTCACCACCTTTATTTGGTGCAGTAATTTTTCTACTTGGTAAATGTTTGTTTATTAATTTTTTTGTACATCGAACTTAAAAAATAAATAAATACAGTGTAAGGGAAAAATAATATTCTGTTAAAATTCAATAATAAATAAATAAAATGTATTTTACCATGACAAAATATATGCAGTTAAATATGTTTTGTTTGAGAAATGTCTTCAAGTTAAAATTCTCATTTATAAAACTAATACAAATTATTAATCTGTGTCCAAACAAGGAGCAGTTGAGTTTAAATTGAATGAAGGTAATTGAATAAGAAATAATTGAATCAACAAGTAAAAAAAAATCATTTTTTAATGAAAATCATAAACTTCCTTTAAAAAATAACTATCAGAAGAAATCTCACCTGTATTTCCAGGCTCTCTATCCAAAACACTGACTAATGGTGTATCTAGACCTGGAAGTACATTTGTAAAGGGTCCAGATGTTCCAATGGAGATTGGTCTCCCAAGCAAATAACTCCAGTTCATTAAGCCATATTGATACAAGAAAATAGTGTAAGCAGTTTCAGCAACTGATTTATTAAAAAAAAATGATAGAATTAAAAATATTGCTAGGTTTTTTGTTGGTAAGCAGGGCCAAGAATTCTTTTTTGCTAAAAGTTTCAGATAAAATAGTTAAGTATGTATGAAGTTTTTTTCACTTTAATTAAGTCCTTTTAAAATCAACTAGTTTCAGAATTACCTTGACCACTTTCCTCTTCCCACCCACTGACATAAAGTGCCTGGAAGGTATTTTGATATGTTGGCTTAAAAGAAAAATGCAAGAAAAAAATGGGATTAGGTAAAAAGCAGCTGGCGGCATTTTGATTTATCATGGACATTTAATGCTTAATCACTTTTACAACATGGCTGTCCCAATACGTTCTGCTATGGCACATCTAAATAAAAAATATTTATATCGTTAGATACTATATAAAAACTCAATATCTTAAAAAGATTTGGGAGTTCTAGAGTATGAATCAAATGGAGTTCAATGTCACCATGTTCGTTTATAAGTTTTAAGATCTTGAAAATATAGTCAGAAATAATTCCTTATGTGAGAAAGTTTTGATGAGGCAATTTTTTTAAATGAACTAAGTAATCAGATTTTTCTAGTGAACCAATGATATATGTATATTTACTTTTAATTTGATTTGAATTGAAAATCATCATTTTAGAAGGAAGAACATCTATTAATATCTAATAAATAAGTGAGTTTTATGTGAATGTTAATTGAGTGAAATTTGAGTGTAATTATTGAATAAATGTTTAGATATGTTTGTTAGGGATAATATCTGATAAAAAAATGGTTATGATTGAGTTCAATCTTTATTGTTTTTGTATGTTTTTGATTTCAGTATTACTTTTTACATCCTTCAGTACTTTTGGTAACATCTATTTCATGACTATAACTGCCTGTTATGAAATATTTCAATTTAACTTTTTAGACTTTTTTATGTAGTTATTAAACAGATTTAGCATGATATATATATATATATAATGAAATTTACTTTATTTACTTTATTAGTGGTTTTGTGTTTTAAAGGATTATGTTTATTTATTGAAGTTATGAGAGTAGTGGATGGAGCTACACAAAAGGAAAACTTGTTTGAAACAGTCCATTGTACCAAAAACTGCTAAGAAAAAAGAAATTTGAGACATTTAGGTTACTTCTTCAATACATTTTGTTACTTTTGTCCTGCTTAAGTTTGCTTTTTAATTATTTTTTGATAAAATGATTAAGCTTTGTAGTTATGTAGAGGAATTTGTCAATGTGTGACACTCAAAGCATATTTAGGGGAAAAAAACACAGGTAAATTGAAAATGGCTAGCTATATAAAAGACATTTTTTAAAGGCATTAATTTAACTTTTTTTTTTCTGTTTGTTAATTTCAGACCTATTCTAATATAGTGATAACTCTCAAATTTGGCACACAATTGAATGCTACTTGACAAAACACCATTTTAATATTTCAAAATCTACAAATTGATATCTTTTAGAACTAAAAAGCAAATTGCTTATAAATAATGCTCATGATTGGAAAAAAATACGGATGGAGATTATGATGTCTAAATTAATATGGAAGCACAATACCAGTAAAAATGTGAGAGAAATAGTGAAGCTTTATTTAGACTAGTATATATAAAGTCAAATTATGCTAAAGTCTGCAACTAAACAATATCAAGTTGAATTCTTTTAAAGCTAAAAATACCAGAATAAAAAATATATATATCAGAAACTTTTGAAAATGAGCTTTTAGTAAAAAAAATAAATTTACTTTGATCATAAAAATATCAAAATATCTATATAAAATTTCATAGAGGATGGGGGGGGGGGTTGTATGGTAAGGAATTTACTGTAGACCTGAGGGTCCCTTGTTTGATCCCCGGTGAGGACCAATGGATATTTCATGTCCTAGCTTTATCTCCCATGGTGCCTCCATAGCCATTGCATTATCGGCTATAGGAAGGATGAAAGAAGGGCACCATAAAAACAGCCCCATTAGTGAATTATAGGAACTAAGAGATTGCATCTCATAACATTTCATAAATAATAATAAAAAGCGTGAGTATTTAGCAACATCTTGATGTAATAATTTATGACATGACCAATTAATTGAAATACAAAGAGTTTTTCATTGCATTCCTAACTTGAATACTGGACTGGATGTTGTTATATTAACTCATAAATATAAAAAAAAAAATCAATCTATTGATCTAGATTGGCATTTTTAGTAAGGATATTTTTTTTTATAAATATTCATGATCTAATGAAAATTTGTTACTCCTTTGAGCATTTTTCAAAAAGCTTATTTGTACTAAGGTTTTAAATATTTTCATTTTTAAAATGTGAATTAAATATATATTTCAATTATTAAATTGAAGATGATCACCTTGTAAGAACCATAAGTTTGCACTCCAGCCCAGGTAACAATCAAAACTGTACTGACTTCAAAGTCAGAAATGTTGTTGTACTTCTTAATGTCTTTTTCAGCTCTAGCAATGATTGCATCCATCAACGGTGAAATATTCCTGTCTTCACTAGATAACTTAACAGCACATTTTTCATACAGATGATAGTAAACCTGACCTGAAATAATTGCAGTCAGAAAGAACATTCTAGATGCGTAAAGCTTAATATAAAATATGAAAATGCTATTTTTTAATTTAATATGGGCAGTAAATTACCTATAAATGGGTCAATATTAGCCATAAATGGAGCCAGGATGTCTAAATGTCTTTCATTTGCATTGTTTAAATTCTGGTAACCACCAAATGACATTACTCTGGAACCAAAGCCAATGACTCCATTGGACAATATCTAGATTAAGAAGAATAGTACCAAATAAATAAAGATTTATAGATGTATATATATATATATATATATTTGTATACATTTATGATATGTAGGCTTATATAGTTTAAGGTTAAAATCTTTTCTTTTCAAGTACAGTACTCTCTTGAAAACTTGGCTGATATGAGCCAAATATTCAAGAGTTGTATTTGATTGTTGACTATGCATCCAAATGAAAGGAGGCTGAGCCAGATAAGATGTTTTATAGGCCAGTGAATTTTGAAATTTTTTTTTAATCTCACCTCATCATAAAACTCTAATGAGCTAAATGTATAAAAATGTAGATAATTACAAAAAAGAAGACAAGATTTAAAATGTGCACATTTTGCAAACAATCTATATACATAATCGGCTAACATAGACGGTGGTTCGACCGACCGACACACCTTCAGACCGTGCGGTGTATAGGATGTTCATGGCAATAAAAGCCACATGTCTGCACGTAACAAACACACGGCACCGCATGAGTTGAAAGCGTACATCCCTAAAAAAAGTCTGAGTTCTACGTCAAACCTTCGCGGAGTTTAAAAAAAAAACAGTGCACGTCATCGACCGTCTCTATAAAAATAGTCTGGGGAATTCAAAAATTATAGAAACTGAAAAGAGACAATGTATGCTAAATGAGAGTATGTTTGGTGCGCATTTTGTTCATCAAATGAATCTTTCTTGAATAAAAATGAAATGCTGGGGAATTCTAAACACAACAAGGATTTCTTATTAATGAATTAAGATTTTTAATGGTTGCGGAAAGAGGGGGGGGGGGAGTCAAGCAGACGATTCGAGATGCAACACCGCTAATTTTTTAACCTCACGTCTCTCTTTTTTTTCAAATACGTCATGTTAAACATGATAACATGATAAATTAAAAAAAAAGAACTGTTGGAATGGGGGTGTAGGGTTGGGAAAGGAGCGTTTAACGGGGGGGGGGGAGGTAGGGAGATGTGAACGTGGTATTGTTAACAGGGTTCGTTGTATGTACATTGAGACCCACTGGGATTCAAGCATGTCTTGAATGGAATGGGGTTGGTGGGTGGGGGAGGGAGGCAAGGATGGGTGTGGGGCTAAGTGGAAGAGAATTGGAAATAGAAGAAATAGTTGGATGTTAGATTCAAAGTTTAATGGTCGGGGGTTGTTTTTGTTAAGATTCTATGCCCATAATGAGGATTATTTTCTTTAGGATGAACTATATAAAATATGAACTTATTTGATGTATTATTAAGTGTCCCTTAAATGTGTTTCGGCTACAATTATCTGTTCATGTCCTTTGGGGCCACTTCTAGTAGATAGACATGATATTTTTGTATATAGACTGATTGTTAAAGCGCTCAAATATATATCACCATTTTCAACTCCAACTGCGTGCCTAATAGCCGGTCCGGGTACCGGGCCTGTTCAGCAAGTACTATAAATAATTAACGTAACCAGGAATCATACATATTGAAAATGGAAAAAAAAAACATAAAAGGTAAATCTATTCAAATACAGATACAAAATTTGGCTTTTTGAGAAATTCAAAAAAAAATAATTTTTTTTTACAGGTTTATAAATAGTGTTTTTTTTTTAATCTCTCTGCCTTTCAGACAGAAAATATCAAAGATAGATAGTCAAGAGTCTACCATACATGCATACAAAATTTCAATAAAAAAGTATATTAAGTTTACTAACAAAAGCAGCAGGATGGAGGTCATATCCATAGGATGCTCCATAGCTGAAGTAAACAGGACGGCTCTCAAAGATGTTATTGTATGATATAAAATTGTCACTGAGCAATTGATCAGTTACATTCTTTCCAAATGGATAATATGGAACTAAAATAAAAACATTATCTGATAAAAAAAAACAGCTAGAAATATAGTTTAACTTAAAAGTAGATCCTATAGTCTTTATGGGCTATATCAATCTTTCAAAATAAATAATTCCAAATCACACAAATCAACAAAGTTTCAAAGTAGTCTAAGTTTTTGATTTGTGATTTGACATTAACAGTTGCAGCTGATGATTGCTTGATGAATTTCTAAAAAGTTTGCATACCAATCACTTGTAGCATACTTCAAGTAGACCACATTGTTTCTCATAAATTGTGTAAACTTAAGTATTGTTCTCCCTGTATTCTCACCTACTTAAAGAGTTGATTATCTCTGTAGTGAAGCATATGTTATCAAAATTGTTTATAACACCCTATAGCAACTGAACAATCTAAACTTAGGCTGTAGGCAATTCTTTGGGCTCATTCTGCTAAATGATACATTCCTTGCTTCTAGCTTAGACACAAGAATAAATGCCACTCGCATTTTCTGTCCCTATCTTATAAGTGGGATCTGCCGATTGGGATGTTTATAACAGGAAGTTCAAAAGTGCTAAGATCAAATATGTATTTCCATCATGATGCTCACTTGGAACAAATTGAAGAAAGTCTCAACTAAAAGCCCTACTTCCATTCGGACAATACAAACTACAAGTGTGAGTTGATTTAAATTAATTGATTCTGTGTGTTGAGTCAATGCTAACTAACTAATATTTATTTATTTAAAAACCTTCCACCCTAACATTTCAATAATTTCATCAGATATGTTAGTTAAAACATATGAAATATTCCTTTTTCTTTGATTTCCATTTTTTTAAAACATACTCTTAGAAATGGATCAAGTCAAACCAGCAGATCAATATAACTGCCTAACATTCATTTAGGGGGTAGTCAATTATTCTTAACAAATTTGAGCACATTTTAGACCCCCCCCCCCCCGTCCCCTTCTCTCACTACCTTGTCATAAGTTTCAAACTTTAAATGTCCCTTCCCTCCCCCATCAAATTATGTCAATTTTTATTCACCCCCACTCCTTTCCTAAAACTTCAGGACCACAGCCACTAATGACATTAAATGAAATGAAATCAGCTTAAGTTAATATAACTAATTCAATGACACCGCCTTATATTATGGGTTCTGTAATAAAAAAGGAGCGAAAGTTTCAGAACTGGCTATAAATTCTTAGATGTGTAGATTGTAAAAAACTTGAATAAAAATTAAAAAACAATCATCCTCCTAGAAAATAAAATTCTGCTATATTTTCCTGAAAATGAAAGGGAAAGCACCCAAGACTATTGTATTTAAATACTTTTCTTGAAAAAAATGTCAAGACACCAAAACTTTCTGATGACATGAAAGAGAATTTATTTGAACTTGTGGTGGACAGAACTTTGAAATCAGGAATAGACAGCAATGTAATCCAATCCTGGCTCAGTGTGCTTCAAGACTATGAAGACTTAAATAATGCAGCAACATCAAGATTGTTGTCTTTTTCCATTGACATATGAATGTGAAGGTGCTTTATCTGCTAAGAATGTAAAAACAACTAAAGAAAGAAAGCGACTCCAACATGAAGGGCATGTCATACTGGCTGCCAGCAGCATCTATCCTCGAATCACATTTATGTTAGCATTAAAACAAGCCCAAGTATTACATTAGAAGGTTAATCACATTCAATTATGAAAATAAGTACTTTTATTTAGGAGTACCGGCAGACACATGTATTACCCCTTTGTGATAAAGTCATGTAAAAAGTTGAGAGCAGCAGGTCTAGAGAAAGGGGTTTGATATAAAATTCATTGCAGTTTTGACCCTCATTTATATTTATTCAGTATGTGATCCAATAAAAAAAAATTGCAATTAGTTTTATCTCTTTCATACAATACTGCCCACATCAGCACTAGGACAATGACCGGTTGCCAGTTTTGTTGCCCCCCCCCCCCCTCCAATATGTCAACAGCTGTAAAAAAAAATTCAAATAACCTCCCCCCTATTTTGTTGATGTATTAGCTTATTAATGGATGACCCCTAAATTGTCTTAAGCAATTTTTTTATTAAAAAAATTTAGAGGTATAAAAAAGAGAAAAAGTATGCAATTTTATTTTTCACAATGTATATTGACTATTTACTTACCAACACAAACAGTTTCTGTCACAGTGTCTAAAATAAAATCATCTGGACAAGCACATTTTTCTACTCCAGGACTGACAACAAAACAAGTATGAGAACACTTCTTGTACAGGCATTCATTACTTACTAAAAAAAAAATAATATTTTAAAATGTGTTTATAGACGGCTAATAAAGCCAAAGTTAGGCCAATAACAAACCTTATGGAGTAGTAGAGATTACAATATGAAGTATCAAAAAGTAATAAAGAATTTCAAGTTTAAATACCATCACAAGTTCCTGTGGTTGTATTGAACTTATATCCCAGGTGACATTCACATCTGTAACTGCCTCTGGTATTGATGCAGTCAGAGTTTGTTGGACAGACTTTGTTGTTGGTGCCCAGACATTCATTTACATCTGTAGAACAATCACCCAAAGTCCAACCTGGCTTACAGATACACTCCCCATTGACATTGTCACAAAAATCTGTATTTTCCTTAACACATTTACACAGCTTATCACATGAATCAGTTCCATAGGTAAATGTGCGGCAACCTAAGAAAAATCAAAGATTTCTTTCACAAGGAATTATCTCTTATTAAAAAGAAAATATTAGAAATTTCAGCAAAAAAACTTTTACATGAATGTTAAAAAAAGTTTTCTCTTACCATGTGAAGTGTAAATTCCTCTAAATTTACCAACATTATCTCTCCAGTTAGACCTAAACGTAATGTACATTTTGTTGCCGTGAGTCCTTATAACACTTGGGATATTCCTATAATAATAATGACCTATCAAACTAGTTTCATTATCGTCTCCACTTAAAACTTCAAGGTAATCATTTGGGTAGTCGTTAATGTAAAAATCTGAGCTAAACCTTTAAAGAAAAAGGAAAAATATATAAGATAACAAGTAATTTAAAAAAAATTAACTTTATATGTTCCAATTTAATAATTTTTAAAAAATTACCTAAGTGAGATAACATAATCATCTTGAACATTGATGGACCAAGAACAGAAAGCATTGTTCATATAGTTATCTGGATATAGAGGACTTATAACTTCACCTGAAGTATTTGTCGATACATGTGTACAATCTAGAAAAAAAAGTTTATTCAATTATTATAGCATAAATATCTACTATCAATGATCCCTAAAGTCAATGATAAAATATTTTGCTGAGTTCCAAATACATGTTAATTATAATAATATAAAAAGGTGTAACACTTATGATAAATAATGACAGGTTGGTCTTGTTTAAATTTTAAATGTTTGAACAACAAGCATAAAGGTTGCAGAGAATGTTTTTCTCATGCCAAAACATGTCATTATTGAATTTTAATCCTAGCACAAAGGTATGGCATTCAGACTGAGCTTAGATTGAATTCAAGAGAGAAAACAAGATATAAGAACTGCTATTAACCTTCTATTAATATAAAAAATAATATAAAACAGACTAAATTTCTATAAACTTTGGTGCATCTTGACTGTTTCTTCACTATAAAGAAATTCATAATGTAATCCATGACTTATTGGGTAAAGATTCTTTTGAATCAGAATACTGCTGTTTGAAATTAAGCCTTTCACAAATGAGTTGCCATGCAAGATAATATTAAAAAATAGGTAAGATTTTAAGTATTTATGTTAGCTTTAGTAGATACATTACTAATTTAAGGAACATTTTGATTGAGTAACCTACTTATTGGAACACATGATTTATTGGCTGATTCTATATAGCCATCATTTTGACTACATCGACATCTGTATCCTTGAGCACCAGTGTATGTACAGTTGGCATATTTCTGACATTCATTTTTTGAGTATGGAGTACACACATCGTAATCAGTTGAACAGTTTTTTCCTTTCCATAAAGGTAAACAAGTGCAATCACCAGTTATAGTATTACATGACAAAGTGTTGTTTTGTACACAATTACAGTTTCTGGAACAGTCTGGTCCATATGTGTTGTTCTTACATGCTGAGTAAAAAGTGAATTATAAATATTTTTTTAAAGAAAAGGATTAATGTTTGGTAAAATAAAATATTGTGTTGGTTATAATTGATGTTAGCTTTTGCAAAACATTAACAATGCAGCGCAAGATCCAGGTGTGCATTTTTATCTCGTAAAAGTCCAATAATTTTTGAATAATGTACCAATAGACATAATAGACAAAGTAGTTGGAAAGAAAAATACTTAGCTGAAAAAATAGTATATATCTATATATACAAATTAATTTTTTAAATAAAATTGCCATCATTTGTGATTTTTAAAAAAGATTTTCCACATTGACTTATGGTTGCTTTATATTTCCTAGACCCCTCACATAGTGAAGAGCCTTTGTATAAGCTCTCAGTTCCACCCACATAAGGTTACATCAGGGGTGGGCAAACTTTTTCAACGGAGGGGCACATTGACAAATTGATTGTTATCAGCGGGCCACATATACATTTTGTCTACTTCAATTAAAATTACAACATATTAAAATATGAATTAAAGATAATAATGTTGTATTTGTCAGTTTATTTCACATTCACACTATACTACACATGAACATTACATTTAAAAAAATATGAACTAAATCAGTTCAGTGCTAATTTGAGAATAAGACTTTACTTATTCATATTAATTCAACTAAATTTTATTGTTACCTGTCATACCAGTTATGAAGACAAAGGAACTTAATTTACATACAAATTGACCACAGTGTACAATTATAATTAATAAGTGTGTAACTGTTCACAATTTTGGATAATGTCTGTGAACTGTACAGCCAGTTTACTGGATGTGATTCACATGACAGCATATAAATTGCAGTCAGTCAACGTCAGTCAACGTCATTCTGTTCTTAGACTAGTTTATTTTTATACAAGATAATACTTGCTCACAAATGTATGTGGACCCAAATAGTGACAAGAGCTTGGCAGCAAAGTTTTTGAGTTGTGGAAATGTCAATGCTGGCAAACATCCTTAAAACTCAAGCAAAAGAACTGACTTGAACTTTTTCTTCAGGTCATTATCTGCTTGTAAACTAATATTCTCGAGCCATAAAACCGATTTAATATTCATAGATTTGAATCAAGTAGTTGGAATAAAATTTTAAAAAATACAGCGAAAACTCTAAACAAAGAAAATTGCCATTGACAGAGGATCGCAACATGCATGCGGCCTGCGGGCCGTAGTTTGCTCACCCCTGGGTTACATTGTTCCAAGTGACCTTTAGGAAGCTGACTTTTTTTGGCCTGTGGATTCCACTACATGGCCTATATTGTGAAGTCTTCATCTAGCTTTATGAGAGAATGGCCAGTTCATCTTCATTTGCTTCTGGCTACATGCTAGTCCATGGGTGTGGGTAGAGGTTAGTTTTTTTGCCAAGGTCTTCATTTCAAACTCTGTCTAGCTGTTTAAAAATTCTCAAGGCAGTTGGTTAAATTAAGAATGTTTGGAGGTAATAAACAGGGTTATTAGTGTGCCAAGATGGATTCCATTTGGCTAATGAAATTCCAAAGCTTGCATTTTGCTGAAAGAAGCTGTTTTCCCCACACAAACTTAAGAAAGATGAAAGCCTTACCTAAGTTGGTTATGACTACACCTAACCCAAACAAAGTTCTATCAAAGTAGGTAAAATGGTCGAATTCCCTGATTTATCTAACACAAAGTGTAATTTGTCTCTCATTTGCTAAGTTGTTATTTGTCTTGCCTACACAGTTACAGCAGATTTAAGGGCTATGTTTTACTACATATGTTGGTGTTTCTAAGATAATAGACGTTTCATTTGCATTGACCTCTGTCCTCATCACACTGACCTTGTAACATTCAAATCTTTGATCCTTTCATTATCTGTCCCATGAACAAGTCTAAGACTACTTGAAAGATCATGTGATAAAGTAGGAATCCTCTTCGCACTCCATTTTAAAAAAAAAATGGCTAGTTTACCTGAATTCATAGATTGACAGAGGGAAGCTTTACTAATCTGCTGGTTCAGATTGATTTAGGTTCTTGGAATATCATACTGCTGTTGTCAGATAATATCTCAGTCAAAAGCATCAACAGAGAAATCTCAGTTTGAATTTTCATCATTAACAGTTAAAAACTGTATTCTTAAACACTTATTTTATTGGATACTTTTGAAATGTTTAAAACTCAAAATATTAGTTTAAGGTAGGTTAGAACTTTTTGAAAAATATATTAATCCACTGTAAAAAGTTTGAAAAATTAATTTTTATAAGTAATTAACAACATAAATAAGTTCAGTTCTAATAATGTACAATGAAGAATAAATCCTTTATTTGATTTTCAGATTTATGTTTTAAGTGAGAGTATTTCTTCAAACAAGAAAAAATTAAATATCATAAAAGTATTAGCATCACGTCATATCTCATAGGCAAAACTTGATTAACAACCTGGCTTACCTTTACACTCAAGACTGCAAATTTTCTGTTATTGATTATAAATTCATCAACTATTATAAATTCACCAACTATTTTATGAAAAAATATATGTTACAGTAATTCTATTTAATTAATAATAAGATTAAAATCAAAGAATTGTGTCAAAAAAACAATGTAGGGTGTACATTCCGATAAGCTCTAGTTTTAATTTTTTTATAAACAATTTTTTTTTATTTAAAGGGTAAAAATTGTTTTAAGTTTTTATTTTTATCATTTGCTGAATCTTTCCTAGAAATCATCAATTTAAATTTGGATATGTTAGAAAAATTGCATTTGAGCTTATTTTACTAATTAGTGTGAATATAACTGTCCATCATGCATTTGGTTAGGTTTAAAAAATTGCATTTGAGCTTATTTTATTTATTAGTCTGAATATAACTGTCCATTATGCATATCTTTCTATTTATACTTTTAAGGCAATTATTTAACAGACTGTGGTTATAACCTGACACACAAGTATTGCCCACATTTTATTTTTTTCAATAAATTAATATATATTACCAACACAGGAATCTCCTTCTAACTGCATGCCGATAGGACAATAACACTTTTCACTGTTTGTTCTGTTTTCTTGTAAGTTTACACAAACATGAGAACAGTTTGTTATAAAACATGATCCAGGACCAATACTCGCTAGATAAATTAAATGAATTTTTATAAATCTTTCTAGATTTATAATTGGTCATAATACAAAATTAACAGCTATTTCTTTTACAATATATAAGAATTCTATCAATTATAGGCCTATATTTTAAAAATTACAAATTAATGTTTAAATGTTTCAGGATTCTTACCAACACAAGTCTTGTTCAATGACATAGTAAGTCCTTCTTTACACTTGCATTCAAAGCTTCCAACAGTATTTTGGCAGACAGAATAGTCAGGACAAGATAATGGATTCTCCAGGCATTCATCTATGTCCACAGAACAGTCAGCACCAGTCCATCCAGATTTACAAACACACTGACCATTGGTGCTGTTACAATACTGAGTATGATTTGTATCACAACTGCATGGCTGTGTGCAGTTTGTATTATATGTAAATGGATGACATTCTGAGAAATAGATTTTTTTTAATTTAATTATGGGTTTTAGGTCATTACAGATAAATATTATATGTAGTAATAAATGATGTATATGTAGTTTTTTTTACCATGTGTCCAATAAGTGGCACTGAGTCTTTTTGAAAGATATCCATAATATCCATTATAGTATCCAGTATACTGTATGATAAACATTTCATTACTGGATGATCTTATGATCTCTTGAGGTAGAGAGAAACTGGGCCCCCCATTAAATATTGCTAATAGCTTTGAACTTTTGTTACTTCCATCATGAAACTCTATATAAGCTGGCCGAGTGTCATCATATGCATTTGAGCTGTACCACAATGAAAGGGACTGAAAACTGAACATAAAAAATAAAGAGAAAGTTTTACTAAATATAAATGGTTTAGCCTGTAACATATTATAACAAAAAAAAAAAAGACAAAAAGGAACAGTTTTTATCTTACTTTAAAGAAACAACATTTCCATTGTGACCTCTAATAATCCAGCTGCACTCAACAACTTCTGTCAATGATGAAGGTGAGTAATAATCTCCAGAAGTTATGATCCCTGATGGTGCTGTTAAAATTTTCCCACATTCTTTAAAAAAAATGAAGAAAATGTTACATTTTTATTTCAATGGCATGTATTCTGTTATATATTCTTGTCAGCAGAGCACTCATTCAGTAAAATAAAACTGGCATAATATGTTTTAAGACATGAAAAAGTCACTAGAGATAAGATAAGTCACAACCGTTTATTGTGGACTTAGCAATGATGATGAAAAAATAGTTTCAGAGGCAGTGCCGCTCAATGAGCCACTGCTGACAGAACCAATTGAACACAATTAACAACAGGCATATTTATTCACAATTATTGCCACTCCGTAGCTAACGTCACAAAATATAGAAACATGGCTACAGCCAAATACTCGCGATCGATTCCGGCTCATGAGACACATTTATATCCGTAGTTTTCAACCTGTGGTATGCGTTACCCAAGGAAAGGTTAAGCAGGAGTAAGCAACAACATGTTATTTTGGTTTTAAATCACCCAAAGAGCTCGAAGAAAGTCACTCGCGACTTGGGGAGGGGGGGGGGGCTGGGGACCACTGCCATTAGCGATTTAAAGGATCTATGAGTTAAACATCTCAACCTTACAGAGACTTTGCAAAAAAAAAAAAAGAAATAAATTGAAAAAAACTATGATATGTCCTTTTCAGTGACTTTCAGGAAAATACATCTAAGCAAAAATCATCCTTCATCCATGCTAAAACATACAGGTATTTTATTACAGGGTTTTTGCAAAAATTGGATTACTGATAATATGCAACTGACTGTATATACTCGCATATAAGCCGACCCCCAAAACTGCTTTTAAAATGGCCAGTAGTCTAATTGTACTCCATATTGTTGGCACACCAGTGACAATCTGTAACCAAGTCTGGGGTGATCGGTGGATAATGTGATTTAAGGGGATTTCTTTATGACTGCCTTCATTTTCTCTAGGTTGGTTACGGATCACCAATGGTGCACACACAACCACACACAACCACGCCGTCATGCCACTCTCACTTTATTCTGTGCCTTTGTCTATAGAGTATGTCTAAACACACATCTATGTTTGATTACACTTTACACTTCTAGAGAATTTCTAAATCTATTATTTATAATCTAATAATACCGGAACACACAGACTCACAGTGTTTCTAGACAGAAATTTATGCTTGATCACCCTGCATGAGATTGGTAATATAATATTAGTTAAAAAACAATAGGAAACTTTTTCAGGCTTTTATTCATTTTAAAAATTTTATGCCAATTTTGACTTTGAAAAAGAATTCTCCTTGGTAATATTCATATTATCATAATTATCAGCTAGGCATGCATTAAATTCTTTGAAGTGACACCTCTGTATATATATATATATATATATATATATATATATATATATATATATATAAATATATATATATATATATAATATATATATATATATATTGTTGGATGCATCAATTGCATCAGTTTTATTTTTTTTATGTTTTACATAAATCTGCCTGACTGTCTGTACAATACAAAAATTCTGTAATGTCTGCCAAGGAAAGATGTTTACAGAAATATAATATCCAGTAGTTGGCGGCGGCGTATGAATGCGTTTCTGCCATCCCTGTAGAGCTGCGGGGTCAAAAACTCGCTCTATCTGCCAGCAGTGTATATGAACTGCCGACCAGCTTGAGTGGCAAGGGTTTGCCCTACCGCTAATTAAAAATAGGGTGGGACGGATGGCCGAGTGGTGTAGATACTCGACTGTCAACCTGAGAGTCCTGGGTTCGATCCTCGGTGACGCCCATGGAATTTTTCCAGGTGAAATTTGGTGCCCCACAAGTACACCCAGCTTTAAATGGGTACCTGACTTAAGTTGGGGAAGTAAAGGCGGCTGGGCGTTGTGCTAACCACACAATCCCTTCATATGCCATCTGCCCCGATGGCCCGTTAGGGCTAAGAAGGGAACTTTACTTTAATTAAAAATATGTAGGACATTTGCCTCTAAAATCTGACAAAAATGGCGGGGTTGCAACAATGTGGTTTAGGTAGTTGTCAAAAGAGAAGGAAAGTGTAGGGTAGACATCCACCACTATAAGTTGTGGAAGTGTCAAGGACTCTGATTAAACCTCGTTGATTGTGAAATCGCCAAGGCTTATGTTAAGGTTTCTGCCGCGTTAATGCGGAAGGAGTAGTTTTATGCATGATTAATTCACCCGAGGGCAGATAAAAGTATGATAATTAAGGTGTTTTATGATTAACTCCATTGACCAATTAAACTGTTCTGCTCATTATTATATTCTCAATTGTTGCGCATCGCATGCTTTAATACAGAAGGAATGACTTGACTTAATGCCTTTAAAATCCATTGCAGAGCAAAGGGTCTCTGCAACCACTCTCCAGCGCACTCTGTTTTTGGGAGGCCTTTTTCAATCGCCCCCCCCCCATGTCTGTTTTCATGCTCACAAGACCATCTCTAAGTGGTCTTTGGGCGGCCAACCTTTCTCTGATCTTGGGGGTTTCACTTTGGAGCCATTTTTTTGTGAGTAAGGAGGAGGGTAGGCGTAGGACTTGCAACCCAACCCTGTAAAAAAAAAACGCTACGGAAACCAATGCAATGCACAGAAAGAATGAATGATGGAATAAATTTATAACTGTCCTAATGATAGATGTACAGGACGGGTGTCCCAGACCCGAAAACGGGGGCCCCCCACAGAAATATAAACCTTTAATATTTCTCTTCAATAAAGAGGCCCAATAATTTATTCTGCGTCTGTGGCTTAGACTGATATATATATGTCCGTGTCTGTATTGGTATGAGTTTTTTTTTTAATTAAAAGACAGATGTCACCTATATAACAGTTCGTATTTCTATTATGTACTTTGATATAATATTAGTAAAGCTTTAGCCCTAACAGCCGTCAGGGGCAGATAAAGTGTAGAATTCATCTGTTTCTATAACCTCCGCATATGAAGGTCTTGTGTGGTTAGAATAACACCCAGCCACCTTTAGTTCCCCAACTTAGGTCAGTCACACATTTAAAGCTAAGCACTATACCATGAAGTATTAGCAAATAAAGTAGTATTGCATTTTTCTGTTAATCAAAAACGATATTTCTGCAAAGCATAATTAAAATAAAGTGCACGTTTACCTTATCTTTTTTACTGTATTAAAAAGTGCACAGAGTACAGTATTATGTGTGTTTTTCAAATGTGCCCCCTTGGTAAAACAAATCAAGATAACTTGCAACATGTGCACACTTAGAGGAGAAGACAAACTTTATAGCAAAGAAATAGTATAAGAAATAAACTTTGATACTCTAAAGCTAAAATAAAAAAAAAAGGAGGTCCCATGGAAACTTGTTGATATACAGATAGAGGGCAGACACAAATAAATTAGAACTTAGGGCAACTAAGAAAATAAATTAATCCTGTATCTGGTTATAGAATATGATAAGTAGCTTATATACTTACTATCACAGGTTGTTGAATTCACTCTCTCAAAACCCACTTGACATACACATTTGAAAGATCCATGGGTATTGTAACATTCAGCATGATTAGTGTACAGGTTGCAGGGTGCATATTGAGCAATCCTACACTCATCAATATCATCAGTGCAACTTGATCCAGCAAAATTTAAGTAACATCTACATAATCCATTAATTTTGTTGTATGATTGTGTGTTAACTTTGTCACATTCACTCATGTAGGAACAGTTTTCACCATATGACCAGTTATCACATACTGTAATGCAAAAAAGAGACATTTTTTATGACAAGAATTTCTAATAAAATAATATTCCATTATCTTCTTTCAAGATATTCCCCAGTTAATTTTTGACAAATGATTAAATACTTTTATAAAGATGCATTATATCAATATAATATTTTAAAGCTCTTTTACAATTTACAAAATGACTAGTGTCAGGTTGAAGTTTTATTATCATTTAGTGAGGTTATTTATGAGCGCTAACTGTTGAAACTTTTCGTTGGTTTAAGTCCCACCAGTTAATCCAGCTCTAAATGGGTACCACACCATCCTTTCATATGTCGATGTTACAGTAAGGCTCTGCACCTCATCAGCCCAGATGACCCTAAGGGTTAAGGGAACTTTATTTACAAAGTCAACACCCCTTTTAAAGAATATTATTTTAGGGCACATCAATCTGTCAGCGCTTCTATGTAAAACAATTTCAAGAGTGTAATATGAATGATTGATATAATTATGTGTTTAAAAACATAGCATGCAGTGGTGTACCAAGAAGCATGTTGTCATATTGAAAGTAATTTACTTTCTACTTTACAGACAAATTTAATTTTTCATTTTGTTTGTAAATCAAGCAAAGACAGGCTCACACAGACGCCAGTGTGGGGAGGGGGGGTTGTTTACTTAAACTTTTTACCCCCCCCCCCCACACACACACCATAATGCTATTTTGCCCTACCCTGTCAGAGGGCATCACACTGCATCACCTCCATCTGCCCAAAGGCGTACATAAACACTGTGCTAAATATCACAGCCCACTCAAGTTTAACCGAACTTGTCCAAAAAAACCTGATTTATAAGACCTGAATCTATACAAGACGAAAGGACCGAAAAAAAGGTTACCGTATTTTTCGCCGTATAAGACGCACTTTTTCTTCCCCAAAACTGGGGGGGGGGGGGGAAAGTTGGTGCGTCTTATATGGCAAATACACATTTTACATGCATTAAAACTGCCCCCAACTTTGTGTGGCGCTTACTCACAGTCCTCTCCTTATGCAGTGTGTGCTGCGGGCTGGATTTGGGGCACGTACTGCGGGCTGTGGTGACTTCTGTGACCCTCCCTGCACGGCCAGGCTGTGTGTGTTCGGGCTTCCCTCATGTCTACCCGAGCAGTCTCACTCCTTGCTGGGCAGTGTGGGCACAATTACGCCGCTTCCCGGGCACCCGATCAATCCATGCTGCCCTGAAATGTCCGCATGTCTGCCTCCTGGTTCCGCCTCCTCCAGCCAATGCTTACTGATGTCCGTACTCTGCCCCGCCCCGCTGATTGGATGCCCCTTGATTGATGGGCAGAAGGATTGCTCCGCCCCCGAATCCCGGGGAGAAGATACCGCCCTCCCTACCTCATACTGCCGGTCTTGCTCCGCCCCCACTAGTCTATTGGAGGCCCATGATTGATGGGCAGAAGAATGGCTCCACAAGCTCCGCCCCCGAATCACGGGGAAAAGACACACCACCCTCCCTACGTCATAATGTGCCGTCTGGGTAGATCACAAACAACGTGTATGTGAGAAAGTGATCAGGCGGACCAACTACAGGGTAAATTAAATGTAAAATGTGCATACAAAGGAGCAAAAACCATAACCGTAAAAACCTCAGGGCATGAGAAAACCCACTACACGGTTGTGCTGTCCTGCTGTGCCGATGGTACCACAAACTGCCTCCGATGTTGATTTTCTTGGGGTTCGAATAAAAACATTACAGACTGATTTTTGTTACTTTCATTGTTTACTGACTTTACTGACTGTTAATGAGAGTAAAGATTGTTCTTAATATGTTACATGGTTGACATAAAATTGTTCTTAAACTGCTGTTTACTTTATACAGTTGATATAAAATATTTTAGTACAGTATTTGGTTCAGAATCTTTTTTTTCTAGATTTTCCTCCTTTAAAATTGGGTGCGTCTTATATGCCGGAGCGTCTTATACGGCGAAAAATACGGTAAATCATTAACAGTGTATCCATTTTTTTATTTCAGTTTCAACTTAAGCGGTCCACAAATTAAAAATGTATTTTATTTAATATGAGGACTTTTCATTTTGTAAAATTTACTGATTAAGTACAATCTGATAAAAGAGACTTTCTAGCTAAATAATGGATCATCTGGAAAAATACTGACTTACTAATAATATGCGTGGAATTGTTAAAATAAATATAACTAATTAGTTTATGATAGTTAACTGACTCACCAATGCATGTGCTGTTGTTTGTTGGGTCAAGTTTCATGCCTTTAGGACAGTAACAAGTTTCATTTGGAGGAATCTCTGACGTCACAGCACAGGTGTGTGAACATCGCTTATGTGAACAGATTTTAGCATCTGAAACATGGGAGAGGGAGATGGGAGGATGAATGAGAGATTTTCGGTTACATTTTTAATAGTCAATAAAATCAAATTTGAAGATGGCACTGATATGACTAAAAACTGAACTGAACATTTACAAGAAGCTTACACTTATTGCGGCATTTAGTTTTTTAATCAGTCTAATAAAATATACGATCACTTTCAAGCAGTGCCGCCGAGAGGGTGGGGGGGGCAAATGCCCTAGGGGCCCGGCGAGTTTTAGGGGCCCGGACTGAGCCTGTCAATCAACTTTTGAAAATATTACTAACGGCACGGGGGGGGCGTGACACCTCTGCCCAGGAGCCCGCAATTTCTGTCGGTGGGCCGGCTTTCAAGCACTACATGTACTTCTAAATCCTTAACAGTATAATACTTCTAATGCTATCAAAGAAGTATCACAAGCATTAGACACTTGCAATGAACCAATGGGTTTAAGGGGGGGGGGGCAGTTGCTGTTTAACCATCTTTCCGGATTTAAACTGTTAAACCCGAAACCTACAAGAATGTAGAAAGGGTCACAACATACAGGTTTGACTTTTAAGGTCCAAACCATTTAAATTAGGACCACTTGGAAATCTAGCTAAATATTTTTTTTTAATGCAGTAGAAAACGACATGCTTTGAAATTCGAACACCTGGCGCGTTATTTCTGTGTTTATGATATTTTTACTCTTTTCCCTTTGGAATCATGCCATCTTTCTGCCATTTATAATTTTTCTCTGGCCACCAAATGGTGGGATTAGAAAACCCCAAAACTGTATAGGCGACGACCTAGTCTAATGTCTTCCAGGAGTAGAGTTATGAAGGGCAATATTTTTTGTTTTGTATTGTAATTGTGAAGATTTGAACCATAACAAATGCATAACGATCGAAATGATAACAAATGCATAACGATCGAAATGATAACAAATGCATAACGATCGAAATGATAAGAAATGGACTTAAGATCAACAAGCAACCACATGCTGCATCAAAGTGCCAAATACGCATTGACAAAAGTTGCTATATTCCCATGATTAATAACAAAACTATGGCTTTCTAAAAGGTATTGTTGGGTATGGTGCTACTAATAAGTACGTCAATGACATAGGCTTTTATTAGCTTTGAATCATATTTCATCCAAAGTGACATGATACATCAACTTAAAAATCGACACTGTGTGTCAACACTAACAACTTGATATTATAAAAGATAATGTTTTTAAATAAGAATATAAATGGATACCATTAAAATCATTAATATCCTTAGAAATATCTATATCTCTATCTATCTCTATCTATCTCTCTATCTATCTCTCTCTCTTCTATATCTCTATCTCTCTCTCTATCTCTCTCTCTATCTCTCTATCTATCTATCTATCTATCTATCTATCTATCTATCTATCTATCTATCTATCTATCTATCTATCTATCTATCTATCTATCTATCTATCTATCTATCTATCTATCTATCTATCTATCTATCTATCTATCTATCTATCTATCTATCTATCTATCTATCTATCTATCTATCTATCTATCTATCTATCTATCTATCTATCTATCTATCTATCTATCTATCTATCTATCTATCTATCTATCTATCTATCTATCTATCTATCTATCTATCTATCTATCTATCTATCTATCTATCTATCTATCTATCTATCTATCTATCTATCTATCTATCTATCTATCTATCTATCTATCTATCTATCTATCTATCTATCTATCTATCTATCTATCTATCTATCTATCTATCTATCTATCTATCTGTCTGTCTGTCTGTCTGTCTGTCTGTCTGTTTGAATGTCTGTATTTCTGTTTATTTCTGTATTTCTGTCTATCTACATCTATATATATATATATGTTACCGGCAAAGTGTGAAATCCGGCAATGTATAGAATGCCTGAATTTTTCTGGCAAAGTATGAAATAAATTGCTATTTCATACATTGCCTAGGCATTCTATAAAATGCCGAGTTCCCGTTCGGCAAAGTATGTAATTGGCCTTGTTAGGAACTAGAGTAGATTTAGAGACAGACAATCCCCTTCGACGTTGTAAGATAAGAAGATAAATCAGAAGTAGGAGTAATCAGAGGCGCGAGAGCCAACTAGGGCCCCAGGGCAGGACATCATTGCGGGCCCCTATTTAAACAATGAGTTGTTAAAAAATGTACAGATGCAGGTCCCCTTACAGATGCGGGCCCCCCTGACAATGACCCCCCTACCCCCCTCTCGGCGTGCCTGGGAGTAATGCAAATAATGGTTGACAAGGTGACAGACGACTTAGGACAAGGCGGTCAGAAAACAATAGAGTAGTAAACAGCAAAGGTGTGACGACTCTAGAAGTAGACCGGGAGGCGACAACGAACAGTTTAGGAGAGACAACAATGACGACCAGGTGGCGCTCCTTAGAGCCAATGCTCTTACTTCGGATTCGGACAAAAAATTTCCTCCTGCGCCTTTGGGAGCGAGCACTGTGCGAGTTCCGATTCCAGATGTTGACAAAAGGCAGGTAGACTCACGAAATCTGTTGGCAGTTGTTATGAGCATGACAGAAGATGGCTTTTACCGCCTTGGAACTGCATATGGAATCTTGAAGCAACTATATGCCAGATCAAAATTCACTGTATGTCCAAAAGATTTAATAAAAGCGGAAGACGTTCCTGACCTTGAAATAGCTCTCCAATCTGCTGCTATTTCTCAATCTACAGGAAGCGGCCAAGGATTCGTCATATATATATGCAAGACAAAATGCCAAACTATGAGGTGTCTTTGTTTGAAAAAGAAAATTAAATGCAATTCAAAATGCAATTCTAGTCTTCCCTGCTGCAACAAGTAGCTCATTCCAGTTGTGTTCTGCTTGTTTTCACCAGAAACAACTTCTTTTTATTATTTATCAATTCTTCACTAATTCGTGATATATGAACATGACAGATTAAAATACCAAAATACGAAGTGTTTTGTGTGAAAGAAGAAAATTAAGTACAGTACAATTCTAAGTGTGAATCCAGTCTTACCTGCTGAAGCAAATACTTCAATCTCAGCTCTCCTGTCGTTGATTTTTCCGGTATGAACATCATTTGCTTTATTTTACATTCATTTCATATTTAAATACATTTTTATCAATAAAGGCTTTTGTTGTTCTTTTCTGATACTTTGTCTAAACGACACTAGTCATTCTATAGAATGCCTAGGAAAAGTATGCAAAATTTAAAAATTTTATACTTTGCCAAAACGACACTAGTCATTCTATACAATGCCTAGGCATCGTATAGAATGCCTAGGAAAAGTATGCACAATTTAAAAATTTTATACTTTGCCTAAAACCACCAGGCATTCTATACATTGCCTAGGCATTCTATAGAATGCCGGCCTTTCACACTTTGCCCGTAACATATATATATCTAATCTCTCTCTCTCTCTCTCTCTCTCTCTCTATATATATATATATATATATATATATATATATATATATATTAACAAATAAATCTTACTTTCACAGTTTCCGCTGGTATTTTTTATCATCCCAGGTTTACACTGACATACAAAACTGCCAGGCGTGTTGATACATACGCCATAAGGATCGTCACATTTATTTGGGTCAAGACACTCATTGGTATCCACAGTACAGTCCACTGAAGTCCAGCCACTTCTACATGCACAGGCACCATTATGATTGGCACAATACAGCGTGTTGGTTTGATTACATACACATGTGTTGTTACACACTTCGTTACCGTACTTAAAAGGTGGACATTCTGGGAAGGAAAAAAAAACAACTCAATTTTCAAATGTGCTTCACTGATTCCTTTTTCTCCAGTAATTGACATCTTTAACATTAAAGCACAAAATTTATATACAAGTGTCGTGTTTCTGGCAGCTAAACTACTTCTTGTGGTCTCATTATTTCGATTGATATCAGATTGAGACTTTTTTCATAATGACACAAATGTCCATCAAAGAAAACGACAGCGGTCATCATTTCTTGAGTTAACATTTATTAACACAACATAAGAATATATATAAATAATGGTGGTGTGAGTTCTGCATTAAATCGAAAGTAAATAATCAATACAACAGTATTCCAGTTTAAAGTCGTCAAACGTAAACAATAATAATAAAAAACATGAAAAAATCGGATCTGCTCGAAACCATAAAATAACCTAGCCTACCGATCAAGCCAAAAGGGATATAACTCTTTGCAAAGGTTGTGCGGGGTTTAGCTAGTAATAATTAAAGTAGATCCACATGAGAAAAAAAAAACATTATCATAACTTCCATCATTCTTAACTATCTTCAGATAGACATCTTACTGTCCCAACTGTCAACCTCACACTATCTGTCCTTCTCTCTAACTCCTCCACCTCTGCTCAGCATTTTTTATACTAGCCCTCATTTTCTCCGCCACTGGCACACTTTTTCACACGGACTAGAACTCACAACATGCACCTAACCAAAGGTTATAACAGAGTTATGACAACTCGTAAACTCACTAATTTAGAGGGGCAGATGGCCTTGTGGTGTAGAGTGCTAGACTGTTGAGTCGAGAGTCTTGGGTTCGATCCTTCGTGAGAACCAAGCGAATTTTTCCAGGTCCTAGTGAGTTATTAAAATGTCCCTCATGTCTACCCAGCTTTAATTAGGCACCTGGCCTTTGTGAGGAAAACTTCGTATGCAGGGCGTTGTGCTAACCATACAATCCCAATACATGACGAAGTTACAGCAACAGACTCATTCTGCACTTCATCTGCCCCGATGACCCTTTATGGCTATGGGAACTTTCTTTTTTTTAAATCCCTTATCTCTATTTTTATTTTAAATAGCCAATTAAGGAAATATATACTTTGGAAACCGTGCAGACTAAATGGAGCAGCCCCTCTTTTTGGTAAACGTATGCATATATACAACAATAATACATGTTTAAACAATCTCTCGTGCTGTTTCATTGGATTCCGAAGGGGGATTACAGGTCCAAAATAAATATTTCATATTAAAGTTCAAATCAAATCAGTCAACAAGTGATTTTTTTAAAAATTACATACTGACTGCTATGTAATAAGTCATTTTTAACATTTGAGAATCAATAGCTTAGACCTTAATGCATAGCTGCCATTGTTGTGTTTTTAAAGCTCAGGAGAAGGCTGAAAATATACCACAAATAAAAAAAGATTAAGATGCAGTAATATCTCAAAATCCGAATTCAATAGCTAAAAAAAAAACAACCACCAAGAACTTAAGGTGGCCCTAAAAAAACAAGATCTCGGGGGAAAGTGGGGTACAATCATTAGGGGTGTGCCGGATCCGTTTTTTCCAACCGGATCCGGATTTTCTTATGTGAAATCCGCCGAATCCGGTACCGGATCCGGATTATTATTCCGGATTTTGGTACTTTGCAGATACCGGTAAATCTGAGGGGTTGGATGCCTTCTGAACAGTTGGCCTAAATGGCTAAATGACATTGGCTGATTGGAAGTTGGAAGTGAAGAACTATTGTAGTGCGCTAATTGTTTTGAATCTGAGGAGAAAGTCAGACTCATCATCTGAGTTCATCTCGTCCTGTCATTGGCTCATTGGATGATGGATGCTTATTGCTTATTGTTATTGTTCAAATGTTCATAGTTTATGATGTGTATTGAAATGGATAATTAATTGGAAAAAATAAATAACAAGATTGAATTGAATTGAGATTTGAGAACAATAATTCTGTATTTCTGTACTTTACAAGTTTGAAAATTGAAATACAAATTTTAATGAATTCAATTGGCATTTGACAAAGCCATTATTCAAGCCTAAAGAAGTAAGAATAAGATGTTGATAACTAACTAATGACTATTAGTTTGTTAACAGTGTTAAGTTACTCCAAGTCCACAGCCAAATAATGTACACATTCCAGTGATGCCACAAAATCACAGCTGAGCGCCGCGGGCCGCGGCTACGTCATACCGTCGTTTAAACCAAAGAGCACAGATCATAGCGCAAGCGAGAATCGCCGAAGATGGCTTGGTGACATAGAGATCACCAAAGACCTTTAAGTTTATACTAGACCGCTAACGTAATGTTAATTTTTACTCCAAAATGATACGCATTTTTAACAATTGAGTGAACGATAATATAAATCAAAATATGGATTTAAATTACGGTAAATTTTTCAAAGCATATTTGACTTTTAATTCATTGTTTAAATAGAATTATAATAACCTTTATTATAAAATAGAATTAAAAAATACGTTAGGGTTAGATTACCAACTCAGTGACTTGTTATATTAATTAGTGTTAGAGAATTAGTGTTTCTTCACGGAAATTTCAGAATGGAAAATTATTCTATTTTTCATTTTACAATATTTAATATATATTCATATTTGAACTATTTTTTCAACAGGAAATCTCGTGGGTGATGCATTTTAATTTAATAACAAAGAAGACATCTTTTCCATCTCTCAGAGAAATCTAAATAACTTAAATGTTGAATTTATCAAAAACCATTCATTTCTGTTATTTATTTTGTTATGAAGGTGGCTGGCTGGTGGCCAGGCGCTTGGGCAGTATAGTTGCTTATTATTTCTGTTACAACGTCATTGGTGATTGCGGTTAAGATGACGTCACGAATAATAATTACTCATCCCCGCACTATTATGTAAGGGATTGGGCCTATTGGCCACTATTAGCGGTGGTGACTCTAGCTTCTGGTATGTTCAAAACATTAAACAAGCTCAACGCTCGAAACAATCGATAAATGTATCGTGATCGTGTGGAATTCGGGAAAGAGAATTACTTTTATTTCAGATTATGATCCGGTGAGTCACAAAATCTGGCAAATTCCGAAATCCGGTATATTCCGGAATCCGGTTTTTCCGGATACATGTAAATCCGGCGGAACCGGATTTCACCGGATAGTGCAAAATCCGGCGGAACCGGATTCCGGCACACCCCTAACAATCATTTCTTTAAATGAAGATTGGCGAAACAGAGGAAGAAAGAACTCACCGTGTGCCCAGTAGGATGCGCTAAATCCTATTCTAGAGTTGTGGTTATCTGATCGAAAAGCAACGTACATGTGGTTACTGGTTGATCTGAAGGCCATGTTCAGTATTCGTGATTCACTGGATGAGCCACATTGATAATAATAAACATTGTTTTGATAATACTCCGAAATTATTTGATATTGTGTACTAGGTCCGTCATATAACACCACACTGTCATAACAATTTTGATCACTGTATCTATCCAAATCTAATCGTCTAAACCTGAAATTAGTCGAAACATTATTACATAGTTTATGATAATTTATTTAAGAACTTTAGCGTATCTAAAAATTTTGAAATAAATTAGCCTATTTCTCTCATTGAATGCTCGAATGCGGTTGGGTTAAAAAAAACACCTTTGAAACTTTTCACAATTATGAAATAGTCGAAATGATTAAATGTTAAGAAATAAAGTGAGTTGTTATAGTGTTTTTTGGCGAAAATCTTGTACACTCCAGTGATGCAACTACCGTAAATAGATTTGACATATATAATATTAGACCGTGTTATTTTTACATGCTGATTTGTTAATTAACACATCTATATGTTTAGTGTCGTATACCACTTGGGTTCCAATATAATAACTCAACTCCTTATAGAATAGGAGAATTAACGACTTAACTTTAATACGTGGTATCTGCAGATGGGAATCCACATATAAATATCTTAATATAACATCCATGAATACATTACTCAATTATATAGAATAATATAGTTAGGAGTTCACAAATGAACAGCATCTCACTATAATATCCATGGGCTTATTCAAGGGGGGCATTTGCCTCCCCCCCCCCCCCAACATTTTGGAAAAATTTTATAAAGTTGTTACAATAAAACTGAACTAAACTTCTTGAAAGTTTATTTCATAGAAGACAATGTACAATTTAGGTATATGACTTGAAAAACAAATTTTGTAATTTTATAAGTGGCGTGCCAGATTTTGATGAACTTTTATATAAAAAAAAAATAAATACAACAAAAAAATTATCAATTTTGTTGAAAATGTTCACCCACCAAAACATTTTTTAGTTTACAAATAATTCATTTGACTCTTTTTACTGAAGTTCACTTTTACTCCTGTTATTTACCATTAAAATTCTATTTCCTGTTCTCCATGTTAGATTTTTCAATTATACTTGAGTTTGAATAATTATTTCAATTTTGCTTAATTTTATTCTTAAAAATTTCTTACAAAAAATCATCACTTTCTGTTGCTAAAAATAAGGACGAATGGGCTAGTATTTTGAAAAAAATTTCAAAACACTCTTAAGAAAAGAAACAAAACTTGAATCGAGATCGAGCCATTGCATTCACATTCTAGAATGCCAAAAGAGTGGATGATAATTGTTCGCTACATGGGCTTGGCCTCTATGGAAAAATCCAGTTTGAAAAGAATTGCAGCACTCAGGAAAGAAGTAGAGCTATTATGGAGCTTTTTGAATTTCCCAATACTGTCTTTGCGATCAGTGAGCAGAAAAATTGACACTTTAATTAAAAGGTATGATGTTCATTTGAAAAATCCTGTGGGTGACAAGGCTAGGGTGTCCCATCATAACATCACAAATATTTAAAGTAAGATCCAAGGCTAGGGTGTCCCATCAAAACATCACAAATATTGAAAGTAAGATCCAAGGCTAGTGTGTCCCATCAAAACATCACAAATATTTAAAGTAAGATCCAAGGCTAGGGTGTCCCATCAAAACATCACAAATATTTAAAGTAAGTTCCAAGGCTAGTGTGCCCCATCAAAACATCACAAATATTGAAAGTGAGATCCAAGGCTAGTGTGTCCCATCAAAACATCACAAATATTTAAAGTAAGATCCAAGGCTAGGGTGTCCCATCAAAACATCACAAATATTTAAAGTAAGATCCAAGGCTAGGGTGTCCCATCAAAACATCACAAATATTGAAAGTAAGATCCAAGGCTAGTGTGTCCCATCAAAACATCACACATATTTAAAGTAAGATCCAAGGCTAGGGTGTCCCATCAAAACAACACAAATATACAATGCATATATGTGAAGATTCCAATGAAATATTAGAATGATATATAAAACATCGATATCAAAACTGTCCATGTTCTTCCAGTACAACATGACATATTACTCATATAGCCAATTCAGGACCAAACATTATTATTTAATCATGGTTAAAAGATACAGTTTGACCCTGTCTGCTTTCAGTTATCTACCCTTGGTGACACATTCATCCACCCCCCCCCCCCCAAGCCAGGCACACTTTTTGAAAATGAGATAAATTCATTGTTGGTCTCTACACCCTATCATGCTATGACAATTCTTATAACTGAATTAACAAGGGTGGTAACTCAAGCTATGACAATTCTTATAACTGAATTAACAAGGGTGGTAACTCAAGCTATGACAATTCTTATAACTGAATTAACAAGGGTGGTAACTCAAGCTATGACAATTCTTATAACTGAATTAACAAGGGTGGTAACTCAAGCTATGACAATTCTTATAACTGAATTAACAAGGGTGGTAACTCAAGCTATGACAATTCTTATAACTGAATTAACAAGGGTGGTAACTCAAGCTATGACAATTCTTATAACTGAATTAACAGGGGTGGTAACTCAAGATATGACAATATATATAACTGAATTAACAGGGGTGGTAACTCAAGCTATGACAATTCTTATAACTGAATTAACAGGGGTGGTAACTCAAGATATGACAATATATATAACTGAATTAACAGGGGTGGTAACTCAACTATGACAATACCTAAAACTGAATTAACAGGGGTGGTAACTCATGCTATGACAATACATATAACTGAATTAACAGGGGTGGTAACTCATGGTATGACAATACCTTTAAGTGAATTAACAGGGGTGATAACTGATGATACGACAATACCTACAACTGAATTAAAGTAAATTTACAAAGTTGTTATTTACAGTCATGTTTTTGTCTTTTCAAGCCATCTCTGGAGACAAAATAAAGAATGAAATTGGCCCTACTTATTCGCATAACTACATCAACATCTAATGTTATAATGTATACTCAAATACTCAATCTGTATACTATGTGGTGATGTTACCATGGATGTTGCTGACATTTGCGGGCTCATTCAGCAACAAATAAGAGCCAGTAAGAAACAGCTGCCGAGTAAGAAACAGCTGTCGTAACGTTAATATATGTTAGCCATCCAGTGAATAAATTGACAATAATATCGAATTCCAACAGAAATACAACGAGGACATTTAACTGCCTATCATTCTGGCATTGAAAGAGATGGGAGTCGGGCTACCATTATTGTTCGTCTCTTTTAACACTCAGTTTCCTGTCAAGCTCACCAGTTGACCTTAGGTGGCCTAATAATGAAAGCAAAGTTTCTTACACTAAACTGTCTTCTATTATACACTTTTAATAATTTTATAGAAGTTTTTTTTTAGCTCTTTCTTTAAAAATTAAATCCTTAAAATGTGAAAATATTTTGTTTTCAATAAGTTAGTAGTTATCATTAAGGTATTTTTTTTATTATTATTATTATTAACACAAGCGTTGCGGAAGGATCTCATCGTAGGTACTGAACTGCAGTTTTCAAAACGTTTATACATATATACATACATACTCATACTTGTGCTCACATATTCAAAAATTGGAGCATCTTTGGCAAGTGCCACATTTAAATGTATAATACTTCATTATTTTAAAGGTAAAAAAAACTGATTATTATATTTATAACATTGTTAAAACAAGGCGAGCTTTGCTTTAACCATTATTTGTTATATACAAGCAGATAAATTTCTTACTAATAAACTTGAAGTTCTCCGATCACTATATTACCATCAGTCTGATATTTAAACACACATGTACCTGGTGGTTGGATGGCAGGGGTAAGTGGACTTGTGAAACTTTGAATTTAGGAGTCCGTGAGGTGGAAAAAAAAGACATGGCAGTTGGTGTAAATCCTAGCTGGACTTCAGATATAGCCTACTTTTTTGTGTGTGTGTTTGGAGTACATCGTTTATAACAACTTTGCGGAAGCTACTGCCCGCGGCCGCTGGTCTGTTTAAATCTGGTTCGCGTCCGTCCACTCATTTCAGCGCTGGCCTTTTATGACGTTTACATTTCATTTATATTAGTTCATGTCAACACTCCATTCATCTTAATCGTTCCTGGACGATGGTCAAATGTGGTCTGCTACTCACGAAGTTTGCCCATCCCTTTATCTTCAACCAAAGCTGATGTATCATTTCGGAGACTGTGGTAGTAGTATTTAGAGAATTTAATTTTATTTAGGTACTGTTTTAGGGACAGTAAATAAATATATATATATATATACATATGTTGCTATTTAAGGCAATGAATACTAATCATTGGAGTATTAATCAATTGTTTACGATCAAAAAGTCATACCACAACTTTTAAGTCCGTATTAAGTATTTAAAATTTAATACCGGGGATTATGTTCAGATACACATTACATGTCATAAGTACGGTGACCAGACGATCCATTTACACAGGAAAACATCGTATGTTTGTATCACCCCCCCCCCCCTTTTTTTCAAGTCTTCTCTGTATGTATCACCTAAACTAATCATCAAATATTTACATCAAC
This sequence comes from Bulinus truncatus, assembly GCA_021962125.1. Classification (NCBI taxonomy): domain Eukaryota; kingdom Metazoa; phylum Mollusca; class Gastropoda; family Planorbidae; genus Bulinus; species Bulinus truncatus. Next base: position 4,879,705 of record JAGDYQ010000004.1, read on the forward strand.
GGTCTTTGTGCAGCTGCCGTTGCATTGCTTATAACTTAATGAGAGTTGTTAGAGTAATGTCCAAACGAAAGGGCCCACCCGAGGGCCCACCCCAGGACTTGACCAAAGTCCACACAGTATAACAGCCGCCAGGCTCGCCCGAACAGTATAATTACAGAATAGAAAACATAATGTCATCATACCACCAGTGCAGTGGCGCAACCAGCAAAAAATGCTGGGGGGGGGGGAGGGGGCTCACATATAGAAAAAAGACAGTTTGACAGTCTTTTTTGTAACTTTATATAGTAGAATATGTATTGATGATTTGGTCTGGGGGGGCCTCAAGCCCCCCTGCCCCCCCTCCCCTGGTTGCGCCAATGCACCAGTGTGAAAAGCTTTAGGGGGGGGCATAACTGAAAGGCAAACACAAAAATGAATGGATGAGGAAAGAGATTTTTGGTAGAGAGTAATAAAATGTATAAGAGAGAAGAGAGATATATTTAATTAAGGTATGTTTGCTGCACACGTATTCGATGCAAAAAAAAACGCAACGTCAGTGAGGTCTACATCAAGTAGCCCCTATGGCAATGGTCGGCTGGCAGTGAGTTACTTAGTGGGGTTGTGTTTTTGAAGTTCCTGAAAGGATGAGATGAAATAACTTAGATCGTATAAACCAATAATGGAACGGTTTTATCCCCACCATAGCTGATAGTGTAATGGCCATGGAGGCACCACGGGAAACATAACGGGGACTTGAGCCATGGCCTGAAATATCCATTGGTCCTCACCGTAAATCGAGCCAGTGACCCTCAAGTCGACAGTCGAGCGCATTACCACACAACCATTCCCCCACCGTGAAATGGGATGGTAGATCACGTCACTTGTGACAGCATCAAAGAGTTTTAGAGTGAAGGAAAAATGGTATAAAATAGATTACCTGAAGTCAATAACTTGGTTTGGTGCAACTGTTATGTTCCAGTAACATGTAGCGTCGTTTGGGTAGTTGTTGGGGAAATTAGGGGAGAGAATCACTCCTGCTTGATCTGTGAGGTTACCTCCACATGCTGTAAATGGAGAAACGTTTTAGATGAAAAAAAAAACAACTATCGATTCACGTTTAGGATTACAACACATACATACAAATACCATATGATTCACGTTTAGGATTATAACATATACATACAAATACCATATGATTCACGTTTAGGATTATAACATATACATACACATATCATATGATTCACGTTTAGGATTATAACATATACATACAAATACCATATGATTCACGTTTAGGATTATAACATATACATACAAATACCATATGATTCACGTTTAGGATTATAACATATACATACAAATACCATATGATTCACGTTTAGGATTATAACATATACATACAAATACCATATGATTCACGTTTAGGATTATAACATATATATACAAATACCTTATGATTCACGTTTAGGATTATAACACATACATACACATATCATATGATCTACGTTTAGGATTACAACACATACATACAAATACCATATGATTCACGTTTAGGATTACAACACATACAAATACCATTTTAATATTAATTATTAAAAAAAACTTTTGATAAATCTGATAAACATGATCAATTTTTTTCTGTTAACGTATATTAGAATGTCTGCTCTTATTTTTACATGTTATGCGTCTTTTATTTGTCTATCATACGTTGAGGTCGCCCAATAATCGCCAACCCACCGATGAGTTAAAACCATAGATATACCTATGGTTAAAACTACCGCAGCTGGCTAATTCCTGATTGGCTGGAAATCATAGAGAAGGACTAAAAAAAATATTTTGTTTTATATTTTCTTATAGCGCGCCAGACCAAAAAAAATTAAATAAATAAATCCGAACTAAACACATTTATGAACGCGTGCTCAACGTGACTCTCCATAATCTATTGCCACTTTTTGCCTCTTTCTGTCAACGCTAGCATGTAAACTCGGCGTTGCACGCGAAGATAGTGCCACCAGTGGCGCAACCAGGTAGGGGGGGGGCAGGGGGCTTGAGCCCCCCTCCCCCAGACCAAGTCATCAATACATATTTAACTATATAAAGCTACTAAAAAGACTGTCAAACTGTCTTTTTTCTATCTGTGAGCCCCCCCCCCCCCAGCATTTTTCGCTGGTTGCGCCACTGAGTGCCACGTGATACCTGTATGATTGCATATGTCAGTGTCCCTTTTACTTTGAGTGTGATGTCTTTTTAAAATAGCATTACTGTCTGAAGTTAATGTAGTAAAAATGAGATGTACGTGAAATGTTTGTGAGTCGTTAAGGTATGTTGTTCTCTAGATGTTATTTTTTTTTGTTCATTTTTTTAAAACTATTTATGTAATACTAATATTAAAACAGTACAACCTATATAAGTATCTAAAAAAAATAATAACAAACACAATACTAACCTGTAAAAACAGCCAGAGCGCTGTTTGTGCAACATGAAGTTACCAACAATACGACAAAGATCCTAAGCTTAGAGGGGGGTAACTGGTATGGGTGTAATTTTCCTGAAATTAACAAATAGCTTTAATTAATATTGAATAACTTGGGCATTACAATTGATGTCAATCAAGCTAAACATAGCCTAAATAAATTAATGTGCCGCACTCTCTATTTTTATCGTTGTAGGTGATAGTTGACACATATGATAATCCTAATATCCTAAACAATAATAAACGGAGCCATCATGAGCCACCTTAACAGTATTTTGAGCCCCGTAGTTATATTTATTCAAATCAACGAATGCTATTTTTTTTTCAATAAATTTAATTTTCAACAAATCTCACATCAACATGTTTAATTGTAATGACATTCAGGCATTATACATTACGCAACATAAAACACAATTATTTAAATAGATGCAGAGAAATCATAAAATCATATAATTCACATACCCATAGTGCTTTTAATCGTTCTTCCGCAACTAAAAAAAATATAATTAAAAAAATTAGCGTCGTAAGGATATTATATTATCAAAAAGTATATCAAATGAAAAGCAGGTTTTTTTTAGTCTGTTTTATATAGTCTCTAACCAGGAAGCAGTTTTTGTGTACATACTAAAACAATCTCTGAGTGGTTTTTTTTTGATAGTACGCCACTTTATAAATACCGCTAACAGTTGTATGCTACCCCATCAAAGCTATGGTAGGCCTATCTAAATCGACAGCTTACAAGTTAATACTTGTGCTGCGATGTCTGTGTCTCCAGCTTACCGGAGGCAACTACGGTCACGAAGAATTAGGTTGGGCGGGAAGATTACATCATACATGGGGAACTTCTGGAATTAGGGCCGTTCTTATGAATTGACCAACTATGCGATCTCTTAGCACACCCACTGGAAAAAAAAGCCCATTTCTTTATATTTATTCCCATCACATTTGGTGCTTTCAGTGTTCCACAGGTACATTTCGAAGGGCCTAGTTGAAATATATATGACAATGTCCCGTCTTACTGGCGTTTTTTGAGTCTCTAACACAAATCCTTTGTACAGCCCGAGTTGTGACAAATAACTACACGCCAGCCTCGCAGCTATCAATTTGAATGACACATTTTTTTTTGAAGTAACAAGGGTCATATGTAAGTGCCTTTAAAAACAACATTTAATGACATATTGCAATATAGATAAACGTACCTAATACTTACATTTTCCACCCACGTATTCATTAATATGTATAAGGTTTACTTGCAAATTTGTATGTTCTACAAGGCACGAATAAGGCCTAGGCACTATGGGCGCCGTGCCTATGACCTACAAAATAGGGCATACAAAAGAGAAACAAGCAATTAAGCCTGTTCCATTCTGGACACAGGACATGTTAGCGCATTTTCATGTTATGTATCAGTACGTTTGTTATCTTTCAGTAAATATTTGTAAATTTTGGAAATGTTTATAAATTCAATTGTGTAATGCATATATCTGAAAAAAGATAACAAAAGGACGTTTCTTTATATTTGAAAACAAAATTATTTTCTCTTAAATCTAACTACAAGTGGTTTGTGGTCACTGAAATAGGACTCATAATTGAAACATTCTAAATTGTAGTCATTTAATCGTCCGAAAACTCCGTCAATTGTTGTTTGATAATTACATGTATATATTATGAGTTTTCTAAAAAGTACGGGAAGTAAGTCATGTTGAATAACTGTTACAAAAATAAATAATGATTACGCCCCTTTGATTAGCTTTTATTATTTATATTTAAAATATAAGCAAAATGGTACATAAAAAACTCTTATATTTTGGCTCTGAGAGGTCAAATCGCGAAATGGACTTTTGATGTACACTTGGCAGGCCAAGACCTACAAAATAATATATATACATCATGGGTCTAGGAATTATGGTTGCTGAGATATAGGGCGGTCCATTATTAATATAGCTTATATAGTAAAAAACGGTACTTTATAAGGCCCCTTTTACGGCCCTGAGAGGTCAGATCGCGAAATGGAAAAAAGGCATTTCTTGGCAGGCCAAGACCTACAAAATGATATATACATCATGGGTCTAGGACTTATGGTTGTTGAGATCTAGGGTGATGACAGACAGACAGACAGACAAAACGGGGACAATAGAGCATTTTTTTTCGAAAATGCTCTAAAAAAAACTCAATCGTGGGGCTTCCTCTTCTCAACTTAGGACTCACGAATCTATAGTGCCTAGGGCCTACAAAATCCTTAATCGGGCACTGATGATCTAAACATAATGATGTTGTCTGGTTTTTTTTGTTTGTCAACTTTGATAAAAATCCTATTTAAAAATTATTAGCGCCCAGTAACAATGTTGTATATTTGGTTTGTGAGTTTTTGCGCAGTTTCTATGTTTCTATGTGCGAGTTTTTCCCAAGTTTCACTTGGTGCATGGTGTTCAAGAGGCAGTTGGGGATGTTCATCTTGAGGAATGTGGACATATTGGGGAGAAGTATTAAAGAATGAGATAAATTAAAGGCCGTAAAAGATCCTGAATTCAACAACAAGGATCTATATAAATAATAGCGGTGTGTGTTCTGTGTTAAATCGAAAGTAAAGAATTGATACAACAGTATTCCAGTATATAATCTTCAGACGTAAACAATAGTATAAAAAATCGGATCTGTCCGAAACCAAAAATAACCTGACCTACAGATCAAACCAAGAATCCACACTGGACAACTATAACCACGACTATAACAAGCTATTGGACCAAAGTTACAATGTTTTCATTAACCAATCCTAAAAAAAAAAGAACACACTGATAATTTTGATCAACTTAATTCGTATATAGCTGTTTAAAACGTTTTTTTTTTAACAAACATAGAAACTACAAAAATAAGAACGCATTAAGTAAGAGCGCAAATAGATTTCAAATAGTGTAAGAATAGCTTAAGGTATATCCCTGCAACTTTAGAACCACTGTTCAGTTGGTTAGACAACATTGAAAGTTCATGGGGACAGGACACATATATTTTGATAATTAAACATCCAGCGTTAGATCTTTGTTTTTGGGTAGAGTTAGGTTGTCAATGCAGGTCGGTGACCCCAGCCGTGGGTGACGATAGAATTAGTTGCGGTGAACAAAGATATACTAACCTTAGAGTGAGTATTTGGCCGCACCAATCACTAGGCTGGAAAAAAGGGTCATAATGACTTAAATGAGTTAGAAAGGGGTAGAAGAGCCAATCAGAAGAGTTGGGGGCTTTGGAATCATGGGACGGCTTATCACGACATATAATGAGATATAACTCAGACACGGGGAGACAGACAGAAGACAGACAGAATAGCGTATGACCAGAGGCTGGACAGGCCAACAGATGTTCAAGTATATCTGCTTCAATCTTTCGGAACTGCAGTATACTTGTAGTGAAAGTTAGCTACGACGATACAGTAGAGGAGAAGTAATAGAGGCACAAGTTATCAAAGTATATCTACTTCACTCCTTCGGGACGGTGGTATACATGTACTCAGAGGGAAGTTATAGTTAAATAGTTAACGTAGTCAAAGTCTATTTCTGTTCAAGTATATCTACTTCACTCCTTCGGGAAGGTAGTATACTCAGGGAGAAGTTATATTGTGTACGAAGCATTTGTGAAAACAGCCGCCTTATGATTCATACAAGCATGTTTTCATCGCAAAATGATACAATATAAATTTCGATAATGTTACAAATAGTAATTATGAAAAAAGAATGATTTTTTTAAACGCATCCACTGCGTTTAACAAAGAGAAAATCGACATAAAACTTCGGCATATTTTTTTTTCTGAATAATCTAATGGCAATTCTTTGATATGTCTCCGATACAAGGCAAGCATATGTATAGCCAGACACACCTATGGCAGTTGATTAATCATTTTAATGTAAACATTTTTCATAGAAGTCGTAATATAGGACGTAAATATATACCGATATCAACAAGAGTTGATAGTGACCCTAATATTACATGCTTAGTGATAATGTGTTTTATAAACACAGCCAATCAGTTGTTACCTAAATCAGTGGTCCCAACCCCCAGTACGCGGACCGGTACCGCCCAAGAAACATTAAATTATTTCCTTTTTATTTATTTCTCTCGTGATTGTCCGACTTTCCATAGACGAGAAATAACCAACCCGCCCCCCCCCCCTTTCCAGTGGGCCGCGGTTAAATTATCAACCGCTGACCGGTCCGTGGCGAGAAAAAGATGTGGGACCACTAACCTAGATGATATGTAGCCTGCTGATAAATGTTGTTATCACACCATGTTTGTCTGCACAGTGACTTTATCAACAATCTGTCTGTACCCCTCACATGTGTAATTTTTGAAAACAACAACAACAAAAAACGTCTTAAGTCTTTTATCTTGGGCCCCCAGACATTCTCCACCAACAGAGAGCCCTCCGATATCACACACCCACCAATCACTATATGGAAACTGAGTAGCTCACTGTAACAGACGGAGCCCCTAAGACAGGGGGGCTTTAGCATCTTTCAGGGGGGGGCCACTTGGGATTACATCATGTTGTCAAGAGGAGTATCGTGTCTCTAGTTCATGGTCACTTATATTTAGTGCTGATTGTCACTTATCTAATCTATTAAATGTTATAAGTGATAAACGATTGGTGTTTTTCTTCCCGTGGTATTCCCGCTTAGAACTAGCCCATCCCCACGGGATTCCCACTGGTAAAGTGACACATAGGCTATAGAAACAGTGAATCACGCAAAGGTAATGTGACACATAGGCTATAGAAACAGTGAATCACGCAGTGGTAATGTGACACATAGGCTATAGAAACAGTGAATCACGCAAAGGTAATGTGACACATAGGCTATAGAAAGAGTGAATCACGCAGTGGTAATGTGACACATAGGCTATAGAAACAGTGAATCACGCAGTGGTAATGTGACACATGGGCTATAGAAAGAGTGAATCATGCAGTGGTAATGTGACACATAGGCTATAGAAACAGTAAATCCGCAGTGGTAATGTGACACATGGGCTATAGAAACAGTGAATCATGCAGTGGTGATGTGACACATAGGCTATAGAAAGAGTGAATCACGCAGTGGTAATGTGACACATGGGCTATAGAAAGAGTGAATCACGCAGTGGTAATGTGACACATAGGCTATAGAAACAGTGAATCACGCAGTGGTAATGTGACACATAGGCTATAGAAAGAGTGAATCACGTAGTGGTAATGTGACACATAGGCTATAGAAACAGTGAATCACGCAGTGGTGATGTGACACATAGGCTATAGAAACAGTGAATCACGCAGTGGTAATGTGACACATAGGCTATAGAAACAGTAAATCCGCAGTGGTAATGTGACACATGGGCTATAGAAAGAGTGAATCACGCAGTGGTAATGTGACACATAGGCTATAGAAACAGTGAATCACGCAGTGGTAATGTGACACATAGGCTATAGAAACAGTGAATCACGCAAAGGTAATGTGACACATAGGCTATAGAAACAGTGAATCACGCAGTGGTAATGTGACACATAGGCTATAGAAACAGTGAATCACGCAGTGGTAATGTGACACATGGGCTATAGAAAGAGTGAATCACGCAGTGGTAATGTGACACATAGGCTATAGAAACAGTAAATCCGCAGTGGTAATGTGACACATGGGCTATAGAAAGAGTGAATCACGCAGTGGTAATGTGACACATAGGCTATAGAAACAGTAAATCCGCAGTGGTAATGTGACACATGGGCTATAGAAACAGTGAATCATGCAGTGGTGATGTGACACATAGGCTATAGAAAGAGTGAATCACGCAGTGGTAATGTACACATAGGCTATAGAAAGAGTGAATCACGCAGAGGTAATGTGACACATGGGCTATAGAAAGAGTGAATCACGCAGTGGTAATGTGACACATAGGCTATAGAAACAGTGAATCACGCAGTGGTGATGTGACACATAGGCTATAGAAACAGTAAATCCGCAGTGGTAATGTGACACATGGGCTATAGAAACAGTGAATCATGCAGTGGTGATGTGACACATAGGCTATAGAAACAGTAAATCCGCAGTGGTAATGTGACACATAGGCTATAGAAAGAGTGAATCACGCAGTGGTAATGTGACACATGGGCTATAGAAAGAGTGAATCACGCAGTGGTAATGTGACACATAGGCTATAGAAACAGTGAATCACGCAGTGGTAATGTGACACATAGGCTATAGAAACAGTGAATCACGCAGTGGTAATGTGACACATGGGCTATAGAAAGAGTGAATCATGCAGTGGTAATGTGACACATAGGCTATAGAAACAGTAAATCCGCAGTGGTAATGTGACACATGGGCTATAGAAACAGTGAATCATGCAGTGGTGATGTGACACATAGGCTATAGAAAGAGTGAATCACGCAGTGGTAATGTGACACATGGGCTATAGAAAGAGTGAATCACGCAGTGGTAATGTGACACATAGGCTATAGAAACAGTGAATCACGCAGTGGTAATGTGACACATAGGCTATAGAAAGAGTGAATCACGCAGTGGTAATGTGACACATAGGCTATAGAAACAGTGAATCACGCAGTGGTGATGTGACACATAGGCTATAGAAACAGTGAATCACGCAGTGGTAATGTGACACATAGGCTATAGAAACAGTAAATCCGCAGTGGTAATGTGACACATGGGCTATAGAAAGAGTGAATCACGCAGTGGTAATGTGACACATAGGCTATAGAAACAGTGAATCACGCAGTGGTAATGTGACACATAGGCTATAGAAACAGTGAATCACGCAAAGGTAATGTGACACATAGGCTATAGAAACAGTGAATCACGCAGTGGTAATGTGACACATAGGCTATAGAAAGAGTGAATCACGCAGTGGTAATGTGACACATGGGCTATAGAAAGAGTGAATCACGCAGTGGTAATGTGACACATAGGCTATAGAAACAGTAAATCCGCAGTGGTAATGTGACACATGGGCTATAGAAAGAGTGAATCACGCAGTGGTAATGTGACACATAGGCTATAGAAACAGTAAATCCGCAGTGGTAATGTGACACATGGGCTATAGAAACAGTGAATCATGCAGTGGTGATGTGACACATAGGCTATAGAAAGAGTGAATCACGCAGTGGTAATGTGACACATAGGCTATAGAAAGAGTGAATCACGCAGAGGTAATGTGACACATGGGCTATAGAAAGAGTGAATCACGCAGTGGTAATGTGACACATAGGCTATAGAAACAGTGAATCACGCAGTGGTGATGTGACACATAGGCTATAGAAACAGTAAATCCGCAGTGGTAATGTGACACATGGGCTATAGAAACAGTGAATCATGCAGTGGTGATGTGACACATAGGCTATAGAAACAGTAAATCCGCAGTGGTAATGTGACACATAGGCTATAGAAAGAGTGAATCACGCAGTGGTAATGTGACACATGGGCTATAGAAAGAGTGAATCACGCAGTGGTAATGTGACACATAGGCTATAGAAACAGTGAATCACGCAGTGGTAATGTGACACATAGGCTATAGAAAGAGTGAATCACGCAGAGGTAATGTGACACATGGGCTATAGAAAGAGTGAATCACGCAGTGGTAATGTGACACATAGGCTATAGAAACAGTGAATCACGCAGTGGTGATGTGACACATAGGCTATAGAAACAGTAAATCCGCAGTGGTAATGTGACACATGGGCTATAGAAACAGTGAATCATGCAGTGGTGATGTGACACATAGGCTATAGAAACAGTAAATCCGCAGTGGTAATGTGACACATAGGCTATAGAAAGAGTGAATCACGCAGTGGTAATGTGACACATGGGCTATAGAAAGAGTGAATCCCGCAGTGGTAATGTGACACATAGGCTATAGAAACAGTGAATCACGCAGTGGTAATGTGACACATAGGCTATAGAAAGAGTGAATCACGCAGTGGTAATGTGACACATAGGCTATAGAAACAGTGAATCACGCAGTGGTGATGTGACACATAGGCTATAGAAACAGTGAATCACGCAGTGGTAATGTGACACATAGGCTATAGAAACAGTAAATCCGCAGTGGTAATGTGACACATGGGCTATAGAAAGAGTGAATCACGCAGTGGTAATGTGACACATAGGCTATAGAAACAGTGAATCACGCAGTGGTAATGTGACACATAGGCTATAGAAACAGTAAATCCGCAGTGGTAATGTGACACATAGGCTATAGAAACACTGATTCGTGAATGTAATATATGGGCAATAGAAATTGTGATTATGGCAGCCTGATTTTAATATAAGTGAGCAATTAAATATTACATTTTTAAAATAATAATAATACAAAATTTGAGAACGCCTGAGCTCCATCTTCAACTTTGAGCATTGTACCGGCTGCATCGTTCCTCGGGCCAAAACATGACGTTACTGGGAGCTTCTCATCCTGGTTTATGGGTGCAAGTCCTGGGCAATGCATGCCGGGACAGGCATCACAAGGATGCAGGCGTTTGTGACCAGGTCCTTATTAGAAACTGCTCTGAAGTCATTTTTGTTTTCGGAGACCTCTTGGCAAAGTTACAATTTGCTACCTTTAGACAAAAAATAATGTCATGGCTGCTGCTGGCTAATATTGGGTCCTTAATAATCTATGACAGCAGATCTAGCCTCCCAAACTAAGTTATACATGTATAGTAGGGTGTCCCAGAAATGCTCGAAATTTTTTTTTTTAAATCTTTGGTGTCTCACCCCCTGAAATGTGTCTCTTGGGTACAATGAGTGAATTGGTGAAGTTGTAGCTCATTTGAACAACATTTAGAGGTCCCCCAAGAGCTTTTAAAATTCCAGTATTAGGCCAACATAAAAATCCAGACGAATCATGGCTCAAATAATTTGCAGTTTTTGCATGCCATAGTTGAATAAAATAAAGTTTAAATATACTTATATTTATCTCATTGCTACCATTAACTAGAGTTGAAATTGTGTGATTCTTAATTAGAAAATGTAATAAATGCTAGAAAACATATAAAATACCTAATGTGCAAAATTTAAGCAATGTGCATATTTTTTGAAGATTTAATTTTTTAAACTAAGCATGCTTAATTGTCAGGCATCATATCACCAAAAGTTGCTGCAGTGCTGGACAGAACGAACACCAGCATTAGAAAATCAACAATGATACTTGCATCCGCATTCAACGAAGCTGGTGTTCCGACATCAGACACAGTATTTTCCAAGAGCACAATGCATCCTATCGCAAGCTTCGTCGTCAAGAAGCTGCAGCATGTATAAAAGAAGACTATATTCCCTCGAAATCAATTGTACATTGGGATGGTAAGCTATTGCCCGATGTTACCGGACATGTTACCAACAACGGCGATCGATTACCTGTCCTGCTCTCGTCACTTGTCGATGGCACTACAAAGCTTCTTGGTGTTCCCAAGTTAGCATCCGGTTCAGGATGGATAGCTGCTGATGCAGTATATGAACATATAAAATCATGGAAGTGCGAATCTATGGTCATCGGCATGTGCTTCGACACTACGGCTTCCAATACTGGAAGACTCAATGGAGCTTGCACTCTATTAGAAGTAGCCCTGGGACGTAATCTATTATGGATGGCATGCCGTCATCACATGTTAGAAGTACTCCTTTCCGATGCATTCAATGTTTTCTAGATGTTCCTGTTGAAGCCTGGTCAGATACACCATCTTTTAAAGTTGCAGCAGATTTTGTAAAGAATCTGGCTTGTATCAATGACTCTGCAGAGCGAAGTGTAGCATTGATACAAAATTTCAAAGACAGTATCACCAAGAATGAAGAACAAAGACAATTTTTGTAATCGTGAACAGCTGGCTAAAATTTAAATTTGAAGAACTTTTTTTAAATTTTTGTCTACCCTACAGTACAAAATAAATAGCAGGAATGCTTATTTGCATTGCTTATTATTATTATTTTTCAAGCAGATTGACATTGATTCAAGAATTAACTTGACAAAATGAATAAAACTTTGTTTTTCATAATTTTTTACTTAAATTTCAAATTTAAAAATATAAACCATTCAAGATTTATATATGTTGTTTCATTTAATATTATAAACAATACTAAGCATCAATTTGTTACTTAATATATCAGTTTCGCATATAATGCAACATTAACGCTGTATTAGATTTGACCGCGAATGATTTTACACCAAAATCTGGAACTTTAAACCTCTTGGGGGACCTCTAAACATTGTCCAAATGAGCCGAAATTTTGCAGGTTAACTACTGTTACCATACAGACATATTCTGTGGGGTGAGACATCAATATTTCAAAACTTCATTTTTTTGGGACACCCTAATGTATAGGCAAAATAGAAGTACCAATATGGGGCTCCCTTATTAGTGGGAGCCCTAGGCAGATACCTATCGTTTGCCTATCTGAAAAAAATGTGGGACCAAGACTATGTAAGGAAGAGTATCAATGATCTTGTTGGACTCTTTGTAAGGTTGAGTATCAATGATCTTGTTGGACTCTTTGTAAGGTTGAGTATCAATGATCTTGTTGGACTCTTTGTAAGGAAGAGTATCAATGATCTTGTTGGACTCTTTGTAAGGAATAGTATCAATGATCTTGTTGGACTCTTTGTAAGGAATAGTATCAATGATCTTGTTGGGCTCTTTGTAAGGAATAGTATCAATGATCTTGTTGGGCTCTTTGTAAGGAATAGTATCAATGATCTTGTTGGACTCTTTGTAAGGAATAGTATCAATGATCTTGTTGGACTCTTTGTAAGGAAGAGTATCAATGATCTTGTTGGGCACTTTGTAAGAAATAATATCGATGATCTTGTTGGGCTCTTTGTAAGGAAGAGTATTAATGATCTTGTTGGATTCCAGGAACCACTACTTAAAATTGAGAAAAAGGGAAAACTGTTGATGGTTTAGCCATTTCTCACATCACTATACCCCCTAAATTTTTTAAAGGCCCAAACAGTTCCAGACGGTTTGAGTGTTCAATATGCTGCTTTGGGTTTTTTTTGTGTTAATTCCACAATAAAACATATCTTGAGTCACTGACAACAAATGTCCACATTACAGACCTGCACCGAGCTGTAAATTTCATCGTATCCCACCTGTCTGCAGGTAACCCGCGATAACCCCAGTGACCAGGCAGCTCTCTAGTCCATACTGACAAAGTAGGTCCATCTACCCCCCAGTCATTTTATCAGAGATTCCCACAAAGTGATAGGCCTGGGATAACAGTTTTCCACCAACCCCCTCAGAAGTCCTAGTTTTACTTAATTTTTAATAAGTAAATATAGGCTAGTATTTATGCCCTAAAACAAATCAAATTAGAAATATTAACACAGGAAATAAACACCACATGAAGGCAAGAATTTTTTGAACAAAATGTGAATTTTTTAATAAATAATGTGTTATTCTCTCCACATTAGCGTGAAATGTGAATAAAGGAAATATTATCTCGTTATCACATGGCTAGTTCATAAAAAGATCATTTTTGTTAATAACTCAAAATAAAAGATGAGTATATAGATAAGTGAGACTAATGTCATATTTCCAACAGCTTAAGTTTTCGCATCGATTTTTACAAATGTAAATAAATATACCAAAATATGCATACACAATATTATTTTCACATTTTCATTCAATTTGTAATAAATTTATATTTATAAGTAGAATACACAAAATTTCTTTAATAATGTTTTTGACTTAAAGTATTTTTAAAATTTGTAAAAATATTTTTTAAAAGATGTTAACAGTTATGTTAAACAATTTGAAAGAATATAACAAGTTTCTGAAATGTCACAATCACATTTTGTTACTAATAAAAGACTAGGAGTTGAAATCCAATTTTACATTAATGCATAACATATTTAAAGCCACATAAGGAATATAATATACAAAATCATGTAATTTTTTTTTTCCAATTTTGTTAACTCTTCAATAAATAATTTTCATGTAAAACTTCTTTTTTATTATCATTTAGGATCACCCTGAAAAAAAACAAAACAAAAAAAAAAACTAATAAAAAATGATTCTACAGATTGTTTAATTAATTCCATTCATTTGTAAAAAAAAAAAAAATTTAAATCCAATAACTTTTGATTTCATTTTATTAACTATTCTATTGTTTTCATTAACCCTTTTTTTTTGCGCCATACCCCAACAAAGCCTTTCAACAATTCTTATGCCCCTATTTAAAAATAGATTTGACTAAAGAGCTGGTTGGTTCTGTATAATTGCCCCTTTGGAGGATGCCCCCCCCCTAACCCAATTTAAAAAACACGTTTTAAGATCCAATTTTTACATAGAAGGAAATACAGTGGTCTAGTCCATGTACAGTAAGTAAACCACGCACATTTACAATGCATTTGAATTGAACATATTTTTTTTTAATAATCAAGAGCTTCACTTCTTAGCAGATATTTTTTAAAATGAAGAAATACTCAAGAGAAAAAAAAAGCTTTAGAAAGTTTATGATATAACTTTGATGATTGCGTAGAAATCTCATTAGTTTTTGCAATAAAACTATGCTTTCTTTTCAGGTATTGAACTGGGGTAGACTTAGCTTTCCTATGAAAGCTTTCCCTTTTTTTTGCATAAATACAAGATGTGATGACCATTTGCAAAATGTTTTGGTTTTTGTTATAGTTACACTAACATAAGTCAACTTAAAAAAACAAAGTTAATTTACTACTATATAACTTCAACAACAACAACAAAAAAAACTTCATTGAAATACAGCAACAAGTCTAGAGTCTGAGAAACAATGGATAACAACACGTTATTGACTTATGGTCTGATGAGTCCCTCAAAGTTCAATGTTTTTTGTTTTTTTTTCTTAGAATATAATGCACTGTTGGGTCAGTTTACGCTCTCTTCATCCCCACCTTAACTGAGATTGGACTCAAGGTTCAAACTCATTATATGCACCACATCAATTGGGCTCACAACCTATATGTCCTTGAGTATTCAATCATTTTAGTGACTGACATAAACCAAAGATATTCAGGGTGATTTCTGGAATGCATGTTGAGATTTTGTTGAACTTCTTTTTTTTTTTTTTTTTTTATATGACTCACAAAACTTGAGATGTTAGAGTTTTGCATATACATGTATTGATAAATTTTTGAGGAATATTAGCAGCCCTTTGTGATATCAATAATAATTATTCGGAAATCATTTCAAAATTGGCACTGACTATCTTACCTTTTGATACAGCACTGTGTGAGAATTATTTTTAGGTGTCTTTATGATTAGACAGCTCAGAAGAAGCTGCAGATAAAAAACAAATGTGTTTAACCATCTTACAAATCAACACTGTCAAGACAATTAATGAAAAAAAAAAATTGTTAAATTTAATATAATGAAGATTAATGGATAACTGGTTCATAGAAATTATTAATTTCATCTTTCAAAAATTATTTAAGCATGCATATATATATCTACAATGGTAGATAATAATAAAAAGCATTACCATATTTTCCATGTTGTCCTAGAAAAGCTTCATTCATTTTGTATGGTTTTTGAACAGTGTGCATATAATCTCTGTAATCAAACAGGCAGTATAAAATTATTTTCACATGTTTAGGTGGGAAAATCTAAAAACATAAAAAATGGAATATATATATATAATAAGAAATCCTGAGGGGAAAAATACAACAAAAAAAAAAAACATCAAAGTATTCATTGATCAATTCAAGTTACTTACAACTGATTATATTCATTATTTGAATCCTTTGAGGACCTGCGTTTGTTAGTACAGCAATATACAGTCAATGCAATGACTACACACAGGAGAACGAATAATGGAATTCCAATGGCTAGCCCTAAGATCAACCTCATTGTATCTGCAGATATCAACAAAATTAATTACTCAGAATTTAATCTTGTGAAAACTATAACTATAATTTGTCAAAAATCATTTATAGTTATTTTCAAAGCTAATATGTTATGAAAAACTAAAATTCTGTCCAATAGGGAGTAAGCTGTACTTACCATTTTGCTTTTTACTGGAAATGAAATCAATATAACATTTTTTTAATTAAAAAAAAACAAACAATGAAGCATTTTAATTCATTGAAAGCTTGTAAATTAAATAAGATAATAAAATGAACCTTGAAAACACTTAAAAAATATGAGGTATTAATAAAATAATGTTAATTTGAAATGATTTAATTATAAAATGACAAACACTTACAGGCAAGCTGCGATATCACTGTCATAATTACAAGCCTCAGTCTCAAGACATGGATTTATAATTTGTCTGACTTTGCAGGTTCTTGGTTCAACTACAAAATGTGTTTTTTTTTTTTCAGATTTGTAAACTTTCTTTACCATTGTGTAACTAAATAATCTAAAAACAATAATCATTTTATTTTTTAATGACATCATTTACCTGCAGTGCCAAGCAGAGAAACTGTGATTATCATAACATTTGTATTGTTCAATTTTAAAGTATCAGACAGAAGATCTTGTAGAGCCTTTGTTAAAGCTGATTCTGTATTTATGGCATTCATTTTTATAATTACATCTGATATTAAACTGCCTCTCCTGCATTAAAAAAAAAAAGAATAATTTTAATAGTCAACACTGTAATAAAACCAACTTCTCTTTATATTGGTAAACTTAATTTTGATGTATTGCCAATTGATATTTTTGCTAACCAATTTTAAGAAGTGACTGACATTAGTTTGTTTAAAGCCAGATGAGTATTTAAGTAACAGGTATTAAGACTATATAGGAATAGATATTTAGTCTACATTTACAATAAGTGTGTACTGTATAAGTTGCACAGTAGATTTAAGGCTGTAATACTGGCCACACAATAAACAAAAATTCAGACACAATAACAGACACACACATAATCTCATATATAAAAAGCAAGCTTTAGTCTTTAAAAACTAAAATATATAAAATAGAAAAAAAAATACCAAAAAAAAACAAAAAAACAACGTCTAAATTTGTATTTAGAAATAATCCATAGATTTAGATTGGCACCCGTGTATATAGTTTTAGTAATGATATAATAAACATTATTTTGATTAAAGTGATTTATTTTACTTTTTTAGTGCATAATAAAAAAATATAAGAAAACAATTTTACTTGATGTTTTTTTTTTTTTTTTACTAACAATGATATAAACCATTACTGTATAAACAAATTATCCCAACAAAAGCTGTCAGGTAAAATGTAAATAATATTTGACAAATGAAATGTAGATCGTTTCTACATATTAGGTGGCGTGAATCTGCAACAGTTTCTTTACCCTATTAAGCCTCACCCCCTTCAACTGAGTTGGGTATATGCATTTGAAACATTTCAAATTTTGTGTAGCACCCGGAATTCTTGAGCACTGACTTATAAAGTTAATGTTATTCAGAAAGAAAGGATATGAGATACTTTTTTTAGGTAGAGAAATCATTAACTAAACGATGAAATCATTAGCTGAACAAAGAAATCATTAGCTGAACAAAGCCTACCTTAAATTAGTCACTGTGACGGAAATACCTGACAAATTTTCTTTCAATTTTCTGACCAGCTTCAAAATAATTGTACAGGTGAAATAAAAATATATATAAATTATATACACATAGATTCATTTAATATATACTTTTAAAACAGTCAACTATAAAAATGTAATTATATGACACAGATGTGCATGATTTCTTTTATGACAAATACCTGATCTTCTATATCTGTCTTTAATCTCTTATAGTCTGAACTATTCACATCTTTTAAGTTTCTGCCTTCAACATTCATGTCAAAGGTCACACTTGCATTGAACTGTAAAACTTCTGCAAGATTTAATTTTTTTTAAAATTTTAACCTCCAAAAAATAATGTACATTATTTCAAAAGTAATACATGTATAAGCCTTCAGGTAATTATAAGTTCAGGAACGAAACATCTTAGAACTTTTACCAGACTAAAACACACAATTTTTTTTTTAAAACTTTGAAGGCATTAATATATTAAAATAGTATTACATTTTTCTTTGGCATATACAATTGTTGCTTAATTGAGAATAGATAATGTGCATTTTTTTTTTCATTTCAAATCTTTTAATATTTTAACACATTTGAAGAACAAAGCTATTTATAATAAAAAAATAATTAAAGTCTTGTGATAATTAATTCCATAAATGAAAGCATACATTTTGTAAAATATGAAAATATCCCCTCAACAAAATATCAACAACTAAGTTTTTAAAAAAAAATATTAACATACATCTACATAAGGTAATAATAAATGTGAAAAGTACATGATTTAGGAAATTCATTCGAGCTCAAAACACCACACAAAAAAACTGATAATAAATAAAACTTCTTCAAAGAAAATGACATTTTTATTTATTATAAATTTACTCTGTTTTACTTTTTGAGAAAATTAATTTTACGGTTACATTTGCTGGGATTTGTGCTGCTGACAGTATACCCAGATGTACATGAACATTTGTAGCCCCCAGACCAATTTTCACAATTTTGTTCACATTTATTGGTCTGTGTTGAGTTGCATTCATCAATATCTGATTGTGGTAAATGCATGTATGTAAAATGATTATAAATTGAGAAACCATTTCAAATTAATAGATATGAAATAAAATCACATAGTTAAAAAAAATAAGCTATAATTTTAAAATGAAACTAAATTTACACATACATAAAACATATGTTTTTATTATAGCATAGTTTTGGGTAGGGAGAATACATCATGAAAATTGTCAACTTAAGTGATAAAGAACACAAATAATACATGTATAATAAAATATGCAACAGATATATTTTCAAACAAATATTTATCAAAATAGTACTGCCATGAGCTGTATCTAATTTTACAATGATAACAAAGTTATACATGTATTAAAATTAAGTATGAAATACCTTCACATTCACAAGATGAGCACTTCCTAGAGAAGCCGCTGTTACAGACACAATCATAGCCTCCTTGTGTATTGAAACATCTTTCATGTTTACTGACATTACACTTGTGTGTCATAGCATCACACTCATTAATATCAAGATCACAATTGGTTCCATTCCATCCTGCCATGCAGTAACACAATCCATTTGTTTTGTTGCAGTTGGAGTTTAAACTACAGCTACATTTTCTACTGCATGATGGACCAAAGTAGCCTTCATCACATTCTAGTAAAAACAATTATATCATTCAAAATATTCATTAACAATATTTCAGTGAATTAATAAAGATAATTTTCAACTAACAAATAAACTCAAGACACACAAATTTAATTTGACATAAATGGTTATACTACTTTACCTTTACACGTCTCATTGACTGTATTTGTAGTTATATAGCCATCAACACAAGCACACAAGTATCCTCCATCTGTGTTTCTACACTTTGTGTGTGTTGGACAAATGCTTGTGTTAAGGCACTCGTCAATATCTAGTTGACATAATGTTCCATTCCATCCTGCCTTACACAGACATCTGCCATTCACTTTGTCACAATACTTTGTGTTGGTTGTAAGACACTGACATGTGTTGTTACAAGCCACACCCCAGCGTCCATCGGTGCAATCTGAAACAAGTTGGTTTTATCATACTACAGATCTATTCATTTATTTACTGAAGGGGGTTTCCAAACTTTTTGTACCCTAGAGCAGTGCTCCACAACCAGTGAGCTTCATCACATTGGTGTGCTAAGAGGGGGTACCAGGTTTTTCAAGGTAAAAACTGAATATTAAACACATATGTCTGAAAGTATACATAAATATACATTTTTTTTTTATAAAAACACCATTGCTCAAAGGGATTTCATCCCTTAATGGATAGAGAAAATAAGCCTACACAATACAAGAGACAGATAATCGTATTAAACCCTAGTGATAAATATTTTACCAAACAGACTTTCAGGTAAAATGAAAGAAGGCATCAAAATAGCAAACTTCATCAAAACAAAACCCACACACTTGCAAATGTTTAAATTGTTAAACAAAGAAATGAGAAAGGGCAGAGAACACCAGACACTGTCCTTTCTATCTAATTATGCAAAAGTTTGAGAGTGCCACAAGATGAGAAAGTTGAAGAGCTCTGGCCTAGAGAGTATTTTACATTTGGCTGGGTGGCAGGTGCCATTAACATCTTAAAACATTAATTCATCACTCATGTGAGCTTTGACTTCCAACACATGATACATGTTTAATTTAGTTGTCACTTAGAGGTAGAGGTACATACAAACTAGTAGATGGGCCCCAAGGTGACACAGGATGAGAACCCATAATTTTCTGCTTTAAATATGAATCATCAAAACTTTTTTATTTCAAGTTAAGAAAAAGTAGATATTTTTTTCACAAATGTTTCCCCTGCAAATGTATGTTGATAAATATACGACAATCCAATATATTTTACCAACTAAAATGTCCAATTAAGCGGATGACATGATTTAATAACTTTGTTTTAAAATTAATTTACTCGTCAAAGAATTTTTTTATGGTTGAAATAGTGGAGGTTTAAACTACAGAGAGGTCTTGAGGATGATAAACAACCATAGTTCCACATAACTACTTACCTGTACATGTAACTTTATCTGCAGACAAAACTTGACCAGTTTTACACACACATTCAAAGCTGGTGTTTTCTTTAGTCTCAACACAACCAAAGGCACAGGGACTGGAGTCACAGAGATTCAAGTCTGAAAAAAAAAATATTTTTGTTTAATAGAAATTAGTGATGGGACGATGCCAGGATTTTTAATTTTGCCTCTTCTATTCTGATTCCTCCCTAAAATATTGATTCTCAATTCCAATTCCTGGCATCATAGTTTAATTAAAATAGTAAATTATTAACAGGAGATAAACATTGACAGACATCTATTGACAGTACAAAATAAGTCTGTTGAAAAGAAATACGCACGGTCTCACTGACACATACCCATCTATTTACAAGAAACACACTATTAACATTAGATAGTCAAACTCACTGACACATACCCATCTATTTACAAGAAACACACTATTAACATTAGATAGTCAAACTCACTGACACATACCCATCTATTTACAAGAAACACACACTATTAACATTAGATAGTCAAAATCACACATATAGACAGGAGGAATCAAAAGGGAATTCAAAATTTGGTTGAAAATCCTTTGAATCAATTCAGATTCTAGCAAAAAAGTAACAATTCTTTTGATTCTCATTTGTGATGAATCCTTCCATCACTAGTAGCAATACAGAGACTATGCTACTAGTAACACAATTATTTGAAATATTTAAAAGCAAAACAAAAAAATATAATATAAAAAGCTAGAACACATACAAACATTATTAGCATTTTTTTCAAAGCAAGACAGTTCATAGTAACTCTTTAATATCCAAAAAAAAAAATATATATATAAAAAACAGCCTTATCTTTATTTGGAACTTTATTAAGAAACAGATCGTAATTGAAGCAACAACCTACCATCACAACCAACTCCATTTGAATTTAGAACTTTTCCTTTTGGACAAAGGCAAATCTCAATTCCATTTATCTTTGCACACTGATAACTGCAGTCTGTCCTATTCATGCATGGTTGGGATACTGTATTAGCAAGAATAAGGTACAGTGTAAATAATTAAATATAATTTCCTTTTCTATCTCAAACAAAAATACTC
This sequence comes from Bulinus truncatus, assembly GCA_021962125.1. Lineage (NCBI taxonomy): Eukaryota > Metazoa > Mollusca > Gastropoda > Planorbidae > Bulinus > Bulinus truncatus. The sequence goes on from JAGDYQ010000004.1 coordinate 4,901,776, forward strand.
TAGCGCTATTTATAAGGCTCTCTTTATTCCTATCCAAAAAAAATGTAAGTAAGATTCCACAAATACCTGCACATTTAAATCCATCTGGCTGTAGCACTAGACCATCTCTACACGAACACCTGTAGCTCCCTTCAGTATTGATACACAAGCCTTCACATTTTGATGTTCCCAGTTTACATTCATCTAGGTCTGTGGAAAATATATTAAAGGTGCATTTTTTTTTTTAATTTCAACAAAAAAATCATTGAAATTTGTCGACAACAAAGACTTAAATCAAAATGTATCCAATATTTTAATCTATTTATTGTAGATTATGATGCAGATTATGGTTATCTCAACATGTAATTTTTCTTTGGAATTTATGCTAATACATGTACCTGTGTAGTTTGTTTTGCTTAAAACCTATTAATAGATCATGTGAGAGTACATGTATCATGTTGTTTACCTGTACAAGTTTTATTGACATTATACAGGTATCCAGGGTAACATGAGCAGGTGAAACTTCCCTCTACATTAGTGCAGGCCTGGGTACAATTATTTAGGGTTGTGTTACTGCACTCATTTACATCTGCAAGAATTATTCATTTAGTCTTTATTTCATTAACAGAAAAGCTATAAAAGTATAAAAGATAAACCAAGTACATGTAAAAATAGATAAACTGAAAAGCTGAAGCATTATAGATAAACTGCTAAAAAATGATAATTGTAAAATACTGAAATGATTGACATTTATTTATATTAATTAAATATGACGGAAAATCAATAATTGATTACCTTGACATTCACCATTGACTTTCTTATACCCATCCAGACAAACACAGGTAGCAGAGCCAGGTGTATTGACACATTTTTCTTTAACTGTACATCTCAGAACACCTGACTTGCATTCATCAATGTCTTGATCACATAAAATTCCTAAAGAAATGCCATTAAATAGAAACATTTACTATATCTTTAGCAGTTACCTATTGACTTATCCTCATTCTTGACTGTCAAAAAGATATGGAAAACTAACCAGTAAATCCTGCCTTACAGACACATCCAGTTTTAGGATCACAATGATCTGACCCAAGACCACAGGAACAGCTGTTGGCACACTCTAAGCCCCAAGTTTCTCCACTGCAATCTAATAAATAAAAAAAAAAGAATTATATTATGATTGATTTCATCATGACAAAAATCTGATAAAATAATAGCAATTTGGGTTCTGTATCCCAGTTTAAAATACAATCATGAAAAAATCGGATATGCCCGAAACCAAAAAGAACCTAGCCTACTGATCAAGCCTAAGGGGATATAACTCAATGCAAATTTTTAGCAGGGTACAGCTAGTCACTAATTAAAAGAATTCATGACCCACTTACTAATACAAGTTCTTCCATCATTGTCTAGTTTAGATCCTGTCTGGCAAGTGCATGTGTAGCTTCCATTTGTGTTTGTACATCCATTCTTATTTGTACACAGATTTGACACATCTGTGATACACTCATTTATATCTAAGGACAAACACATTTAAATAGTTGTCAAGATTTTTTATATTTACCATTTTAAAATTAAATTTGTTATAGCAAACAAATCTTCACTTTTACTTTTGTGTTGCTCTTAAATTTTTTTTTTAAAATGTCTATTTACTTGAGGCAGTTTGGCATGATATTAAGTGAATACAGAGAGTTTACATTCCACAATCCTATAAGCCAGTAGAGGCCTAATGGGTAAGTACAGCTTCCAAGAAAATCAGTTTTTATTTTGGTCATTTAATGCAAGTACCAATCATTTAAACATTAATCAACAATAAATGTATTTGACTAATGGATTTGGCAATAGCGTTATTGGAGTCTCTCTATTATGAAACTGGTAAAGAAAGGTTTAAAAAGCACTTGCATATAATTAACTATACATGATGAATACACTGGAAATTAGCATTCAAGAGTTAATTATTTTCCATAAATTTAAACTATTTTAAAATACCCCCAATTTCAATATTTACCTTCACATTGTCCTAAGTTATTAACTTTGTATCCTTGAGGACAGAAACAAACAGCTCTATTGTTGGAATCTCTTCTACATCCATAGGAACAATTCATATTCTTAACAGAACATACTTCAAGACCTATATGAATACATGTAGAAAGTTTTGTACTTTATTTCTATGAATATTTGTTTGCAATTATTTGTACAAACAGTGAGGAAAATGTAATAATATGACTAAAAATTTCCCCTCTAATTTAATCAATGAATATTTATTTATCGTAAAAATACAACAAATAAAAAACAAGTACAAATTCTATCCAACCTTTTTTACTACAAGTCTTTCTGTCATCATTTAACATGTAGCCAGGGTAACACTGACAGTTGTAAGTTCCAGGTTTATCGACACACATTTGTTCACAGTCATTTATGTTACTTGCACATTCATCAATGTCTGAGGCAAAAATCAAAATTAATTTAAGTTACATGAAAAATAAAAAAAAATAAAGAATTTGGAGCCTGATGATGAATTATTCATCCGTAAGTTTACCTCTCAACATTTTTTACATTATTGCCAACAAGCTTTAACGTTATCTTTGGTTTGTTTAAGAATATTTATCAAAAATAAGAATTAGGCTAGGTTAAAAAAATATTACCCTGACAAAGGCTGTCATTTCTGAAATATCCTCGTCGACATACACATCTGTAACTGCCCAGGGTGTTTTCACAGACCTCAAGACTTGCATTACATGGTAGGTTGTGGGCTTCTGAGCATTCATTAATATCTAGAGGTATGGAAATGAGTAGACCTCAAAGTTCATTTAAATTTATTTTATTTAATTATTTGAAATCTCAACCACATATGAATAGAAAATTTTAATAATTATATAACACGCACACTTTACAATTCATTGGTACATTGATTTAGGGCAAGTAATTTAATGGATGAAAAATCATTTACAAGTACTTTAAAATATAAAAAAAAACTTCATGACTTAGAATAATTATTTAAAATGTATTTAACCTCGACAGATCCCGTTCTCCAACTTGTATCCAGTAGGACACTGACATCTGTAGGAGCCAATTGTGTTTTCACACACATAGCCAGAAGGGCAAACATCAGGTTGACTGCATTCATTTACATCAATCTCACAGTTGACCCCTGTCCACTGTCTGTTACATACACAGCCTCTGACTCGGTCACATGTTCCTCGGTTGTTACATTGACAGATATTTCCACAATTTTCACCATAGTGTGGACTTTCACAGGCTGAAAAAATTTAATTACCTTTTTTACCGCACTGCGCAAATTTATTATCAAAATATTAATTACAAAATCATTATTATGCTTCAAGCTTTTTACATTCTAAATAATCTGTAATTAAATCATGCTAACAAATTTAATATAAGGGATGAAAAGAACTATTTTTTTTAAATTTTTAATCTTTGTTTAAATCGACAGTTGCATTCTGTTAACAATTTAATGCAGCTTAGTAATATATAGCAGTACATGTGTTATAATTTTTTCTAATAAAAAAAATTAACGACCACTGTAAAATAGCTAATTTAAATCGATCATCGAGATCATTTTAAATTTTGGCTCACATAAATAAGAAAGAATTAATAAAATGAAATTTGAGTAAATTTCATGTTATAATACCTTCACAAGAAATCTGGTCAACAGCTAACTTGTACCCAGTGTAACAAGAACAACCATAGCTCCCCAGTGAGTTAACACAAATATGGCTGCATGGCTTGTTGCCAGATTGGCATTCATCAACATCTAAATTTTAAAATAAAAACACTAGTAAATGTATCTGCAAAATTATATTTCCCATAATTAATAAGAAAGCTCAATAACTAATGCTAAATTGTATATCTAGATTTTGGTCTAAAAAAACTACATATTTTATCTTTATTTCAAGATGTTACTAGCAAAATCAATAAATTAGGTAAAGTATAAACATAGGAGAGGAGCTTTCTTCAGCCAGGGGTGCTGCTGTGACAAACCTTGTTCCTTTCATCAGTTCCAACTATATTTATTGAAATAAACTGCATTTATGTTGTAGATAGGTGCTAAAAAACTTCCATAAATGTTTACATTATATACCTTGCTTGATTTCACACGATGCTAATAATCTATAAAGACGCATGGACACAGCACTTACTTTTTATTTACACTGAATATTTGAGAAGAAACTTTACTATTATTTATGTGTTATTATTATTATTTACAATTAGTAATGAATCTTTAAAAAAACTACCATAGTATCCAAGCTTATAAACTGAAAAATGTATATCTGAATTTAGTACATTTTTAAAGCAAGTTTATTTTTTTTCCTTGAGATTTTTTCCCTCAAAAGTCTGATGCTGTATTAATGGGGAGTATAAATGAAGAAAGGGACGGTCATTAAACATAAAATGGTGGATTTTAAAAAACCTTTTCAGATGACACCCCATTCATGATCCTGAAGTCTTATGGCAGACTACTTTCCCCCATTTGTGAAATCATTTATCAATTAGCAGGTAAAATTGTTAATATTTTTTAAGAAGTACATTTTGTGTACATTTAATTTTTTTTACATTACAATATACATTACTTTTAACTTGGATTAATTAAAAAAGAATATGTTAAAAGTAAAACATAATACAACCTCTACAATTAGTTGGATCTTTTGGATCTACTTCGTAGCCTATCCTACAGCTGCAGTTTACTTGACAAACTTGTTCACACACATAGCATGATGACTGTTTACTGGGCTCTGCAATTTATTTTATAAAAATTTTTCAAGAGTAAATGAAAAAAAAATATACATAATAGCTATTTAAAAATGAATGTGTAGTACCTAAAGTACATGTTTGGCCATTACTGTCCAGTGTGTAGTCTGAATAACATGAACATGTGTAGTTTCCTTTATTGTTGATACATTTCTGTTGACATGCAGAGGTCCTCTCTTCACACTCATTAATATCTGGTAAATTTTAATGAAAGATTAAAAAACATTTGAAACCTTTTTCTGCATAACAATTTTTAAACTGTATCTTATTTTTCTTATTCCCTTTAAATGTTCTTTGTTGAAACATTTCAATTTAAATTTGAAAGATCTCTCTTCACAATCATTACTACATGTACAATGTATCTGGTAAAGAAATTTTTACCCTTAACATCCAAATTATATCTCTATATAAGTTTCAGTGAACGTTTCAAGGCTTCTTTGTATTAAAATTTTTTAAAATGTGTATCAACATTGTTTTCTTTCTTTACTCTCCTTGATTTAGATAACATACAGAGCTCACTACATTATAAAACTACCTTGGCATGATTTTTTATCAGAGATATTTAGTCTATATCCAGCTGGACAGGTACATATATAAGATCCTTCAGTATTTATACAGGGCCCATCACAGGTTTTGGTATTGTTACATTCATCAATATCTGAAGATTGAAAAAAAAAAAATGATAGTATTGAGAAAACTGAAGATTTGTAAACACATCTTTTAAGCATATTTAAATTTAGATGAATGAGAAATAAATTTTGAAAAAAAAGAGAAAAAGAGACTATATTAAAATGCATAAATCTGGATACTCAATGGAAATATGAAAGGTTAGACCAGTGATTCCCTGGGGACACTTAAACAATTCTGAGGGGGACGGGGACGGCTAAATCGGTGGTGCTCAATTAATTTTGGAGGGTGGTAGAAAACAGAAAAGGCTGTAAGAAATTTGATTTTAACAAAACTTCAATATATATGTTTGTCTGTTGATATGTCCATGCCTTCCCCAAAATGACCACAATGGTTAGGGTAAAAAAAAAACTGTATGCTAAAAGTATGGTTTATTATATTTCATTTTAGGAATTAAAACTTCTTTATTAAAAAAAGACACTGTCCTATGTAATAAACATATCAGCAGTTACCCTAAATGAAGTTACATATGTGAGACTGATTTTTATATGTTTACTAGTACATTTAGAATAACTTGCCAAAGTGAAATTTATTCTGTAATTTGCTTTCTTCTATTGGTAACATTTAGTTGCTGGAAATGATAATGAACTATGTACTTTGAATGAAAGTAATAAATAGAGTCCTAAAGCCTTTTTTAGGTAAAGGTATTAATTAGACCACTCAATGTAAATGTAATTTGTAATGAAGATGTGGAAGAATGTAACTGGTTTTTCGCTTCATTCTGATATCAATGATAAGAGTTAAAGATTATTTATTTTATACTTCCATACATTTGATGCCCAAGTCTTTTCAGAAAAGGTGATTAAGTAGTGATTAAAAAAAAATTGCCATTATTTATCTTAATTACCAACACAAGTTCCATTCATTTTGTGTAGCCTTGAGGACAAGGGCACAACTGTATCCCACAGGGTTATTTCCCTGTTGCTCTGCTGTTAGATCTGTGCATGCTTGCCCAACAAAACAAGGATTTATTTCACAAGCATTTACTTCTGACTCACATTCTTTTCCTAAAGGCAAAAAAACATTTAGTTGGGTGTACATGTGTAGGTTTACAGAAAAATGATTTAATCACAAATATCTGGAAGAAAAATATGACCTAAGATAAAAGTACCTGTGTAAGCAGGAAAGCAACGGCAAGGTTGTATTTGAAACCAACCATTTTCATGTTCTTCCAGGACTATACTTTGATTATCACATACACCTTTTTCCATGGCATGAGAGGGCAAATAGTAATGGGAATAAATAAAAGTGGAGAGTAGTTTCCTTGCATCTCTGGCTCTTATTCTGCAAGAAAACGAAAAGTGGATAGTGTTTAGGGTAAAAAATGTGCATGGAGCAACTGAGGGACTAATGTCCTCATTTGGAACAAATGGACATTTTCATGACTGAAAATAAATTATATAGCAGCCATGTGTAAGAGTGGACATTGTGATTCTTTTAAATTTGTTTACCAGTAGTCTGTGACATTAGTGGGTCAGGAGTATGTGACATTTTAGAAGAGGACTCAACACATGATAGTATGTGACTGAATGACCAGAGTCGGGAATAGATCTTCTGACTCTAAGAATGATTGTTTATGTCAGATAATGAGTCCCTCAGTGAAGCAATGCTGATGAATTAACTTGATGATAGCTGTAGCTGTTTATTTTTAAAAAAATGTCATCCAGTGTGAATATACACAGTTTATTGACTTTTGTGTTTGTTAAAAAGTTGAAATATTTTATCCAAAAAACTGGCCTACATCTCCATAACAAAAGAAAAAAAACAAAACAATATTAACTTATACAAATGAAAGATGATAAACAATTCCCGCTGAAAAATTTAGCTTTATATTAAAAGGAATAATATGTAACAAACCTCAGCAGAATTGGTTTTGTAAGGTCTGGCATGAGATGGATGTGTCCAGTTTGATTTATAATGACGCCTGTGACGTTGTCAACAACTTCAAAACTGATCAAATCATTGTCAACATCCTGGGCTATTACCCTCAGAATAGATTTTTGGCCTTGTTGAACCAGCCAGCGACCTGACTTGTCTAAACTGCCATTCATCACCTGAATGATTGGGGGAGAATTACCTGATGAAAAATAAAAAAGCCATTATTTAAGATCATTTATATATTTAGGAAAAAACTGTTTTAGCATATGCAAGTGACTAGGCGCCTCATCAGAGTTCTTTTTATTTTTTAACTGGGGTTATATGATAAATACCTAAATTTTGAATCACTACTTCCATTTCTTCCCTTAAGTCTTTGGTGTTTTGAGCAAATGCCTCATCTCCTGTTAGAAGGTAATCAAATTTACAGGCAGAATTTGTATCTCCACATGTTGAGACAGCATCCACTGACTGACTAAGATTTATTTCATCCCCGAACATGGGTACAAAGTCTGGGTGCTGATAAGTGGTTGTATTTTCTCCTGGACTATACATAAATACGGAATTCTTGGATGTTACGACCCCTATATAGAAATAAGTGTACAAAATATTAGTAATGTTTATAAGAAAAAATTTAATTGCTCCATCTATTTCATGTAGTATCATTTAATTCACAAACATAATAGTATTTGAAAATAATTAAATTACATGTTGGAGCGAACTGCTGATAAATTTGTCTTTCACTTAAGTTTGCAGATAAAACAGTTCCATTGGGCAAAGTGAATTCATCACTTTTGTTTCCATTGAAGTTTCCAAGTAGACCTTTTGTCTTATTTCTAAATGATATGGGAACATTCACTTCTATTACCAGACTCTTGAAAGCAACATGAACAGTGATGGAAACTCCTGCAAATATATATATATATATATATACATATATATACATATATATATATATATTTAGATAGCTCTGATTAATTCTATGTACATGTATTACTGATAATAAAGAGATATATTATGTGTAGCAGATTTTAAACTAAATCTACTCCCTTATAGGAAACAAAGGCTAAAATATGAAGCATCTTTTACCACAAGGGAAAGTTACAACAGCCAGAGTTTTATTATTTCTGTATTCTCTTCTGACATTTATAGATGTCGTAGACACAATTATATCTGGTTCATTTTCTTGATAAAAGTCTTTTGTGATGTCAATGTCATTTGCCATTAATATAAAAGCTGCAGAAAAAAAAACAGAAAAATAACATGATTGATTTTAAACAGAAAAAATCTTTTTTGGCATTTTAAAGCTACAAACATGCATCAATCTTGCATCTAAATGTATAAGTACCAAGAACTAAAAAAAAATAATGTGACCAGAATAGTAAAACATTTAGGAATTAGATTTTCCCATTGAATTTTATGTTTAGTGTGTACTTTGCTTGCTTTTATGACATATCTAAGTTCTATCATTGCCAGAGTTGCCACTTTTATGTCATATCTAAGTTCTATCATTGCCAGAGTTGCCACTTTTATTTCATATCTAAGCTCTACCATTGCAAGAGTTGCCACTTTTATTTCATATCTAAGTTCTACCATTGCCAGAGTTGCCACTTTTATTTCATATCTAAGTTCTATCATTGCCAGAGTTGCCACTTTTATTTCATATCTAAGCTCTACCATTGCAAGAGTTGCCACTTTTATTTCATATCTAAGTTCTATCATTGCCAGAGTTGCCACTTTTATTTCATATCTAAGTTCCATCATTGCAAGAGTTGCCACTTTTTTCAATTAATAACATTTATGTAATGATGTGTCTTTCCTTAAAAAAGAAAATATTTTAATATAATAATCAAGCAAGCGAAATTCGTCAGTTGTAATGATTACTCCTTATCCAATAGCTAATACTGTAAGTAATGATTAAAAATTCAAGCAATCATATGTTACTATCACCAGAGTGATAGATTAACATGAATAAGCATTTAAAGAAAATCAATTAATCAAATGAAAATTTACATGATAGCTCTATTTTTAATATTCTTTGATTTAGATATTTTTCTTCAACCAAAGTATGCAATTGATTTTAATGGTGAAAAAAAAAAATTATAAAAAAGAATAAAGTCATACATGTTTTAGAAGATGACAACTCCACTTGAAACTTGGACTCATTAGACTCTCTAGCAGCAAATCCAATAAACACAGTTGCATTAATTAAAGTTCCATTGGCTGCTTCAGCTTGTCCTGTTCTGGTCTGAAAAAATGTTCACATTATCCACACAGTAACCATTCATCATGAAATTAAACAATGTATTACTTCCTGGGTAATTAATACAACGAAGAGTCATTTTTGAAATTAAACAGTAATTTTCTGAATAATCTATGTGGTCAACGGTCTTAAACAAATTAAACAAAGAATTATTTTATACAGACCTGTAGTGTGAAGTTTTCACTTGGGTTCTCCAACATTATATACTCCCCCCATCCATTCATAGTGTATGTTAAACCATCCAGTGTTGTGAAATGAGGATCACCCAATGCAGAGGCTAAAATAAATAACGAGCTATTTTTGTAGAATTTTTACACCACACAGTGAGAAGTACAAGACTTTTAGAAAACTATATATATATACACACATTGATAAATAAAATTGTTTAAAATATTTATTACTATGTATAAACTGTCAAATATGATTTTAGATTTAAAAAAAATATAAATAGAAAAAAAAAATATTATTACCTGGCACAAACTGTACAAAATTTGAGCATCCATTGTCAGGAAATATCTGGTAAAATTGATCACAGAGCTGAGCGCTGCCAGAGTCTCTGCAGCAGGTCCTATGATTCTGTATGTTTTCTAAAGCCTGGTAGTTATTAAAGTAGCCATAATTCCAAGGGTCATTGATAAGCACATGGCCTGCTTCAGGAGATTTAGGTAGGTATGTAGCATCTCTCCATGACTGCAGCCTTTCTCGCCAGTCATCATTAGATGGCTTCATCCATCTGTAGCAGCACAACTAAGGATACCAACATTTTTAAAAAACAACTTATCATCATTTTAAAATACCTAGAAACAGTGTAGAAAAAAAATTTCATTTACACATATTTTTTTCAATGTATGACATTTGTCAACACACATGCATAAATATATAAAACAAAAAGGCTTATCTAGTTTACTATTATTTAGTCACCTTATTTCTTTTATTATTTCCTAGAAGTCTCTGTTTGGCAACCACACTTATAGCATAGCAATAAATATCCTGATTGGGTCCACGTCTCTCAAACAGCTGCCACTGTGCCCCTAGTCTTTCCAATGTACATGGACATGTGTAGAGATGTTCCTTTTCATGCTGGTACACTGGGTCATTCAATAAACCTGCATGGTCAAATAAGTATTTCTTGCAGCTCTGTTTCGGCCCATACACATGACCAACTTTAAAACTCGTGACACCTTTGTAGCCTAAAAATATCAACAATAAAAGAGCAAGGTCATTATTCACATTCATTATTTCCACTTTAATATTCTAAAGATATTTATATTTTAGAAGTACCTGTTTTATTTCTCAGATGCAATTACTTTTTACTTCTTTAATTTAAACAAAAAAAGTTGATAATTAGCAACTACTGAATAAGAGCTGGGATTTTTCTATTACCTAAATAATATCACTTAAAAATGTAATTTAGTAGCACAAAATATATTTATACATTTTACGATAAAGCTTTTTTTGTAGTGGGTAAAACTTTCATCAAGGCTATTAAAATAAAGCAGTAGCATATCATATGAAAAAACAACAGCTAAAAATCCTTATTAAAAGAAGAACAATGTATTGAAAAAATGCAACTCCACACCCTTCCCCCCTTTAACTTATGTTGCAGCAGTATTTGTCCTTTTGCCCCCACCATTATTTAAGATCAATTAAATATTACAAGACCAGAAAAAAATGTGTATTTATCGAACCCAAATAAAAGCAAAAAATTTTAGGAAACAATATCACTTAGTAAACTGCAGTAATAATTGAGTATAATTTTTCCAAAAATGCACTTCAAGTATTAACACCCTGAAAAATGCCTTTAATGCCCAATAAAAAATTGATAAAATTGGGATTTATGTGACTAAGAGATGATCAACATGCATCCAAACAAGGTGCATACTGATTTGAATAGTAAAAGAAATAAAAATGAAATTTCATAAAAGAAATGGAGCCTTGTGGGGGAAAAATCTTGTGATGGTGTAGTGATTTGATAACATCTTATTCTTCACAATTAGCAATGCCCTGAGTCATATTACAGTTTTAATGCCCTTTATAAAACATCATTATCATATAATAGTTTTAATGCCCTTTATAAAACATCATTATCATATAATAGTTTTAATGCCCTTTATAAAACATCATTATCATATAATAGTTTTAATGCCCTTTATAAAACATCATTATCATATAATAGTTTTAATGCCCTTTATAAAACATCATTATCATATAATAGTTTTAATGCCCTTTATAAAACATCATTATCATATAATAGTTTTAATGCCCTTTATAAAACATCATTATCATATAATAGTTTTAATGCTCTTTATAAAACATCATTATCATATCATGATCATTTTGGACCAAACCAACAACTTAATCAAAGACTGGAATTTTCCCAACCAACTGAACTCACTAGGAACTGAGCCTTGACTGACAGCTCTAGCAGCAAACTACCTGGGCATGAATAAATAACCATGTTCAACTCAATACAAACAGCAAAGCCTGAATTCACTTCTCACCTGTATTTCCAGGCACACTGTCCAAAACACTGACCAATGTTGTATCTAAATCTTGAAGTACATTTGTAAAGGCTCCAGATGTTCCAATGGAGATTAGTCTCCCAGGCAAATAACTCCAGTTCATTAAGCCATATTGATACAGGAAAATAACATAGGCCGTTTCAGCAACTATTTAATGAATAAGAAATGTATAAATGTAGCTAGAAAGCACAGTTAGTGCGCTGGGCATTGAATTTCCATCAAAAGCTTGAAAAAAAAAAATGTTTAAGTAATGATGACATTTTCTTTATTAATGAAACTAAACAGAACAAGCCCTTGTTTATTTTTTTTACTTATAATATTGATAACACAAGGGATTCCAACATAACCAAATACAGAATCTTTTTATAAACTTTTAAATAAGAAGATTGACTTTCTGTGGGGGCTTGGGTGGTTTGTCTGTAAATCTTGTAAATCATTTTGGAACTGTTTCAACTTAGTGAGAAAACTCTTAATTCCACACACACATGCATATTCTACATTACGATACATCATTTTAATAATTTCAACTCCATGAATTAACATCTTGTAGACTTATGAAGCTGATTATTTTTAGTCAATTTTAAAATAAGAAAAAAAATTGACGTGAGAATACCATGTCAAATTTAATATGACGTATAGCACAGGCGCTTAAGTGTGCAAAATAGTAAAGCTTTTTTTTTAGTTTTATAAATACTAGCCTCATTAATTAAATTATATTAAGTGTGCAACATGTAATATCAAGTTTTATTCTTTTAAAGTGAAAAAGTATAAAAATATAGAAATATTAAAAAAACGTTTTTGAAATAAGCTTTTATAAAAATGCACTGCTAAGTAAAAAATAACTCCTTGGATCACACAAAGACATGTATTATAATAACTTTCATTACTGAAATAAAAAGCATGGGTGAAAAAAATAAACTAGACTAAATATGTATCAAAAAATAATACATATATTTATATATATATATATACGGGCATCCATGCTTATAATTTGAGTAATGATAATTTTTACAATATTTGAAAGGGACTATTTCTTTACTTTTAGTGAATTTTAATTAGTTTATTTATTAGTTTATTTTTTAAAATTGTTTTTAAAACCCTATTTTTTAATGTGAATTTTTAAAATATAGATAATTACCTTGACCATTGTCTTGTTCCCACCCACTGACATAAATTGCTTGGAAAGTATTAAGTTCTGTTGGCTAATGGGAAAGAAAATGCAGAAAAAACAAATGTCATTAGGTCACAAGCAATGTTCCCCTAAGCCGAGCGCATGAGCAATCGCTCACACGAATTCAGAGCGTCGCTCATACTACACGTACGATCGCTCACGCCGACAGACGACATAGCTGAAATCGCTCACTTCATACCACACCTTAGAGGGAACATTGGTCACAAGTAGCATCTGAGGACCTTGTTACATTACATACTAACCATGTGTTTGATAGAAACCATAGAATTTCGTGGTCACAAAACATTACCAGGATATTTGTCAATAATGTATCAGTCTAACATTTGTCACAGTTAAACTGAAATTGATTTACAATAAAACAGTTGTTGTTTTTTTTTTGTTTATTTCCCCAATTTACACTCATCTTTCTATTATTTACTAGATAACAATTACCTTGTTAAAACTATAAGGTTGCACTCCTGCCCAGGTCACGACCAAAACTGTACTGACTTCAAAGTCTGAGATGTGATTGTACTCCCTGATGTCTTTCTCTGCTCTGGCAATGATTGCATCCATCAAAGATGACCTGTAACTGTCACATCTAGGTAGCTTAACAGGACATTTTTCATACAGGTGATGGTATATCTGACCTGAAATATTTAAGATTTTAGTAAAAAAAAAAATAATCCTTATTACATGTGCAAACCTTCATCTCAAAAATGTCATAGCAGTTGCTTGAAATAGCCTAGAGTACTACCTTTAAATGGATCAATATTTGTCATAAATGGGGCTAGGATGTCTAAATTTTGATTGGTTGCGTAGACTAAATTGTTTACACCAAATGGTATTACTCTGGAACCAAAACCAATCACTCCGTTGGACAATATCTAAAAAAATAAAAAAAATAGCATTACATTATTAAATATATAAATATTAGTCTTGTTAAATAAAGTTCTCGTTATATTTTTTGGCTAAAAGTGGCGCAATGCCTTTTTTTTGTCAATTTAGTGGGTTGCAAAATAAAGAAATTGAATGTCATGAGCCAGAAAGTCAAAGAGTCTACAAATGTCATGTGACTAATGACTTAAAAGCTGTATAGCATGTGCACAAAAAAAAGTCATCTGTTTCAATAGCCAGGGCATACTCAGGGATCATGTGGCCAGCACAAAGCACAGCTGTCGTTACTTCCCCCAAACATATAAGTCAGGTACCTATTTAAAGTTGGGGAAGGAGTTGGGGAGTTTTACCAGGATGTGAAAATTTCTGAGCTTCAAACCCAGCACCCCTGGTCAACAGTCAAGTGCTCTACATCCCACGACCACACGCCCTCACTCATAGCATAGATAAGATGCTATACATCTTTCTATTCACTATATAATGACCACATGAAATGTTTATCTCTTCACTTTAAAATGTGTATTATTTTGGTTCCTTCCATTTTAAGACCAATGTCATTTTGCCTACTTAAGTGGAAGGAACCAAAATAATACACATTGTAAAGTGTGAATACACATTTTTTTTTTAAATGTAAGACCATGATAATAAAAATGGAATAAAGTAAGATTTTTTTTTTTTACAAATGCCTAAATAAATGAAAATTGTAAATGTTTATAAAATGGTTTTAATATTTATCTGTTTATTGAATTATTTCTAGGGTTGGCACATCACTTTTTAAGTTCAAACTTCATTACCAATGTAATATGAGAATCAAAATTTTAATTATCTTAAATAGTTATCTTAAAATAGTTATCTTAAAATAGATTTTTTTAAAACTCTGACATATAACAAGAAAGCTGGATGCCGGGAGTCTAAAATAACAAAATGTACTAACGAAAGCTGCAGGATGGAGGTCATATCCATAAGGTGCTCCGTAGCTGAAGTAAACAGGTTGGCTCACATAGATGTTACTAAATGATGAGCTGTTACTGAGTAATTTATCTGTCACATTCCCTCCATAAGGATAATATGGAACTGAATTAAAATCATAAAAATATAAATCCGATGATTTTAAAAGAAAGAAGAATGGAGGTTTCAATCAGATACTGTAATATAAATATTTTATAAATGAAAAAAAAAATCTTTTTCTGGCTGTTGATAAATGTGATATTTTTAGTAGTTCCGGATACTGATTATGAGATCCTTTAAGGAACTGTTAGGACCTTGATGGCAAATAGTCCGGACAGCTGGCCATAGATTCTTTAAGGAACGTTAGGACCTTGATGAAAAATAGTCCGGACAGCGATTAAAGATCCTTTAAGGAACTGTACGACCTTGATGAAAAATAGTCCGGACAGCGATTATGAGATCCTTTAAGGAACTGTTACGACCTTGATGAAAAATAGTCCAGGCAGCGATTATGAGATCCTTTAAGGAACTGTTAGGATCTTGATGAAATAGTCAGCCCACAAATACAGAAACAGTTTTATACTGCCATTACAAATTCTTTTAATAAATAAAGACAATAGTGGCCATTTAAGGTAAGATCTTTTGGAATCAAACTAGAGCATACCAACAAAACAAATATTTTAAAGTCATGTAGATATTACTGCTACAATTTACAGCGTGAGATGCTATACGGGGAATGGAGGCAACCAAAAAGTGTCAATGGGTGTTACTACATTCTTTTGCACATACTGTACATCTTTAATTTCTATAATGCCATATAAGGTAGGTCCCTGAAAAATCATACCCTAGTTATTTTTGTTGTGTGTTTTTGAATAAGTAAAATGTATTTATAAATGACAAATATCGTATAAAAGAGAACGTAAAGAAATAAACTTGCGGAACATGATGGCAGAGGTGTAGAGTGGGGGGAGATAGGCCGCGGAGCTTCACTTAGAAATATTTGTAACGCACTTAGCTGGTGTCATACCCTTCATCAACTTTTTCAGTTTAAGCACAGTACATATCATTGAAGTACTATGCGGTAATGCCTCGCCAAGTCAGTCACTCGCACACCTTGCTCATGTTTTTCTATGATTTCAGGCTTTAATTCAATAGGCATCATTTTCTTCTGAGCACTGACCTTTCCACTAACTTTTTTCAGACCCATGGTTATAAAAATAAATCTGATAAAGTACTGTAAATGTACAGCAGGCACAAAATGCGAGCACTACTTATCAAATTTGATTTAACACTGAGGCACACAGCTGATCCGGTTCCAGCACTACTTATCAAAGATGCTTTAACACTGAGGCACACAGCTGATCCGGTTCCAGCACTACTTATCAAAGATGCTTTAACAGTGAGGCACACAGCTGATCCGGTTCCAGCACTACTTATCAAATTTGATTTAACACTGAGGCACACAGCTGATCCGGTTCCAGCACTACTTATCAAAGATGCTTTAACAGTGAGGCACACAGCTGATCCGGTTCCAGCACTACTTATCAAAGATGCTTTAACAGTGAGGCACACAGCTGATCCGGTTCCAGCACTACTTATCAAATTTGATTTAACAGTGAGGCACACAGCTGATCCGGTTCCAGCACTACTTATCAAAGATGCTTTAACAGTGAGGCACACAGCTGATCCGGTTCCAGCACTACTTATCAAATTTAATTTAACAGTGAGGCACACAGTTGATCCGGTTCCAGCACTACTTATCAAAGATGCTTTAACAGTGAGGCACACAGCTGATCCGGTTCCAAAGAATTACTTATCAAATTTGATTTAACACTGAGGCACACAGCTGATCCGGTTCCAGCACTACTTATCAAATTTGATTTAACACTGAGGCACACAGCTGATCCGGTTCCAGCACTACTTATCAAAGATGCTTTAACAGTGAGGCACACAGCTGATCCGGTTCCAGCACTACTTATCAAATTTGATTTACCAGTGAGGCACACAGCTGATCCGGTTCCAGCACTACTTATCAAAGATGATTTAAAGGAGGCACACAGCTGATCCGGTTCCAGCACCATTTATCAAAGATGCTTTAACAGTGAGGCACACAGCTGGATCTTATTCCAGCACTACTTATCAAATTTGATTTAACAGTGAGGCACACAGTTGATCCGGCCCAGCACTACTTATCAAATTTGATTTCAACAGTGAGGCACACAGCTGATCCTGTCTCCAGCACTACTTATCAAATTGATTTAACAGTGAGGCACACAGCTGATCCGGTTCCAGCACTACTTATCAAATTTTGATTTGCACAGTGAGGCACACAGCTGATCCGGTTCCAGCACTACTTATCAAATTTGATTAAACAGTGAGGCACACAGCTGATCCTGTTCCAGCACTACTTATCAAATTTGATTTTATAGTGAGGCACACAGCTGATCCGGTTCCAGCACTACTTATCAAAGATGCTTTAACAGTGAGGCACACAGCTGATCCAGTTCCTCATATTTCAAATTTTGCTTGTATTTCAAAGCAATATATCACTTGCTCAGTGACTCATATCTCAAAAAACTCGTATGTTAGGGCACTCATATGTCAAGGTACCACCGTGCATTTAATATTTCTTTAATAAAAATGAAACTTTTTGAATTTCTAACTTTCACACTAGGGATAAAGAAAATCACCATTTTCAAAAATTCAAGTGAAATTATTATTGACTTAAATTATTTACCATTCCCTTAATTGGTGTTTGCATTTTTTAAAGTAACTGAAACAGTAGTTTAAAAAAAAAAAGTTTAAATGGTGCTATTTAGTCATGTTTCTCACAACTGGCTTACCGACACAAACAGTTTCTGCCACTGTGTCTAAAATGAAACCTTCTGGACAAGCACATTTTTCTACTCCAGGACTGACAACAAGACAGGTATGAGAACACTTCTTGTACAGGCATACATTACTTGCTAAATGAAAAACATATTTATACATTACTAACGAGTTCAATGTTAAATTATGAAGCTAATGGAATAATATGGAAAATACAGTAAAAAAAAAATCTTAACGGATAGTTAATGAAATTTTAAAATTCTAATCACCATCACAAGTTCCTGTGATTGTATTGAACTTGTATCCCAGATGACATTCACATCTGTAACTGCCTCTGGTATTGATGCCAGTCAGAATTTGTTGGGCAAACTTTGTTGTTGGTGCCAAGACATTCATTTACATCCATAGAGCAATCCCCTAAAGTCCAACCTGGCTTACAGATACACTGCCCATTGACATTGTCACAAAAATTTGTATTTTCTTTCACACACTTGCAGAGCTTGTCACATGAGTCAATTCGTACGTGAATGAGCGACAAGCTAGAAAAAATAAATATTTCTTTCCAATAGATTGCACTGTAGAAGATCTTCCTAATTATAACTATTCAAATTTTAATTATATATTCTAATCTAGGCATTGTTTTTGATGACAAGCTCATTATTTGTTTTTGCAACCAAACTCTCATACAAATAATTCAATACAACAAAAGACATGTAGCTCACCATGTGATGTGTATGTTCCTATAAATTTTCCAGCATTATATCTCCAGTTAGATCTTAATATAGCATACATTGTATTGCCACTTGTCCTAATCACACTTGGGACACTAGAGTAACAGTAATGACCAATTAATCTAGTCTCATTATTGTCACCATCAAAAACTTCCAGATAATCCTTCTGGCAATAATAACCTATATAAAATCCTGCTTCAAATCTGTAAAATAACATTCAAACAATAAGTAATCACCAAAATATTCAAAATGAGGTTAATTTTAATTTAATTAAATGGCAAAAAAATATTCCGATATTCACCTTAAAGAGATAACATTGTCTTGTTGAACACTTATAGACCAAATACAGAGAGCATTTTTCATGAAGTTTTCTGGATATAGTGGACTTATAACTTCACCAGTACTATTTGTCAACACATATGTACAATCTAAAAAAACAAAATTTTATAAATAAGTACATTTCAGTTATTGTTTCATTTTTCTTAGAGTCATCATAAACGAAAAACACAAAATTAATAATGCTTTTATTAACCATTCAAAGTAAGAATCTATATAAACAATAGATTTTTTTTTTTGAAGGGACGGATGGTCGTGCAGTAAAGCGCGACTGTCAACCTGAAGGTACCTGGTTTGATCTCCGGTGAGGACCAAGGAAATTTTCCAGGTCTTTTTTCAAGTTCCCAATATATCTCCTTTGGTGCCTCCATGGCCATTGCACTATTGGCTACGGTGGGGATGAAAGAAGGGCACCATAAAAACCGACCCATTAGTGACTTATGTGATCTAAGAGATTTCATCCTTACAGGGACTTCACAAACATAAATAATAGCGGTATGGGTTCTGCGTTAAATCGAAAGTAATGAATTAATACACCAGTATTCCAGTTTAAAATCATCAAACGTAAACAATAGTAATAATAATCATGAAAAAAATCGGATCTGTCCGAAACCAAAAATAACATAGCCTACTGATCAAATCTTAGGGAATATGGCTTTAAATTCAAATGTTTTGCAGAGAACCAATGAGAATTTACATTTGAAAACTTGAAATTATAAGTAACCAGAGACGTGCTAAAAAAAGATTACTTACTATCCAAAAAAAAAAGGGGGATGCTTTTTATGGGAATTGAGATTAGCATCACAATAAATATATGTTTCCTTTGTAAACACTATATAAATATCATCGTATAATAATTCATCTATAAATTATTATTCAATTTTAGGAATTAAATGACATGTATAATGCCTATTCACTTTCATGGCTAATGTGGCAGAAGGATGAGCCAGATAAACAAACCCTTACTAGCAGGAGATTTAAATTTGCTAGTTTCTAGCCTCACCCTTAAGACTATAACACAAATGTGTTATACCAAAATCAGCATTTGAGTCATATTTCTTACTACAGGCTAGTATATATATCTCAATATGATTTTTAATAGATAGAAAAGAATTTTTCACACTGTCTTATACATGTGTATTATAGCTTAACTGCAGGAAATGTAAAGCAATTTACAAAATATACTAGGAATTCACATATATTTCAAATAAACAAAATAAAAAAAAATTATTATTAAAAAAAAACCTCTACAAATACTTTTTCAGCTAATAAAACTACTTCTGTCAATAATTCTCCTATTCAAAGATGTTGACAGCTTACAGTATGCACTGATCAGTGATCTCAATCTTCAAAGAAATATGTGGAATTTTTAACACTTTTCAAGATTAAGATTTCTGATCAAATAAATATGAGTGTCAAAATATTTTTTTTTAACCTGGCTAAATAACATGGACCTCGGTTAGTTGTGCATTGTAAAGCCAAGGAAATACCATTCTGAAATTAGAAGGCCTCTTCTATATAAATATATGTTACAGCCAATGTTTGCAAGTCGGCCAATGTTTAAGTGAAGATGTAAACAGTTTAATATGAATTGAGATAACATCAATTGCAAACTTGTGAGTGTAGGATAAAAATAAAGATCTAGTTGAGATTTGCTGTTCTTTTGATACATATAAAGATAGTTTAAACTATAAATTATTTTTGTTTGTCCTCCATTGAAAAACAAAATAAAAAAAGGACATAACAAATTTAGATGGAATTTTTTTGTAGGTGAGTGAGTTAGAGAGTCATCTTTCTCTGTCTTCATTTGTTGCAACAAGATAAACTTTTGTGACATCAAGAGCTGAAAAATAATTTATTAGTTGAACATTAACAAGATTGTACAGTGTACACTTAGTACAAATAATAGTCATATCATTAGAATATTAACAGAGAAAAACTTTGAAACTCATTCACACTGATCACATAATCAGCTGAACTATTTTAAATTGTGGCAGAAGACCAATCCCTGTGGTCTATGCTATTTGCAATACATGTGATCCTATTCTAACACTATTATGGGCAGCTTTGCTATAATCCTTGATTTTACTCTTCAACACATAATAATCCAACACTTTTCAGCAGGTTTTGTTAAACTTGGCAGATTGAGTTTCTGCACCAAAAAATGATGTATCATAACTAATATTGTTCAGATTGACACTGAGAAATTACAATAGTTTTGCAATAATCAGAAACCTTTTCCCTCCACACTGATCACACAAACATTACAATTAATATAAACCCAGTTGTCAATCTATTTTTTTTATAAGTCACATAAGTTCATCTTGTTGCAACAAATAATGACAGGGAAAGAATACTTGAATTCACATTTATTATGTATGTAAATCAGACAATATAGCTAAAACAAATACTGATAGGGAGGAGCTTAAATTATAAGCCAAGCTCTGTTTTCAATAAATTATCTTTCCGCATTAAGAAATGTTATCATGTCACCCTTCTGATACAACATTGTTCAGATCAACAATTTCAGTAGGCCTAATAAAAATAACTTTGAAATTATTACATTTCCAACCACACTGATCACTCTACCATCCTATAAAACAATATTAAAAGACTTATATCCTTTGAAATATTTTTACTAGGTTACAAAGAGTTGACGAAAAAAAATCTAAATTCGTTTAAGATCTTTTATTTCAATTTATTTAACAAAGGAAGGCACAGACAAATAACAGTTTGAATCATCACATTTAGAATTTAAAAAAATTTACAAATTTCAACTCTGTTCAAATGAAATAAAAGAAGTCGGCCATGCCCAGTAGCCAATCCATTTGAAATAAATTTATCCGCTTTATTGTTTTATCACACTCAAAGAGTTTGCAATTGATGTTATCTCTTTCAAACAATACTATTTACATGTCACTTCAACATTGGCTAGTTTTGCTAGCAAATATTGTCCTTAACACACATATATATACATACATGCATATATGTAGAACTTCAAGATAATAGAGATACTAATTTATTAGTAAATTAAATCAGAAACTTACTTATTGGGACACAAGATCTATCCTTTGATTCTATATAACCATGATTCTGACTACAGCGACATCTGTATCCTTGAGCAGTGTTTGTACAGTTGGCATTTTTCTGACATTCATTTGTTGAGTACACAGTACAAACATCAGAATCAATTGAACAATTTTTTCCTTTCCATAAAGGTAAACAAGTACAATCACCAGTTCTAGTATCACAGGACAAAGTGTTGTTTTGGACACAATTACAGTTTCTGGAGCAGTCCGGTCCATATGTGTTGTTCTTACATGCTAATTAGAAAGTAACTAATTAGAAATAACATTTTTTTTAAATGTATGATACTGCTTATTTAATATTTTTAAGTGAACTAGGTTTTAAATTGTAAGCATTTCCTAATGAAGTCATATAGAATTGTACTTTATCAAAACTGAGTGATGCGAAATTGATTTCAACTGTCTATGGGCCTAAATTATTTGTACAGGTTTTAATTAATTTCATTTCTAAAATAAGAATATTTTGAAAGATTTATCATTATTTTTTAACTAGAGTTTTCTTAAAAGTAAAAAAAAAAAATTAAAGTTAACTTTATTTTCAATCTCTTTTAATTTAATTGTATAATATGAAGCCTTTTATAAAGTGATAAAATCTAATACCAAAAAACAACACACATTCTTAATTTTTTTAAGTCCATTTTTTAAATTGTTATTAATTTTTTCTTGTCAACATTTTAATAGCTAACTAATATGCTTAAAAAAATGAGAGATGACAATGTATAAAATACAATGTTTTTTTCTATGATTAGGAATTACAATTTTTAAAAAAGCAGAATTAAATTAAATTAAATTTATTTCATACCAATTTCAACTAAGCCTATGCAATTTTATCTGTTTTTTTTTTTTTTCAATTATTCATTGAGGCTAACTTCTTGCCAATCAGATAATAAATTCACTTGAATCACTTTACTTCTTGTTACTTTTCAATAGCATTTCAAAATTGTATGAATGATAAAATAATACCATACCAACACATTTATCTCCCTCCAACTGCAAGCCAACAGGACAATAGCACTTTTCAGTGTTGTGTCCATTCTCTATTAAAGTCACACAAACATGAGAACATTGCCTTGTGGTACACTTGCCTACACCCATACTGGCTAAGTGAGTGGAATTAAAATAATTTTTATAGATAAACTTTAAAGTAAACATTAGTTACATTTCAAGTTTTTAAAAAACAACTAACATAATCCACAACTATTTCTTCTGTGGCATTTACTAAGTAAAATAAAATAAAATCAATATGAAAATGTTGTAGATTCTGACCAACACATTTGTCTGCAGTCTTAGTAAGTCCTTCTTTACACTTGCATTCAAAACTTCCAACAGTATTGTGACACACAGCATAGTCAGGACAAGATAATGGATTCTCCTGGCATTCATCAGTGTCGACTGAACAGTCAGCACCGGTCCATCCAGGTTTACAAACACAATGACCATTGGTACTATTACAATACTGACTATTTTGTGTTACACATTTACAAGGCTCTTTGCAGTTTGGACCAAAAGTAAAAGGATGACATTCTGAGAAGTACATTTAAAATACTTGTATAGGATTATGAGCTTCAAACAAATATAGATGAATGTTTACACATTTTTAAATGAAATTCATAAAATAAAATATATGCTAATCAACTATTTTTACCATGTGTCCAATAAGTAGCATTGAATCCAGGTGAAGAATAGCCGTAATATAAGTCATGGAACCCAGAATATTGTATGATGAGCATTTCATTACTAGTTGTTCTTATGGTATCATTTGGTACTCCAGAGTCATATCCACCATAAAATACTGCTAATAATTTTGACTGGTTACTACCCCCATCATAGATTTCTATGTAGGCTGGGTGAGTTTCATCATTACTATATTCTGTGCTATACCACAATGAAAATCTGTGAAAACTATCCACAAAAAAAAAAAAAAACACTCAATGAATAAATTAATAATACAGTTGAAAAAATACTTTTCATACAAATTTTGGTCTTACTTTAAGGAGACAACATTTCCTACAGATGCTCTAATGATCCAGCTGCATTCAGTAAGTTTTATCATTGATCTTTCCTCATGATGAAAATTAAGTGACCTTATGGTCCCTGTAGTCCCTGTCAAGACTTTACCACATGCTTTAAAAAGAAAGGCGATAAATGGCAGAAAAATAAATGTTCATTTCGGCTTGCTGAATAACACAAACAATAGGTTACATTTTATACTTGTAATGCAAAGGCTGAGTTTATTTAAAGCATTGATTACCAAAAAAATAATGGAGACAACCTCACAGTTATAAGGAATGTTTTACTTTGGTATAATAAATAGTTGGAGAAGTTCTGGCTCTACTTTAATTTCAGGGCACAAGTCATATTCATAGAAACTTTATTAATCATTATAATTATACAGTGCATGAAAATGTGCCAGTCTTTCCACCAGGGTTGCCCAACCTGTTTATAGGTGCACATGAAAATGTCTTTTTGTTGGGAGCGTTGGTTATTTATATTTACTTCTTAATTGATCTCTACCATAGATGTCATAGAAACATATATGTTTATTTTCGTGAAACTTAACTTTGAAATTCATTATATACTTTGTCAATGGTTTATCACAAACTCATATTCATTTTGCTTAATCCCTGATAAAAAAGGTCAATGCTAAAACTGTATTGGTGATAAAGTTTTAAAATGTCATAGTACACTGTATTACTAAAACTGTATTGGTGATAAGTTTTAAAATTCCATATTATTACTAAAACTATTAGTGATAGGTTACAAAATGCCATAGTACACTGTATTACTAAAACTGTATTGGTGATAAAATTAAAAAATTCTATATTTGTTTTAGGGGTAAGGTTATAGGACGATATTTTTACTAAAACTGTATCAATGATACAATTCGAGCCCATAATGTCTGCCATTTTCTTTGAAGTAACAATACATCTAAGCAATTGTTGTTCTATTATTGGAACGTGCTCTCAAAACTTAAATAGCCAAACACCTCAAACTATCCCAATATATAGAATAAATTATGCACAAACTCATACCAGAATATGAAGGATTTATTAAACTAATCAACAACATTTTGGTCTAGGATAAGCATGTTGATTTCCATTCCCAATGGTATGTATTTTTATCAAAAAAAGATAGTTAAAAAAAACCAAAAACAAAGTCTGTACTATAGGTGTACTTTGATCCATATACCTGGCAGAATTTCCTTTTCAGCTTCTAGGTTGTAGAGGGGAGGTGATCAAATATATATATTCTTAAAACCACTGGATATTGATAAATGGTTCCTTTAATGTTTCTCATTTTCCATCCCTATTTTTTCTAACCTCACAGATAAAGGAAAAGGTTTAACTATCTAATCCGGTGGTTCTCAAACTTTTACACTTCATGACCCACTTTGACAAATGATTTGTTTTTGTTACCCACTATGACATCTAGTTTTTTGTATTCCTCACCCACATGCAAAGGAAAAATTCTACACTTCATCTGCCCCGATGACCCAGTAGGGCTAAGGGAACTTTACTTTTACCAATCAGTGAGTCGCAACCTCCCCCCCCCCCCCATATTTTGAGAACCACTGATCTGGATTAAATTTGAATGATAGGTGCACCGCTAATTTACAAGAGATGTGGTCCAACACACTGGATAATTAATTACACCTTAAATATCTATGTTTGAGTGGGGAGCAGTCAGAAAATAAGGAGCATCAGATGCACCTAAATTTGTTCATATTGCATATGTTACAAATGTAACCAAACAGTTGTTGTTTTTAATTTTATCATGGATACCCTAGACAGAATGGTAAATAATTTTGTTTTCACACCTGGGTAATTGTTTTTTTTTCATAATTAAGGTTTAAGGGGGGGAGGATTACATCAAATAGATATTATTCTAGCTATAAGATGTTGTCCAACATCCTGGTCTATGATAAAGCAGTTGATGATGTTTCATCATCCCCATGTTAATGAACAGACTGTAATAGATGGAGATAAACTATCAAATTAAAGAGTTTTTTTTTATAAGGTGAGTATTTCTTCCACCTATCACTGATACTTTTATTAAAAATATGGCACTCCATAACTGTTACGGCGATACGGTTTAAGCAGAAATATGACAGTATATAACTGTGTTGCCAATACAATTTTAGTAAAAAATATGGATTCTTGTAACTGTATCACTGAAATGGTTTTAGAATTAATGATAAAAAAAATTGACTATTTAAAACTTTCATATCATCATTATGAGAGAAACCATAAAGGGTATAATGCTCAGCTCAAAATTCTGAGTGCTGGTGCCCTCACTGTCAAATCCTCCTCACAATGGTGACACCCAACCACTTGGCAGAGACAAATAAATAAACGAAATTGAACATTTGTTTTGGATTACAGTCAAATAAAAATTATGCAAAATTAAAATAAAAGTTGCAACAATTTGAAAGTAGTTTTTTTTATTCACTACTTTGTTGGCTATAAAGAATAACTGCAATGTATCGTATCAAAGTGTTTGGAAATGAATGCGCTTTGCAGCAATTTATAATTTGTTTGGATATCTCCTGGCTTATTGTTATGGCAACTAAAATTTAAAAATTGTTAAAAGCACCCTGGCAAAATAAAGGCTAGAGGTGAATCTATTCTAGTATAATTTTTTTCTAATATAGACTAATATGTGCGGATACCTTTCTAAGGATTTAACTAATGCTCAAGTTATTTAGGGACTATTATAATGAGATGTTTGCACTTATACTATATGAACTTGAAATATGTTTGCAGGCTCCTTGTAATTACAAAGGTTAATAATAATTACCATCGCAAGTTAAATCGTTTACTGTTTCATAGCCTGGCAAACACCTGCACTCAAAAGATCCAAAGCTATTATGACAATAGGCATGGTTATAGGTCGAATTGCATATTGGATCAGGCCAACACTCATTTACATCTTCTGTACATGTTGGCCCGGTAAAATTTAAGTAACAGCTGCACAGTCCATTGGTTTTGTTGTAAGACTTTGTGTTCCTTGTATCACATTTGCTCATATAGGTACAGTTTTCACCATACGTCCAGTTACCACATACTGTAAAGCCAAATCAAATAATTTTATAAAATCTACATGCCAAATATAAAAAATGCGCTTTATTGATAGCAATATTATATGTATTAACAGTACACATATGCACACACACACACACCATCAAGAGGCACCATCAGAAAAAGGCAGGCGTATGCGCCTCTATTATTAATTGCATGCTCATGTGCAGTACACTGCAGTAAAAATTTTCTGAATATTCAGATCGTGATTATCAGGCCTCTGTAACATCCAGACAAGTTAACAATATTTATTAGTAATAAAAGTGTCAATAGGGTTTTAGTAGTAAAAGAGTATTCTTATTGGTATATGCAATTTTGACGACATTCTACAAAAAAAAAGAAGTGTATTTATTTGACATATCTTTCAGTATAAATATACTGGGGGATCTAAAACAAGTATTTTTGTGGGCCCCCAAAATGCTAGGAACAGAACTGCTGTGAAGTTACCTTATTTGCAAACTGTCCTCTACTACTGTTTCAAGAGAAAATATTAAGTCTTATGGAGCCCTAGGCAAACACTTCCAGGGATTTTGAAAGGCCCTCAAACAAAAATACTTCTTGAGGCCCTCTTAGCACAAGTTCAATTCACCAATACAATAATACAGTAAGAGTCCCTTTAACAGTTTCCTAATTTTTCAATACATAAGACCCAGTGATGACTGCATCATATTAACACACCCCTAAATAAGTCAAATGTAAACTTTTTTAAATCTACAGTAAACTCAGACTCACCAATGCATGTGTGCTATTATTGGTTGGGTCAAGTTTCATGCCTTTAGGACAGTAACACGTTTCTGTTCGAGGAGTCTCTGATATCACACCACATATGTGTGAACATTTCTTTTTGTGTACATTTTTTTGCATCTAAAATATAAAGCATTGGAGATGTTACCCAACCAGTATTGCAAGAAACCTACAAACCAGTGACAGCCTAAACCAGTGGCACCCAAGCAGACATGTAAAATACTGCCCACCTGTTTGAAATTCTCAAATTCAAAATCCTCTCTCTGGGTGAGGATAGCTTCATTTTACTGAACTTTTCTATGCATTGGACAGTTTCTGTATAAGGATAAACCATCATGTGACTCCATATCTGTGCCGCAAAAGGAAAGAGTGGTAGGCTAATCTACTAGAATTTGATAATCCATGTCATTGGAGATGAGAAGGCATGGAGTGTATGTCCGTGGGCTTAGCCTTAAAATACATCACATGGTGCTTGACCCCAATTCATATAGGTCAGTTATTAAATCAAAAAGTAAATGTAAGACTGCATTCCACAACATTTAAACTGAACTTTACCCAAGCAGCAGTAAAAAAAGTACAAAACTGAACATTCTAATACATTTAAAAACTCTGATTGCTATTGGGACATTTTTTTGTACAATAAAACCTCTTCTAAATCCTAGTTATTGATGGGCTGCAATGGCTCTGGAGGCTTGAGCTTATCCTGTATATAAGACCAATACTTTCGTAAAGGGCAGACTGGTATTGTAAGGGATGTTACCTTTAAAATATGAGATCTTATAAAAGCTCTGTGGATGAGAAATTTTTGTTCTTGGTTGTACATGTATTTTGAATTCATAGCCACTATTTAGAAAATTCTTTTTAATGCATTTTTTACCGCTGTTCTGACCCAAAATAGCTAATAAAACATTACATTTATTTTTAACAAAAAAAAAAACAAAAAAAACTCTCACCTTCACAAATTCCTTCAGTATTTTTGATCATCCCAGGCTTACACTGACACACACAAAACTGCCAGGTGTGTTGACACAGTTACTATACGGATCTTCACATTTATTTTGGTCTTCACACTCATCCATGTCCACAGAACAGTCCACTGAAGTCCACCCACTTTTACATGCACAGGTACCATTATGATTGACGCAATACAGTGTGTTATTTCGATTACAAACACAGGTGTTGTTACAAACATCTTTACCGTACTTAAAAGGTGGACATTCTGGAAGAAAAATAAAAATAAATGTTAAAACATCATTCATTTGATTGCAGATTCCTCATGTCTTATCTTTGGTGAAACAATTAGTTTATATAAAAAAGGAACATTAATTTGTTTGAAGTTTAGGATATAAATGAGTTAACCTAAAGAATTTCAAAATAAACATTCAAGATATCATCTCCACGGGATACTGTTGCCTAAGGGGCCACTTACTTATTTCTGTAACAATGTGTAACAATAAAAATGAAACATCCAAAAGACTTTTCAATCTCTTTCAAGCTTTTTAAAAGAGTAATGTAAAACCATTGGATTCTCAAACTGTGATCCGCTGGGTCTTTAGTACACTGTTGGGCGTTAATATTGTTACAACTTGATATTTTACAGAATGACACACAATATTAGGACACGTGGGTTCAATAATGACTAGACTGATAATTTATTTATTATACAAATTATCTAAACATTAATTCCATAACCACAAATAAATTCACATAGGAAACAAAATCACTGCTGGCCACAAGCGAATCCAAAGTGTAATCTCCAGGTCACCAACAACTTGTCCTTCCAAAAAAAAACCAATTAATACACATGTCCGGTCCACACCTACAAAATCAGGTCACATCACTGGTCTTCACGATCGTCTTGCCTTTCGAGTTTTTACACACCTGTCCAGGTGACTTTACTGGTCCAGCGCCGTGTTGAATTAAGAGGGTCAAGCATACAATAACACAACAATATGTTAAAATGTTTAACTACTGGCAAACGGTGCACGAAATCCCATTATATTTTTGATTGTAATTCAGACAAAACAATCAAAGTTATTAACTAAATCAATTTTATTTTCAGACTGCCAAGTCTGCAAGTTTAGGAACCCTTGCTTAAGTTCTACACCATGCACATTTGGCTTTTATAGCACTAAAGACTTTTGAGACTCTCAGTGAATGGCTCTTTGTTTGATTCCAAAAAAAAAAAAAACAAAGGAAGCAGCAACTACCATGTGCCTTAATAAGAAGCACTGAATCCAACCCTTGTGTTCATGCTGTTTGATTGAAACAGAATGTACATGTAGTTTCTGGTTGATCTGAGGCCATGTTTATTATTTGTGATTCATTATTTGAACCACACTGATAGAATGATAGTGGTTTGCATAGTACTGTGATATAACTGTATACTGATTAAAAGTTCCATCAGATACCTGCACCCAGTCATAGCAAGAAAAATCATCGTATCTATCCAAATCTAATCGACTAAACCTGAAATAGTCCAATAAATAAATAATGTTAATCCAGTCAAACAAACATGGTAGTGAAATACGTCAATGATGTGGTATGATTGCATGCTATAGGGTTTAAAAAAAATTGAAAAAAAAAAAAAAAAATTAAAATTTTGAAACAGTTTTTAACATAGCAAAATATCAAGCACTAAAGGGACGTAACCCTTTAAAACGATAATATATTTTGTCTGACTCATAAGTAATGAAAATTTTGAACAGTTTTTAGCATAGCAAAATATCAAGCACTAAAGGGACGTAACCCTTTAAAACGATAATATATTTTGCTTCGACTCATAAGTAATACTGTTGTTTTTTCACAAATTGTTGACTAATTAATGAATTGATTTCAATGTGTTAGTACACACACACTGACCCTTAGACCTGCCGAATTATAATAATTCTGTGAGCTAAAAGTGACATACAGGCATGTAGGACGTTTCAATGTTTACCATGACTTATACGCTATGATTTTCAGTCTGATTGGCAGAATGTCAGTTTTTAGCCCCACCTACCCCACCTCTCAGGGTTGCTGCCATGACTATTGCAGACTTGGCTATGGTGAGGGTTTAGGAAGGGTTTTAAAAAAAACAGACCCAACAGGGGTTATAAGATAAAGAGATAAACTTCTCTTAAAACAGAGAGACATTACAGTCATCCATTAACAATGTGTATATTACATGTTTATTGTTCACTACGTTTTCTGTTCATGACTTCAACATTGAATCTATCAAGTGATCATTAATGTGATTAGATAAAGTCCACAAATTCATCTATTTATGAAGTAAACTTTTTACTATTACTTGTTTTAGAGGTTAATTTCTGACACATAGGTTAATAATTTCTTACACAGAGGCTAATTTCTTACACAGAGGTTAATAATCTCTTACCAAGAGGTTAATTTCCACACAGAGGCTAATTTCCTACACAGAGGTTAATAATTTTAACACAGAGGTTAATTTCCTACACAGAGGTTAATTTCCTACACAGAGGTTAATTTCTTACACAGAGGTTAATTTCCTACACAGAGTCTAATTTTCTACACAGAGGTTAATTTCTTACACAGAGGTTAATTTCCTACACAGAGGTTAATTATTTCTTACACAGAGGTTAATTTCCTACACAGAGGTTAATTCTTACACAGAGGTTAATTTCTTACACAGAGGTTAATTTCCTACACAGAGGTTAATTTCTTACACAGAGGTTAATTTCCTACTAAGAGGTTAATTTCCTACACAGAGGTTAATTTCTTACACAGAGGTTAATTTCCTACACAGAGGTTAATTTCTTACACAGAGGTTAATTTCTTACACAGAGGTTAATTTCTTACACAGAGGTTAATTTCATACACAGAGGTCAATTTCTTACACAGAGGTTAATTTCCTACACAGAGGTCAATTTCTTACACAGAGGTTAATTTCTTACACAGAGGTTAATTTCTTACACAGAGGTTAATTCTTACACAGAGGTTAATTTCTTACACAGAGGTTAATTTCCAACACAGAGGTCAATTTCTTACACAGAGGTTAATTTCCTACACAGAGGTTAATTCTCTTACACAGAGGTTAATTTCATACACAGAGGTTAATTTCCTACACAGAGGTTAATTTCTTACACAGAGGTTAATTTCCTACACAGAGGTTAATAATTTTTACACAGAAGTTAATTTCCTACAGAGAGGTTAATTTCCTACACAGAGGTTAATTTCCTACACAGAGGTTAATTTCCTACACAGAGGTTAATAATTTCTTACACAGAGGTTAATTTCTACACAGAGGTTAATTTCTTACACAGAGGTTAATTTCCTACACAGAGGTTAATTTCCTACACAGAGTTAATAATTTCTTACACAGAGGTTAATTTCTTTAACAGAGGTTAATTTCCTATACAGAGGTTAATTTCCTACACAGATATTAATTTCTTACACAGAGGTTAATTTCTACACAGAGGTTAATTTCTTACACAGAGGTTAATTTCCTACACAGAGGTTAATTTCTTACACAGAGGTTAATTTCTTACAGAGGTTAATTTCTTACGCAGAGGTTAATTTCCTACACAGAGGTTAATTTCTTACACAGAGGTTAATTTCTTACACAGAGGTTAATTTCTTACACAGAGGTTAATTTCCTACACAGAGGTTAATTTCTACACAGAGGTTCATAATTTCTTACACAGAGGTTTATTTCTACACAGAGGTTAATTTCCTACTAAGAGGTTAATTTCTTACACAGAGGTTATTTCCTACAAAGAGGTTAAGTTCCTACACAGAGGTTAATTTCCTACACAGAGGTCAATTCTTACAGAGGTTAATTTCTCTACACGGAGGTTAATTTCTTACACAGAGGTTAATTTCCTACACAGAGGTTAATTTCTTACACAGAGGTTAATTTCTTACACAGAGGTTAATTTCTTACACAGAGGTTAATTTTTTACACAGAGGTTAATTTCCTACACAGAGGTTTATAATTTCCTACACAGAGGTTAATTTCTACACAGAGGTTAATTTCTTACGAGAGGTTAATTTCCTACACAGAGGTTAATTTCTTACACAGAGGTTAATTTTTTACACAGAGGTTAATTTCCTACACAGAGGTTAATTTCTACACAGAGGTTAATAATTTCTTACACAGTGGTTAATTTCCTACACAGAGGTTAATTTCTTACACAGAGGTTAATTTCCTACACAGAGGTTAATTTCTTACACAGAGGTTAATTTCCTACACATAGGTTAATTTCTTACACAGAGGTTAATTTCTTACACAGAGGTTAATTTTTTACACAGAGGTTAATTTCTTACACAGAGGTTAATAATATCCTACACAGAGGTTAATAATTTCTTACACAGAGGTTAATTTCCTACACAGAGGTTAATTTTTTACACAGAGGTTTATTTCTTACACAGAGGTTAATTTCTTACACAGAGGTTAATTTCCTGCACAGAGGTTAATTTCTACACAGAGGTTAATTTCTTACACAGAGGTTAATTTCCTGCACAGAGGTTAATTTCTTAAACAGAGGTTAATTTCTTACACAGAGGTTAATTTCCTACACAGAGGTTAATTTCTTACGAGAGTTTAATTTCCTACACAGAGGTTAATTTTTACACAGAGGTTAATTTCTTACACAGAGGTTCATAATTTCTTACACAGAGGTTTATTTCCTACACAGAGGTTAATTTCCTACTCAGAGGTTAATTTCTTACACAGAGGTTATTTCCTACAAAGAGGTTAATTTCTTACGAGAGGTTAATTTCCTACACAGAGGTTAATTTCTTACACAGAGGTTAATTTTTTACACAGAGGTTAATTTCCTACACAGAGGTTAATTTCTTACACAGAGGTTAATAATTTCTTACACAGAGGTTAATTTCCTACACAGAGGTTAATTTCTTACACAGAGGTTAATTTCCTACACAGAGGTTAATTTCTTACACAGAGGTTAATTTCCTACACATAGGTTAATTTCTTACACAGAGGTTAATTTCTTACACAGAGGTTAATTTTTTACACAGAGGTTAATTTCTTACACAGAGGTTAATAATATCCTACACAGAGGTTAATAATTTCTTACACAGAGGTTAATTTCCTACACAGAGGTTTATTTCTTACACAGAGGTTAATTTCTTACACAGAGGTTAATTTCTTACACAGTGGTTAATTTCCTGCAGAGAGGTTAATTTCTTACACAGAGGTTAATTTCTTACACAGAGGTTAATTTCCTACACAGACGTTAATTTCTTACACAGAGGTTAATTTCCTACACACAGGTTAATTTCTACACAGAGGTTAATTTCCTACACAGAGGTTAATTTCTTACACAAAGGTTAATTTCTTACGAGAGTTTAATTTCCTACACAGAGGTTAATTTCTACACAGAGGTTAATTTCCTACACAGAGGTTAATTTCTTACACAGAGGTTAATAATTTCTTACACAGAGGTTAATTTCCTACACAGAGGTTAATTTCTTACACAGAGGTTAATTTCCTACACAGAGGTTAATTTCTTACACAGAGGTTAATTTCCTACACAGAGGTTAATTTCTTACACAGAGGTTAATTTCTTACAGAGGTTAATTTTTTACACAGAGGTTAATTTCCTACACAGAGGTTAATTTCTTACACAGAGGTTAATTTTACACAGAGGTTAATTTCCTACACAGAGGTTAATTTCTTACACAGAGGTTAATTTCCTACACAGAGGTTAATTTCTTACACAAAGGTTAATTTCTTACGAGAGTTTAATTTCCTACACAGAGGTTAATTTCTTACACAGAGGTTAATTTCCTACACAGAGGTTAATTTCTTACACAGAGGTTAATAATTTCTTACACAGAGGTTAATTTCCTACACAGAGGTTAATTTCTTACACAGAGGTTAATTTCCTACACAGAGGTTAATTTCTTACACAGAGGTTAATTTCCTACACAGAGGTTAATTTCTTACACAGAGGTTAATTTCTTACACAGAGGTTAATTTTTACACAGAGGTTAATTTCCTACACAGAGGTTAATTTCTTACACAGAGGTTAATTTTTTACACAGAGGTTAATTTCTTACACAGAGGTTAATAATTTCCTACACAGAGGTTAATTTCTTACACAGAGGTTAATAATTTCCTACACAGAGGTTAATTTCTTACACAGACGTTAATTTTTTACACAGAGGTTAATAATTTCTTACACAGAGATTAATTTCCTACACAGAGGTTAATTTCCTACACAGAGGTTAATTTCCTACACAGAGGTTAATAATTTCTTACACAGAGGTTAATTTCCTACACAGAGGTTAATTTCTTACACAGAGGTTAATTTCTTACACAGAGGTTAATTTCTTACACAGAGGTTAATTTCTTACACAGAGGTTAATAATTTCCTACACAGAAGTTAATAATTTCTTGCGCAGAGGTTAATAATTTCTTACACAGAGGTTAATAATTTCTTGCGCAGAGGTTAATAATTTCCTACACAGATGTTAATAATTTCCTACACAGAGGTTAATAATTTCTTACACAGAGGTTAATAATTTCCTACACAGAGGTTAATTTCCTACACAGAGGTTAATAATTTCTTACACAGAGTTTAATAATTACTTACACAGAGGTTAATTTTACACAAGGGTTAATAATTTCTCACACAGAGGTTAATAATCTCTTACGCAGAGGTTAATTTCTACATCTCAGTGAAGTCATCCACTCCCAATGGATTATCTATTCCCAACTTAATTTTTATTTTCAAAAGTTGTTAAACAATTTAACAGACATTTCCATAATCTATCCAAACCTTGACACAAAAAAAGATGTCTGAAGAACCTAAAGTATTCAACAAAACTAAATATTCTTAAAGCCATGTAATAAAGTAAAGTAGGAGTAAAGTTCCCTTAACACTAATGGGCCATCAGGGCAGATAAAGTGTAGAATTATTATGCTTCTGTAACCATGGCATATAAACGCATTGAGTGGTTAGCACAATGCCCAACCCTCTTTTCCTCCCCAACTTATGTAAGGTACCCATTTAAAACTTATGCTAAAACCTGGAAAAATTGTCTTGGTTCTAACTAAGGATTGAACCCAGGACTCTCAGGTCGACAGCTTTGCATCTACACCACTCTGCCATCTGTCCCACTTAAGACATGTAATGAGTAACTTAATTGTTTTTGTTGTTACGTAAATAAAAAAAAAAGACAACACCGGTATAGAGGCCCCATGCTAATTAACCATATACGTTTCATTATTTTATGTGGTTGTCTGGAGGAATCCAACATACTAGTTTACTCAAAGGTCAATATATATATATATATCCTGTTTAAGAAGTCTCAGTTCAGGACTATTATAAACAAATCTCATTCTTAAAAGAGTCCCCATAGATTACTTTATTCCACAACAGGCTTTACAGTCCATGAGAAAGAGTATGTGAGTTACCTGAAGTCTATAATTTGATTTGGTGCTACTGTTATGTGCCATGAACATGTAGCGTCGTTGGGGTAATTATTGGGAAAATTAGGGGAGAAAATCACTCCTGCTTGATCTGTGAGGTTACCCCCACATGCTGGAATAGAGAAAAATATCAAAATATTTGGTCCATTTATTTACCCTTTGAAATATAACGATCGCCTTAAACACGTACAAAAATAATGCACACGCATGATATTATCACCAAAATAGCTTGTGATGTATTTAATTATGTATTCTTTTTTTTTTTACATAATATTTTTAATCATGTATTTTGTTATGGAAAGAAGTATAGCCTGAAACTGAATCAAGTTTGAGATGTACAAAAATAAATCTACTGTAAGTTTTCTTTTTTAAATCTTCATCATTAGTGGATTGAGGATATTTGAACATTGTTTTTAGTTATTTCACTACATTATATTTATGACAGCAAATTATAAACTAGTGGATTGAGGATATTTGAAGATTTAGTTATTTCAAAAAATATGTTTATGACAGCAAATTATACATTCTCAAAACACTTATACCAACAAATTTACATTCTCAAAACACTTATACCAACAAGTTATACATTCTTAAAACACTTATACCAACAAATTATACATTTTCAAAACACTTTATACCAACAAATTATACATTCTCAAAACACTTATACCAACAAATTTACATTCTCAAAACACTTATACCAACAAGTTATACATTCTTAAAACACTTATACCAACAAATTATACATTTTCAAAACACTTTATACCAACACATTATACATTCTCAAAACACTTATACCAACAAATTTACATTCTCAAAACACTTAAACCAACAAATTATACATTCTCAAAACACTTTATACCAAAAGAAAACATCTGTAGAAAAACGAACAGAAACAAAAAAATTATTATGATAAATAAATAAATATATCATCACCTATCCACATTTACCTGTAAATCTTGCTAGAGCGCCAGTGGTGTAACAAGCTGTCAACAGAGCAACACATATCCAGTACTCATAGAGAGATAGCTTGTGTGGGTGAAATTTCCCTGAAATATAATCATTAACTGATTGTAATAGTTACCCTAATCACAATTGATGACACCAGTCAAGTTCTACTTTTAAGAGACCAATATAGTTTTCAATTTACGATAGATGGTACAAATGTTCAACTTTCTGTTCTTGGCAAATTTTAAAAAAAGGGAATCATTTAAACAGCATAATGAGTCCTGGCAGATCAGTGTGTAATTACAACTGTGATAAACCCTCAAAAACGATGAATTCACTTTTCTCGAAAGGGGGCTTGGAATAATTGAGACCTTTCTAAGGAATTAGCATACATTCTGACAAGCTAGTGTCACTTTTTTATGTTCTTTAAACACACAAAAAACAAGTAACTTATATTTTTGGTCACCTAATTCATATATTAAATCAAATTAACATTTAGAACTATACAACATTTAGCA
This sequence comes from Bulinus truncatus, assembly GCA_021962125.1. Lineage (NCBI taxonomy): Eukaryota > Metazoa > Mollusca > Gastropoda > Planorbidae > Bulinus > Bulinus truncatus. The sequence continues at coordinate 4,939,571 of JAGDYQ010000004.1, forward strand.
TTACTCAAAAAAAAAATTTAAATATATTTTGTAGCATCACACAAAATGTGTCCAGTGGACTCTCGAAAAAAATATACATAAATAGCTAGTATACCCATAGTTCTTTTTTAAATCTTCATGGACTACAAACATTAAACAAAAAAATTGATGCTGTAAACCTATTTTATATTTTCAATATGTTTAAAATTTCAGATAAGATCGAATGGGAGCAAGTTTATTTTGGCCAGTTATCTTGGTTTAAATAGAATCTAACCAGGAAGTTTTCTGTGAAAATAGTGTCTATGCTCTAGAGCAGTGGTCCCCAACCCCCGGGCCGTGGATCAAATGGTACTGGACCGCCCATGAAACATTAAATTATTTCCTTTTTTATTTACTGTGGTGTATTTCTCTCGGGATAGTGCGACTTTCAATGTACCAGGGGTTAACCGGGAGCTGAGATGCCTTGAGCGACAGTGGCATTGTACATCAAAACAATCTCAAATATAAATAATCAACGCCCCCCCCCCACCACCACCACCCAAGCGGGCCGCGTCAAAATTATGAAACGTCGACCGGTCCGCGGCGAGAAAAGGTTGGGGACCACTGGTATAGGGTATCCGTGACAGACCTGATGATATAAATACTGCTTACTGTTATCATGTCATAACCAGGGACGCCCCTAGCCTATTTTCTGCAGCCCGGGTGCTTCCAATTAAGTAAAACAGTGGTATATATATTTATATATTTCACTGATTGATGATCTCGACGGGTGTAATTTAGTATTGTACTTGTATTGCCTTTTCTACACATCCACCAAAAAAAAAAAGGTAATGAATGGCCGAGAGAAATGTGTAACTGGAGTTATCGGGATTCAAACTCGAATCATGTATTGCCCGATTTCGTTCCCTACACCACTGCTTTTGAGTTAAACCTCCCCCTTTACTTCATTTCGTTCAGTTCCTTCTTTAATCTTTAGGCAATGACCAGCTGTAGCTTTATGCGTCGATATTATTTTGTACAATTCAGCAGAATTCCGTCGTTTTGTGTAAAAATATCAGCGGCGTTGTTTACAAACAAAATCAGCTATTTTTATTTAACATAAGTTCATGATACTTGCTTTTATTTCAACCCTTTTACATATGCACGGATTGCTGTAGTCCTGGCAAAGCAAGCTATAAATGTTTACATTGAGTAATGAATAGAGTTGTCTTAAACTTTCTCAGACCAAGCTTGCTCAGTTTTCAGTGTCTTTAACATAAGGGAAATAAGTCGTTTCTTTTTTTGTTTCCCTTTAGATACAATATGCTTGTAAATTCTGTGACAGTAGCAGATTAATGCCTCCTTCAGGGGGTCATCCTTTCAGTATTTTGCACCCACTCACGGCGTAAGACGTTTCAGCGGTGATGCATGGTGATTAACAGTTGTTAAAAGGATGGAACACAATTATTTTTTTACAATAACTTTCAAGAACAAGAATTTTTTTTTTGGTTAAAGTAAAGGGATTAAAAGAGATCGCTATATACCAAACCTAACTAACGCACCACGTGTAATCTTATCCCTTGAGAGTTCTCCTGATTTTTGAGCCCCAGGCAGAATGCCAGAAACGTTATAACTCCCCCTCCCCTTTTTTCTGGGGATGGGGGTGGGGGAGGTCATCTAGTTTGTTTTTTTTTCGACTTCCTTGGTCCGTACTAATTTTTGCTTCCGCGTTTGTCCGTAGTTAATCACTCGTTGTCCAGCTTTTCTGTACTTTACAAATCGAAAGATTGTTCGTCTAATTTATATAAGACTTATCGAATTTTGACTCAAAAAGAAACATCCATGAAAAGTTTGAGCTCCTGCGTTTTAAACCGCTCAAGAGAGTGAGACTGTTTATGCAGCCTAAGCGAGAGAGTGAGACTGTTTACGCATCCAGAGCGAGAGAGTGACACTGTTTACGCATCCAGAGCGAGAGAGTGACACTGTTTACGCATGCAGAGCGAGAGAGTGAGACTGTTTACGCATCCAGAGCGAGAGAGTGACACTGTTTACGCATCCAGAGCGAGAGAGTGAGACTGTTTACGCATCCAGAGCGAGAGAGTGACACTGTTTACGCATCCAGAGCGAGAGAGTGAGACTGTTTACGCATCCAGAGCGAGAGAGTGAGACGGTTTACGCATCCAGAGCGAGAGAGTGACACTGTTTACGCATCCAGAGCGAGAGAGTGAGACTGTTTACGCATCCAGAGCGAGAGAGTGACACTGTTTACGCATCCAGAGCGAGAGAGTGAGACTGTTTACGCATCCAGAGCGAGAGAGTGACACTGTTTACGCATCCAGAGCGAGAGTGAGACTACGCAGCCTAAGTGACAAAGTTAGACTGTTTATGCACACAGACAAGAAAGTGAAACTATTTAATCATCCTAAGAGTGAGACTGTTTACGCACAGAGAGAGAAAGTAAGAGCGACAGACTGTTTATGCTTCCAGAGCGAGAAAGTGTGACTGTTTACGCATCCAGAGCGAGACTGTTTACGCATCCAGAGCAAGAGAATAAGACTACGCAGCCTAAGCGACAAAGTTAGACCGTTTTCGCAGCCTAGGAGCGAGACATAGGAAGCAGTGTTTGCATTCCAAGTGCCACATGTCTGCAGAGTCGATCTATTAACTTAGATTATTTTGACATAAGCTCTTGGATGGCTTTGCAAAGTGTTCATGGAATATTATAGAAAGCAGCAACACTTATGCTAATGAAATTTTCCCCATGGAAAAATGTGTTGATAATGATATCATCAATAAGGCACATTATGTCAAACTATTGTCAACTGCTAAACTGGGCAAAACGGAGCATCCATAACGGTTTTTTTACAACAATAGCATATGGGAATATTTCAAAAGTTTCAAAGGAAAATGATAAATTGGCAACTACTGCTTGAGTCTTTTTCAAAGCCTTCCTAGCAGACTAAAATTCCGTGGAGTGGTCTTTCTCCATAATTTGTGCGTCCGCGTGTACCCTCACTTTCCCCTACTCGCCCATAAATTGCGTGTAAACTAAGTCTAGTTCACCCCTTCCTGCAAATGTAGCCTACATAAAATTGTTCAAAACCAGTCGTCGCCAAGCCTTACAGACCTCGCGTTCCCCTATTACTGATAATACGATTTTGATAACATGACCAAAAAAAAATTTGATTCAAGCTACAATGTTTTCAGGTATACATCGACTCGGATGTCAAAACTCTGCAAAACATTTAGAAAACAAACAACCAAACAAACAAACGGGATAACAAAGAAGGAAAAAATGGAACGCCCCTCTGCCCCCCCCCTCCCCCGTTATTTAAGTTGGCTTGTCGGTTGTTTTATTTTTAACTGCGACATTTAGTAACCAATAATTCTACAGCATACACTGAATTGATACGGTCACTTATGTTTTAATAGGGGAGTTTCAATATGGAGGGGGTGGCGGCAATGGTTGTTCATGTTAATATGCAGCTAATGATTCAGAAATTTCAACGGTGAATGTGATTTAAACATGTGTGTTTGCAGTAATACAGAATTTGATGTGCCCCCAGTTTGCAGTAATACACAATTTGATAAATGTGTCCCCAGTTTGCAGTAATACGCAATTTGATAAATGTCCCCAGTTTGAAGTAATACAATTTGATAAATGTGTCCCCAGTTTGCAGTAATACACAATTTGATAAATGTGTCCCCCAGTTTGCAGTAATACACAATTTGATAAATGTGCCCCCAGTTTGCAGTAATACGCAATTTGATAAATGTGTCCCCAGTTTGAAGTAATACACAATTTGATAAATGTGTCCCCAGTTTGCAGTAATACACAATTTGATAAATGTGTCCCCCAGTTTGCAGTAATACACAATTTGATAAATGTGCCCCCAGTTTGCAGTACGCAATTTGATAAATGTGTCCCCAGTTTGAAGTAATACACAATTTGATAAATGTGTCCCCAGTTTGCAGTAATACACAATTTGATAAATGTGTCCCCCAGTTTGCAGTAATACACAATTTGATAAATGTGCCCCCAGTTTGCAGTAATACACAATTTGATAAATGTGTCCCCCAGTTTGCAGTAATACACAATTTGATAAATGTGTCCCCAGTTTGCAGTAATACACAATTTGATAAATGTGTCCCCAGTTTGCAGTAATACACAATTTGATAAATGTGTCCCCAGTTTGCAGTAATACACAATTTGATAAATGTGTCCCCCAGTTTGCAGTAATACACAATTTGATAAATGTGTCCCCTAGTTTGCATACACAATTTGATAAATGTGTCCCCAGTTTGCAGTAATACACAATTTGATAAATGTGTCCCCCAGTTTGCAGTAATACACAATTTGATAAATGTGCCCCCAGTTTGCAGTAATACACAATTTGATAAATGTGTCCCCCCAGTTTGCAGTAATACAACAATTTGATAAATGTGTCCCCAGTTGTGCAGTAATACACAATTTGATAAATGTGCCCCAAGTTTGCAGTAATACACAATTTGATGTGCCCCCAGTTTGCAGTAATACAGAACTCGATAAATGTGCTCCCAGTTAGCAGCAATACATGTGATAAATGCTTCCTACTATACTTATAAACACGGCTATCTGTGGTTTGCCTTGATTGAACCTGATTAAATAGTTATCACAACTTTTATGTCTTTCCCAACAAATCATGAATTTAACATATCAACAACTCCATTACATACCGGTACTTTTCTTACTACCTGTTTTATTAATAATTTTATTACATACCGGTACTTTTTCTTACTACCTGTTTTATTTACAACTCCATTACATACCGGTACATCCCTTACTACCTGTTTTCAGCCTAACTCAATGCTGACATAACAAGGTGAATGAGGCGTGAGCCAGATCTTCGACATGTGAGGGAGTCCTCTAACAAAACCCTAACTTTACATTGTTGCTAGTGGCGCCTTTCCCCCCCCTCTCTCTCTCTCGTCTAAGGCCCTAATATTTTATTTATGCTCGAGTTCTGAATGGACTAGAAACAACGACTAAACTAAACTTCTGACCCTCCCAGTGAATTTTTTTTAAATTAAATTGTAGTACAAGCAAGGGTATAATAATAATTATTTGTTGAAAAGTAACCTATGTAATGGGCGGGTGGTCTCCTAGTGTAAGTCGCCAAGTCCGACCGGCTTTAAATGGTCACCTGACTTTAAGTTGGGGGAGTAAAGGCGGCTGGGCGATGCGCTAACCACACAATCCCCTTCATATGCCCTTTATTACTGAAACAGATAAATTCTACTACACTTCATCTGCCCTGAAGACATAAGCTTTCACTTTACCCCATGCAATGTGCTCATAAGTACATGTTTAACTGTGTGTTTACCGATACGGTAGTTCATTAGTCAGTAGCGGCCTTAGGGCGTGGCATCTAAGGGGACTGCCCCAGGCCCAGCGCCAGAGGGGTGCCCGGGTTAAGAGATTGTTTATTCAGCTAGCTTTTAAAAAAACTTAACTCTGGTTCCGCATGATACACGCACAGGGTCTCGCCGCCTATGCATTAGTGTAACGAACGTGGTAATTTTATCTGTTATCTATTGAGTAAGCCGAAGTGTCAATACAAATTATGTTGGACTGGCGACCCCACCAAAAAGTACCTATGTAAGCTTCATCGCCTTAAAGTTTAAGGGGGATTCATACATACACACGCATACATAAAAAAAAAACTAAATGTATAACCCAACTCAGTTTTGTAACTAACGTTAGGAGCCCGGACAATCTTAAAGAATTAAGCCTTTACCGGAAAATTCATAAAGAATTACGCCCTTTTCCGGGACGTTCTTAAAGAATTGCGTCCTTTATCGGGACATACATAAAGAATTAAGCACTTTCTCTGGATGTTCTTAAAGAATTGTGCCCTTTCCCGGGACACCCTTAAAGAATTAGTCATTTTCCCGGGGCAATCTTAAGGAATTAACCCTTTCCCGGGACACTCTTAAAAGATTTACGCATTTCCCGGTGTCAACAACTTAAAATGATGAAAATTCCACCCCCTCGCTGGTAGAAAAGTTAATTTCGCCACTGGTACAACTCAAAAAAAAAAATTACATTTCTGTGTTGCTCATATGAAGGTTAAATGATATTGTTGTGTCTATATTAATTGCAATTCGTCTGCTCAACATTTTCTCTTGCCTATTGAAACTTTTTGAAGCTCTGCTGGCACTGATGAATTAATTAAGCTATGGCATGACAAATTGATAACAAAAAAAACAACCAAGGTATATTGGTGACCATTGCCATATACTAGATTGAACAAGATTCACTGGATAGATTTGTGTTTCACTGCAAACATAGACAGATTACTTAAATAGAAAAAAATGTGTTAAAAATAAAATGTTTATTTATAGAGCTACGGGCATATATGGGCTTTGCCAACACACGCCCAAAGCATTCAGGCATAAACGAAAACATTATGTAGGTCCTGTACTATAAGGGGAAGTAATACTTAATAGAATATCCCGCGTGCGAGATCTAGAAGCTGATAGGACACAACTGGAACCATTTGGAGAGGATAGCAAAGAACAGAGGACTCTGGAGATCTGTTGGTGGTGGTGGTGGCCCATACCCTTCCATGGGTGAAGGCAAATGATGATGATGCGGAAGGGTTTATATTAAAGGCGCGGGGGTGGGGGTGAAAACGCCCACCCTTAATAGTTTATCACAGATGACAGAATATATAAGTAACCACAAGCATGAGACATGATAATCCTTGTGAGGACATGATATAATCCTAGGGCTTGTTAGTAGAGCTCTTGGCTTTGATGAACCATGCTTAAATTAGTGTTGTACAACTGTCTCCGAGATTTTCATTTCGAATATAACCGCGATGTCAGACGTGGAGAGTAAAAAGAGTATATCCAGAGACTTGTTGACATTAAGAGAAAAATTTTACAGTTTTTTTTTCAGTAGAGGTAAAAGAGATGTGTGGAAAACATTTTTAAAACTGGTGTGCTTAGATCGAGCAAATGAACCATTTGTGATGGGTACACCTTTAGTATGGAAGTCACTTGATGTGTACACGGTGCACCACACTCTTAGAATAGAAGTCTGGTGATATGTACAGGGCGCACCACACTCTTAGAAGTCTTGTGATGTGTACTAGGTGCACCACACCCTTAGTATGGAAGTCATGTGATGTGCACACAGTGCACCACACTCTTAGAATAGCAGTCTGGTGATATGTGCAGTTACACCACACTCGTAACATGGAAGTCTCGCCATGGAACCAAGGATTTGTAGATGCATTATAAATATTGTAAAGTTTGATCACTGGACACAAAATTAAATCTATAAGTGGATTTGTAGTAATCATTTATAATGGAAACAATCATGATAAAAATCAAGCAACGGAAGTTGGCATGGCTTGGATATGTCAAGGTATAATAGCCTGCCGTCACAGAAGGAGCCAGGAAATATTGACAATATAAACAAATGGGTCAATAAGCAGGTGAAAGAAGAAATAACCCACAAAAGAACTGCGACCATTCACTCTTGTTTAACTTTTAAATAGTACACACATACAAACAATGTACACAAACACAATGTATGTACACACAAAAACACAAAATATGTACACACTCAAACACGATATACCACCAACACAACATACACATACTCATGAACATGTAATACACAAATACAAACAATATACTCACACAAACACAACATATGTACACACTCAAATACAATATACCACAAGCACAACATACACACACCCATGAATACATAGTAAACACATATAAACAATGTACACAAATACAATGAATGTACACACACACACACACACACACACAAAATGAACACACACCCACACTTAATGCAAGTATCTTTTTCAGTCCAGATTGAATTGTAGAAGTCACTGATGGAATTTTCCATCTCATATGCACTTCTGGTGTCAGACTGGCTGGAACGGACTTTTTAAAAACTTGTATTAATAGGATCCATTTTTCTTAGCTTTCGCACTGCACATTAACAAGGGAAATATTTGAAATTTTAATCATTATTCGATTAAGAAAACACAAACATGATGATCTGACTTCAACTAATACACCAATGTTTCAACCAGTCCTTTAATATACATAAAACTCGACTTTTCATGTGGAGTGTGTTGTTTTGTATCTTTTATATAGGGTGCTCCATAACTAAAAAGGGGTCTTCTTACACAGATAGTAAAATATAAAGTAAAGCTGTCACCAAGCAACCAATCAGTCACATTCTTTACATATGGATGATACAGAACAAAATAAACTTTTTTGGAAGGTTTTCAAAAAGAAAAAATAAGAATTTGTATTTATTATAAATCCTAATAGGACACAATATTAAATATAGAAACAAAATGAAATTAAATTAAATAAAGTTAAAAACTATATTTCTAGCTGTTTTTAAATCTGACATTTTAAGCATGTCTCGGAGGTGAAGGAAGATTCATTTGAGACCTTGATCAAATATCAAGTCTAATAAAATAAATAGTGCCTTTACGCTGTCCCCAACATAGCTGAAAGCTACGTGTGGTCAGTGGGAACAATAACTCAAATGAGCGATTCTATCAATTGTAAGAAATCTTTTTTTAAGCAGCGGGATTCAACTTAAATCATAAAAGACAGCTAATAAAACACTATTTTTTTAAAAGTTTTTTGAGGACCTCCTCTGGAGAATTTGTAAGTACCAATAATTATAAACATGATAAACAATTTCTCAAATAAAATGAAATAAAATTTAAATCACGGTGGATGATTAAGAAAAAAAATATAATTTCTAATTTCAGAGGAAAATTTTAAAAACAAAGGATAGTAAAATATTTTAATTAAAGTTTTGAGCCTTTTTTCCATTACTTGAGCTTTTAGACCATACTCTTTATGTTCTATTGTAATTTTTATTTTTTAATTTGAGCTTTGGTGTTAAAAAAATCAATGCTTATTAAAAAGATATTTATAAATATATGTATCATAAATACTTACTGACACAAACTTATTCTGTTAAAGTGTCTAAAATGAAACCAAATGGACAAGCACTTCTTCCTTCTCCAATAATGTAACGTGTATGGGAACATTGAGGTATTCTGCAGTCATAAAAGAAAAAAATGTTAAATTAAATCTGGCATGGCTAATTAGGACAAAGCTGGAAAACAATAAAGGATACTGGAGTAAAAATTACATTAAAGTAAAAAAAACGTCTAAAATAGATAATAACAAATTTCAAGTGTAAATACCATCATAAGTTCCTGCTGTTGTAGTAAACATATATCCGAGGAGACATTCACACATTACTTCCTCTGGTATTGATACAGTGAGTTTTTTGGGCAGGCATTATTGTTGTTGTCCATACATTTACATCAGCTAAACAATTTCCCTCAGTACAACCTGAAGTGCAGGAGTGCTCTTCATTTACAGTCACAAATATCTGTATTTTCCTCAACACATTTACACACCTTGTCACAATGTAAATTTGACACAACCTAGATAAAGCAATTATTTTTTATTAAAATTAAAGTTCTCTTTAAAGATCTTTCTTAACTAACAGCACACAATGAGGTATGTTTAAGCTAGTTAGTTATTTACCAATCATAACATTTAGCTATCCATTTATATTGGAAACTTAACTATAACATAAATATTTTAACACAACATACTATAGCACTATACATGTACTATAGCTCATTAATTGATCTACATATTCCACTAAAGCTCCAAGTTGTGTCTCCAATTAAATATCATATATAATAATACTCATTTCCAGTGTGCGTTAAATCGAAAGTAAATAATTAATACAACAGTATTCCAGTTTAAAATACAACCATGAAAAAAATCGGATCTGCCCGAAACCAAAAAATAACCTAGCTTACCGATCAAGCATAAGGGGATATAACTCTATGCAAAGGTTTGGCAGGGTACAGCTAGTAACACATAATTTATTGCACTTGTCCATGTCATCCATGGGACACACAGAAATTACCAACTAAACATTAGTGCCACCCTCAAAAACAGGTCAATAATTATTCTGGCATGCAGAGTTTATAGAAAAACATGAAAATCTTTAAAGAGAATAAAATGAATTAAAAAGCCTTTAAAAGCAAAAAACACCACAAAAATCTCCTTCTTTGTATGGCAGTGATAACCTGCATATAAGAACTAAATAAAAATATTCAGCATTTGATAATTTCTCTACGTGTTTTTAATTGAAAAATATAAAAAAAAAGATTTTAATATTCACCTTATGTGGACACTAACAGTCCTAGTTAAAAATAAATTTGGAGATAGTGGACTTATAACTAGACCAGTGTTATTAACAGAGACTTTATATACTTAACATGTAAACAAAAACATAGAACATTTTTTTGGTAATTGGTATATTTATTTATCCCATTACATTTAATGTTACAAAAAACTATAATGCATTTCCTGATGTACACACAAAGTGTAATGAGAGAAAAACAAATGAATGATATTATACAACTTTACCATTTCTATTACTATGAGGTCAGCATCTAAATAGTACTTGCTATCAAATTATTTATTACCTTTATCATTTGAAATATTTCTATTAATTTACAATCTAAAAAATACATTATTGATTTTTTTAGCAGAAATACTCTTGGCTAAATTTGAAGCTATGTTTGATGTTTTTTTCTTCTAAATTTATAGTAATTTGAATCGTTTATATAGGTTACACTCTTCCTATTTGCATTTAAGGCTCCATCTCAGCAGGTTAAAATATAAAATCAAAAAGGGTGGTCAATATTTTGAGTCGCAGGCCACATAAGTTTTGCAAATTTGACCGGTGGGCCGCATCAGGATTTGATGGATGGAGTGTTGACATGAATTAATATAAACTTAATGTAAACATCATAACATAAAAGTCATTACTCTGAAAAGAATGGCAGGCATTAATGTTGTTGTCCAGATATTCATGACTAAGTGTTTTTTTGGACATAGGCACAGTTTTTTTTACCAGTCTGGTCAATAGTTACTTTCAGACTAAATAAAAAGCAACTGATCATCATAAATTTCTGAAAAGGATTTTTATTTTTAAAAAATAAGCGGAAATCAAAACAATGTACCTTCCGTCCAACAAAATTATTCATTGTATTACTGTAATAGGGACAACAGATAGATGAGCAGAGTAGAGCGCTAGGCTGTTGACCTGAGGGAATTAGTCCAAGTCCTTGTGAAAGTGACAAGGAAAACCCAGCCTTATATCTAACTTTTGTAGGTGAAGTACAGAGGCTAGGCACTGTACTAGCCACACAAACATTTAATATGCCATGGCTGAAGAAACAGATGAACTCACACATAATCTCCCCAGATGGCCATTTAGGATGAAAAGAAAATTTTTTTACTACTGTTATAGTTTATAGCTTAATGAAAGACAAAAAGTAATGAATATTCAACATACAAACAGTATTTTCTTTTGAAGTGAGGATAACCCAGCTGCATTCAACACAATCTGAAGTCTAAGAAGATTGAAACTCTTGATAGGAAGATGTTATGATTCCTGATATCTCTGTTATGAAATAAGAAAAAATAATAGCTTACAAATAATGTGAATTTTAAAAAAATTAAAATCATTTATCAAACAAGGCTTTTTGAGTGATAGATACATGCACCTTTTCAGTCAATTACTAAAAATTAGAAAACATTTGACATTATTACAATACTTAAAAATAGATATGCTATGCTAGATTATGTCAGTATGTGTTAATGAAAAGATTATTTTGTAAAAAAAAAGGGTGGACTATTTCATAAGAAATGTATTGAATTTAAAAAAAAAATTTCAAAACCAATTTATTCATCGTGAAACTTAACTTTAAAGTGGTCTGTCTGAGCTGCAAAGGCAAGCGCAAAACATTTTCCTTATTTCTGATCTTATTAAATGCATGACCAATTAAATAAAAAATTCTCTAAAAAGTTAAAACCATGAATTAAATCAGTAATTTTTTTTTTAACTTTCAAACACTTCAGTCAGTGTTTTCTAATTACTAATAGACCTACACTCTTATTCTAAACAGCCCATAACAATTTTTTTATACTTGCATAAAAGAATTCAGTAATTTCAACAATTAGCAACAATTATTATTTTGATAAATATTATTTAATAAAAACAATCAATACTAAATTACTATCCATAGTATGATTTTGGAAATATTTGTAGATGTTAAGTTACTCAAGTATCATTAGTATCAATAATATTTATCAAAATAATAAATGTTTATATGTTGTGATATTACCAAGAATTCATCAAATAATGTCATTATGTTTTGGAGAAGCCAGAGGGCCAGAAGGGTGCTTAAGGGTCTTAAGAAGTTAAGTTTAGTTGGCCCAACGTTGAAATATGAATCTTTACTAAGTAATGTAGATGTCGATAAAATGATGCATAGCACACAGGAATATCAGTACTATATTATATTCCAGCGGGCTGTGAATTATGTCATGTTTTTAAACTAACTAGATGAGATAATAAAAAATACGGTAAGCTAGGGAGTTTTCTAAATATTTCTTTACCTATACATATGTTTACGAGCTTTCATTTTGTGTGATTTTTTGAGTTCAAACCTTGTCAACTTCTCTCTTGACAAAGGGAAGTAATCAGGGAAGTACTGAATTTTGAAAATTGCCAACTTTTCTTGGAAAATAATCCAGAAACAGATTTAAATAATATAGATTCATATAAATATAGAAAAGAAATAAAATTTGTAGCCGAATTTAAGAGAAAATGTTTATATATATATTATATAGATTGCTTTATATTATATCTGGATGGCTAAAAAAATCCAACTTGGCAGCACTACTGACTACTCCCTCTACAGATAAATATTTTATATACTTACAATTAAAAATTTACCCCTCACCCCTTTGCAGCCAACTAACCATACATATTTTTTTTGTAAAGTATAGAAACTATACTAGGCTATATTCTATACTATATCGATATACTTTTACAGATGTCTCATCCGGTATATCTCTTGAACCCTGTTTTCGGCCTTTACCCAAAGGTGCGAAACCTTTTTAACCTTTCCGGCCGAGCTGAACGTACAATTTTAGTTACGACAGCCGTCTTACAGATTTTTAATCTATACATTTATGAAATACATCACACAATTTCCTTCATCACTACCGACATTAACCACTCCTACGTATCTAGGCTACCATGAGTTTCATCAACTAGATTTACCTGGTAGCAGTAACTGTCTTTCCCGTTTTTTTTATCGCACTTGTTAGAAGACCAGCCAAAACCATTATATTAGGGTATAAGGAACATGACATATATAAATATTTTTTTTTCAGAATTTTTTTTTCAGGATTAGGGTTAGGGATAGGGTTAGGGATAGGGTTAGGGATATAGATAGATATCAATTTGCGCGAAAATCCCCGGAAACAGAAAAAAAAATTAACGGGTCGACCGTACATATGCTAGTAGTCGACCCCCCTAGTGGGTCGAGTAACAGAAAGTGCCGTCCGTGTGCACACTGAACGTCCAGACATCCTTTAAATACAAAATCGTCTAACCTATGCGTGCCTATGCGTGTGTCTCCATCGCAGGACTGATGCAAGGGAAATAGCCCATTCATTAGAAGTTCGTCATAGCTGAACACGGTTATAGCCCTTATTTAGTAATGCTACCACTGGCAGGTAACTGTCAGCTTCAGCAGACTTTTCAACTAGTAGGAAATAAGTGTTGAAAAAAATTCTTAGGTAGAGCTAGTAAACCATTCAACAGACAGAAGAATTAGCTGTGCATTAAAAATAATAATGATATAGTAATTACGAGACTATCTCAAACATTATTTCTCAAACATTTGCGAATCATGACTGACTTATAGGCCTAATACCGAAATCATGACTGACTAATAATACCGAATTCACGACTGACTAATAATACCGAATTCACGACTGACTAATAATACCAAATTCACGACTGACTAATAATACCGGATTCACGACTGACTAATAATACCGTCCTCATACGCCAATAAACTTCAAAGAAAAATTAACTACAATAAAGTAGCCTATATTACAGCCCACCTCCAATCCCCATTCTGTAAGATATTACAACTGATTTCATCTACACTCACAAACAAACATTTGCATAACTATCATACGCACGCTAGCATCATTCTTACATTCACATACACTTCCCTGACATACACACTCTCATAAACACAGTATGACATACACGTCTTTGACAAATACACTCTCAAGTTCACGCTGAATTACATTTTTACATAGTCTACATATTCCCAGTGCTTTTTTTGTAAAAAAAAAAAAATAGGTGCCGGTACTCAATGATGGATTGCCTAACTTTTAACGACCAGTTCGCACCTCGATGCACGCTAATAAGTCACAACTGCAAAGATACTAAATGTCTAAAACAATTTTATTTTATAATTAACCAACTTAAATCTTCTTAAAATACAAAAAAAGTAATAATTTTACCCCACATTGAAAAAGGTGCCGGTACGCCGTACTGGTGCGTACCGGCACGAAAAAAGCACTGCATATTCTCACAGAAACAATCACTAACACTATCACATACACTATCACAGGCACATTGCGATACATACACACACACACACACACAGAGACGCTCTCAAGCGTGTACACTCAAATGTATGCTTGAATATAGTTAAATTATCTGCTAGCCGTATAGCATAAAATTCATATTGACATATTCATTGGTCCGGTTTCTCCCATTAAAAACTGCACACGGATTAATGTTATTCATTTTTACAGTGACCTCAACCTTTTTCTCCACGGACCAACAACGCTCGATAATTCTCACGGCCCGCTGGAAGGGGGTGGAGTGGAGCGGGGGGGCGTTGATTATTTCTCGTCCATGGAAAGTCACACAATCTCGAGAGAAATACATCACAGTGAATTAAAAAGGAATTAATTTAATGTTTCTTTGAGCGGTTCAGTCGCATTCGATCGACGGACCGGTACTGGTCCGCGGCCCGGGAGTTGGGAACCACTGGCTTACATGTTCTAAGAGATAGACAAATCGTCCTTACATGCACAGAAGTCTGAACCTTGACATCCTTGCTTCATTTATTTTATTCTCGATCGTTATTCTCAGTGCTCAATGAACCATTAAGTTATATAACCAAGCACGAGGACATCCCCTGCAAGAGCGTCCATCAGTAAATATTAAAGCCTACGCAGATATCCTTAAATACATGATCGTCTAACCCAGTGGTCTGCAAAGTGCAGCTCCGGAGCCGCATGTGGCTCTTTGGCTACTTAAGTGCGCCTCTAAAGGCATTTAATTTTATTTAGTGTACTATTTATTTAGTGTAATAAAAGTTTACTAAACAAGCAATAAAACTATGCTTTCTTTTCAAATTGATTGAACTGGGAGTAGACGCGCTCCTATGAAAGCTTTCCCTTTTGCATAAATATAGATGTGATGACCATTTGCAAAATGTTTTGGTTTTATTTATAGTTACACTAACATAAGTCAACTTCAAAAAGCAAAGTTAATTTCTCTTAACTTCAACAACGACAACAAAAAAAAACTTGCATTGAAAGCCAGCAACAAGTCTAGAGTCTGAGAAACAATGGATAACAACTACGTTATTGACTTATGGTCTGATGAGTCCCCTCAAAGTTCAATGTTTTTTGTTTTTTTTTTCAGAATATAATGCACTGTTGGGTCAGTTGCTCTCTTCATCCCCACCTTAACTGAGATTGAACTCAAGGTTCAAACTCATTATATGCACCACATCAATTGGGCTCACAACCTATATGTCCTTGAGTATTCAATCATTTTAGTGACTGACATAAACCAAAGATATTCAGGGTGATTTCTGGAATGCATGTTGAGATTTTGTTGAACTTTTTTTTTTTTTTTTTTTGAGATGACTCACAAAACTTGAGATGTTAGAGTTTTGCCTCATGTATTGATACATTTTTTGAGGAATATTGAGCCCTTTGTGATATCAATAATACCTATTCGGAAATCATTTCAAAATTGGCACTGACTATCTTACCTTTTGATACAGCACTGTGCGAGAACTATTTTTAGGTGTCTTTATGATTAGACAGCTCAGAAGAAGCTGCAGATAAAAAAACAAATGTGTTTAACCATCTTACAAATCCAACACTGTCAGAACAATTAATGAAAAAAAAAATTGTTAAATTTAATATAATGAAGATTAATGGATAACTGGTTCATAGAAATTATTAATTTCATCTTTCAAAAATTATTTAAGCATACATATATCTATCTACAATGGTAGATAATAATAAAAAGCATTACCATATTTTCTCATGTTGTCCAAGAAAAAGCTTCATTCATTTTGTATGGTTTTTGAACAGTGTGCATATAATCTCTGTAATCGAACAGGCAGTATAAAATTATTTTCACATGTTTAGGTGGGAAAATCTAAAAACATAAAAAATGGAATATATATATAATAAGAAATCCTGAGGGGAAAAATACAACAAAAAAAAAAACATCAAAGTATTCATTGATCAATTCAAGTTACTTACAACTGATTACATTCATTATTTGAATTACTTACAACTGATTACATTCATTATTTGAATCCTTTGAGGACCTGCGTTTGTTAGTACAGCAATATACAGTCAATGCAATGACTACACACAGGAGAACGAATAATGGAATTCCAATGGCTAGCCCTAAGATCAACCTCATTGTATCTGCAGATATCAACAAAATTAATTACTCAGAATTTTATCTTGTGAAAACTATAACTATAATTTGTCAAAATCATCTATATTTATTTTCAAAGCTAATATGTTATGAAAAACTAAAATTCTGTCCAATAGGGAGTAAGCTGTACTTACCATTTTGCTTTTTACTGGAAATGAAATCAATATAACATATAACAAAAAAACAATGAAGCATTATAAATCATTGAAAGCTTGTAAATTAAATAAGATAATAAAATGAACCTTGAAAACACTTTAAAAATATGAGGTATTAATAAAATAATGTTAATTTGAAATGATTTAATTATAAAATGACAAACACTTACAGGCAGGCTGCGATATCACTGTCATCATTACAAGCCTCAGTCTCAAGACATGGATTTATAATTTGTCTGACTTTGCAGGTTCTTGGTTCAACTACAAAATATGTTTTTTTTTTCAGATTTGTAAACTTTCTTTACCATTGTGTAACTAAATAATCTAAACAATAATCATTTGATTTTTTAATGACATCATTTACCTGCAGTGCCAAGCAGAGAAACTGTGATTATCATAACATTAGTATTGTTCAATTTTAAAGTATCAGACAGAATATCTTGTAGAGCCTTTGTTAAAGCTGATTCTGTATTTATGGCATTCATCTGTATAGTTACATCTGATATTAAACTGCCTCTCCTGCATTAAAAAAAAAGAGAATAATTTTAATAGTCATCACTGTAATAAAACCAACTTCTCTTTATATTGGTAAACTTAATTTTGATGTATTGCCAATTGATATTTTTGCTAACCAATTTTAAGAAGTGACTGACAGATGAGTATTTAAGTAACAGGTAGGAGACTAGGTAGGAATAGATATTTAGTCTACATTTACAATAAGTGTGTACTGTATAAGTTGCACAGTAGATTTAAGGCTGTAATACTGGCCACACAATAAACAAAATTCAGACACAATAACAGACACACACATAATCTCATATATAAAAAGCAAGCTTTAGTCTTTAAAAACTAAAATATATAAAAAAGAAAAAAAAAAAATACCAAAAAAAAAAAAAACCAACATTTCTAAATTTATCTTTAATAATAATCCATAGATTTAGATTGGCACCAGTGTATATAGTTTTAGTAATGATATAATAAACATTATTTTGATTAAAGTGATTTATTTTACTTTTTTAGTGCATAATAAAAAAAAACATAAGAAAACAATTTTACTTGATGCTTTTTTTTTTACTAACAATGATATAAACAATTACTGTATAAACAAATTATCCCAACAAAAGCTGTCAGATAAAATGTAAATAATATGCGACAAATGAAATGTAGATCATTTCTACATATTAGGTGGTGTGAATCTGCAACAGTTTCTTTACCCTATTAAGCCTCACCCCCTTCAACTGAGTTGGGTATATGCATTTGAAACATTTCAAATTTTGTGTAGCACCCAGAAATCTTGACCACTGACTTATAAAGTTAATGTTATTCAGAAAGAAAGGATATGAGATACTTTTTTTTAGGTAGAGAAATCATTAACTAAACGAAGAAATCATTAGCTGAATAAAGAAATCATTAGCTGAACCTACCTTAAATTAGTCACTGTGACGGAAATATCTGACAAATTTTCTTTCAATTTTCTGACCAGCTTCACAATAATTGTACAGGTGAAATAAAAATATATATAAATTATATACACATAGATTCATTTAATATATACTTTTAAAACAGTCTACTATAAAAATGTAATTATATGACACAGATGTGCACAATTTCTTTTATGACAAATACCTGATCTTCTATATCTGTCTTTAATCTCTTATAGTCTGAGCTATTGACATCTTTTAAGTTTCTGCCTTCAACATTCATGTCAAAGGTCACACTTGCATTGAGCTGTAAAACTTCTTCAAAAAATAATGTATATTATTTCAAAAGTAATACGTGTATATAAGACAAAAAAAAAAAATATTATAAAAAAATTAATTGTTTAATTTTTTAATTTTTTATATTTTTAATTTTTTTAAATTTTATAAAAAATTTTTTAAATAAAATATTTTTTAAAAAATAGTCCATTGACAGGGAAACCCCCAAAACACACAAAAACAAAAAAAAAATTAATTATATAAAAAAAAAAATTTTATTATAGTATATATAAATATTTTATTAAAGTATTTAATTATTTTTTATTTTTGGAATTAATTTAATTTTATTTTTGTGGGATGTTTGTAAGGGGTCCATATTTAAGATTTGAAGGAGGTTTATAAAAACTACTTGAAGAAGGTCTGAAAAAGTAAATTCGGTTGCGAGTTTTAAACAAAGTCAGAGGCCAGTTTTAATCAACGCGGAAAAAAGGAAAACAACCCAAAAGGGGAAAGAAAGAAGGCACTGGGAACGAAAGAAGAAGAAAGGGACGAAAGAAAAACAGGGAGTAGGAGGAATTTGGTTAAGATGAAGTATTTAAAGTAAACCAGGAGACAAAACAAGTAGAAGAAACAATTAATTGTAAGAGTGTTTGATTGGATTATTGGTAATTCGAAAATGAGGGGGATGAAGGGGAATCAGGGGGGGAACCATTGGTAAAAGGCATTAGCAGAGAAAGTGTAAGAGTAAGGGTTTCTAATAGAGGAACAGAGAAAAGAGGAAGTGTGTTAATTGTAGAGGTGAGGTAGATGCCAGTTGAGGATACAGGGGATGGATTGGAGATGTGGATGTGTATATGGTGGTAATTCAAGAAATCCAAAAGAGGGCAGAGGTTTAGTCCATGGTGTGGCGCCTCCCTTTTTTTAAGGGAAGGACCAACAACATAAAAAAAAGTTGTGTAAGAAATGAAGGAAAGGAAATGAGGCTTTTGAACTTGAGTGGGAGGAAAAGGGAATGGGATGATATAATTGGTTTTTGTTACAGAGAAATTTTAAGGTAAGAGGTAAATTTTTCAGTTTTGGTCGCGCTTGGGGCAGGGCGGGCAGTTTTTTTAAAAAAATTATCCTTATTTTTGTAGCCTTCAGGTAAAACAGCTACAGCTAAACGTATTCCTGTCGTCTCTTCGCAAGATTCTTTTTTTTTTTAGAAGAGTCCACCCAGCCATCTCTTTCTCTCATTACCCTTAATCCTTCTTTTTTTGACCTTCAAATAAACGACACAAACGAAACACCCAACAAACGCAACCCCCTTCATGTCCTCCACCTCTTAATAACTAAGAAGTTTGATGAAGAAGGTTTTATCCCTGGTTTTAAATTTCTATTAACATATGCGAAAAGACATCCGAGCGGAAAAATCCCCCAACCGGACGACAAAAACCCACCCAGAGAAGAGTTTTTTAAGCAAATTAGGAGGAGACGGAGGCGTGTGATGAAAGTGTTTGAATTATTTTATCTAAAATGATATAATCAATAAAATCTCTTTTAATTTTACTTTGTTATTAAATTCTTGTTTATTTTATAAATATTTTTTCTAGTGGTTTTGTTATTTTTCACTTCTAGTAGTTTTTTTAATTTTTTACACCACCAGCAACTAATTTTTATTTTTTAGAGAAAAGATGATTATTTAGAGAAGGTTTTAGTTTGCCCTCCCAGGGAGAGAGTAGAGAGTGGGGGGTTCCCCCGAGTGGCGGGTTTTTTTAGATTTTTCCCTTAAAACTTAGATGAAGGCTTTGGTGGTATATATCTCCCCCACAGTTTTAACAACACTCTTATTTTTTTTTTAAATTTAAAAAAAAAACTCATCTCCCCTCTTTTCCCTTATGGTGGAAAGCCCTGGAAATGTGGACCAGCCGGCTTTTTTTTTCCTTGCGTACGGTTGTTGTAATAATGTGCACTTGTGAAAATGCGGCCGGCTTATGGTATTTTTTTTGAAGGATTTACAAAAAACCAAACTAAACCTCCCCCATAAAAAACCCCAAGGATTTTTAGATATTATTTTTTTAATAATAGTCTCGATATAAAAAATAAGTTGAAAAATTTTTGAAAATAGATTTAATTATTTTGAGTATGATTTTTTTTGGATGTTTTTCGACTTTAAAAATTAAAGTATTTATTAAAAAGATGAAGAAGTCACACCTCACCTCTTTCCTCTATGGGATGGATTGTTTTTTTTAGAAAAAAGAGCAAGAAACAGGATAAAAAAATTAAAATGAAAAAGAGAAGAGACCCACCCGCAACCTGGCGCCCTGTTGCCTAAAATGCTACAAAATTACCAAAAAATTGGTAAAAAAGAAGTTGGAAAAAAAAATTAAATAAAGGCAGAATGAAGAGCAAGGGCTAAAAGGGCCAGTTTCAAGCAATTTAGTTGTAGAAGAGCCGTGGGGGAGGCGCGGGAGGAAGGAGAGAAAAAAAGGATAGAAGGGAAGTGAGGGGCGTGAGGCAGGGTAGAGGGTTTCCTTAGAAGGTGTGTTTATTTTATTGTTTTTTTTTTTTTATTTTATAGGTTGTGTTTTTAAAGGTTAAAATAAAAAATAAAAAAAATAAAAATAAAGAAATGAAATCAGTATGGGTAAGAAAAAGTAAGAAATTGCTTATAAAAATAAAATTATATATAAAATTTATTTCAAACCCACTTATTAAAAAAAATCAAACATACCAACCAAAAAAAAAAAAAAGAAAAAAAAAAAAAATATATAGTGCTTCACTTTTTGTATGTAAGTCTGTAAGTCTTTTCAAGAAGGATGGTTTTATCTAGTTTTCGCTTAATTATGCAAACTTTGTGAAGTCCGGGTGACCTCTAAATATTGTCAAATATTTTTTATTTTTACACAATGCTTTTTTTGATCAATGGAACAAATTTAAAAAAGAAAACAGATCAATTATTAAAAATTTTTTTTGGTGATGCACCCTAGTGTATATGCCTTCATAAGTTCAGGAAAGAAACATCTTAGAACTTTTACCAGACTAAAACACACAATTTTTTTAAAAAACTTTGAAGGCATTGATATATTAAAATAGTATCACATTTTTCTTTGGAATATAAAATTGTTGCTTAATTGAGAATAGATAATGTGCAATTTTTTTTTCATTTCAAATCTTTTAATATTTTAACACATTTGAAGAACAAAGCTATTTATAAAAAAAAATAATTAAAGTCTTGTGATAATTAATTCCATAAATGAAAGCATACATTTTGTAAAATATCAAAATATCCCCTCAACAAAATATCAACAACTAAGTTTTAAATAAAAAATATTAACATACATCTACATAAGGTAATAATAAATGTGAAAAGTACATGATTTAGGAAATTCATTCGAGCTCAAAACACCACAAAAAAAACTGATAATAAAACTTCTTAAAAGAAAATGACATTTTTATTTATTATAAATTTACTCTGTTATACTTTTTGAGAAAATTAATTTTACCGTTACATTTGCTTGGATTTGTGCTGCTGACAGTATACCCAGATGTACATGAACATTTGTAGCCCCCAGACAAATTTTCACAATTTTGTTCACATTTATTGGTCTGTGTTGAGTTGCATTCATCAATATCTGATTGTGGTAAATACATGTATGTAAAATGATTATAAATTGAGAAACCATTTCAAATTAATAGATATGAAATAAAATCACATAGTTAAAAAAATAAGCTATAATTTTAAAATGAAACTAAATTTACACATACATAAAACATATGTTTTTATTATAGCATAGTTTTGGGTGGGGAGAATACATCATGAAAATTGTCAACTTAAGTGATAAAAAACAAAAATAATACACATATAATAAAATATGCAACAGATATATTTTCAAACAAATATTTATCAAAATAGTACTGCCATGAGCTGTATCTAATTTTACAATGATAACAGTTTTATTAAAATTAAGTATGAAATACCTTCACATTCACAAGATGAGCACTTCCTAGAGAAGCCCCTATTACAGACACAATCATGGCCTCCTTGTGTATTGACACATCTTTCATGTTTACTGACATTACACTTGTGTGTCATAGCATCACACTCATTAATATCAAGATCACAATTGGTTCCATTCCATCCTGCCATGCAGTAACACAATCCATTTGTTTTGCTGCAGTTAAAGTTTAAATTACAGCTACATTTTTTACTGCATGATGGACCAAAGTAGCCTTCATCACATTCTAGTAAAAACAATCAAATCATTCAAAATATTCATTAACAATGCTTCAGTGTATTAATAACTATAATTTTCAACTAACAAATGAACTCAAGACATACAAATATAATTAGACATAAATGGTTATACTACTTTACCTTTACACGTCTCATTGACTGTATTTGTAGTTATATAGCCATCAACACAAGCACACAGGTATCCTCCATCTGTGTTCCTACACTTTGTGTGTGTTGGACAAATGCTTGTGTTAAGGCACTCGTCAATATCTTGTTGACATAATGTTCCATTCCATCCTGCCTTACATTGACATCCACCATTCACTTTGTCACAATACTTTGTGTTGGTTGTAAGACACTGACATGTGTTGTTACAAGCCACACCCCAGCGTCCTTCAGTACAATCTGAAACAAGTTTTGGTTTTATCATACTACAGATCAATTCATTTGTTTACTGAAGGGGGTTTCCAAACTTTTTGTATCCTAGAGCAGTGCTCCATAACCAGTGTGCTTCATCACATTGGTGTGCTAAGAGGGGGTACCAGGTTTTTCAAGGTAAAAACTGAATATTGAACACATATGTCTGAAAGTATACATAAATATGCATTTTTTTTTAAATAAAAAAACCACTGCTCAAAGGGATGTCATCCCTTTATGAATAGAGAAAATAGGCATACACAATACAAGAGACAGATAATCGTATTAAACCCTAGTGATACATATTTTACCAAACAGACTTTCAGGTAAAATGAAAGAAGGCATCAAAATAGCAAAAGTAAAAGTAAGTTCCTTCTTAGCCCTAATGGGCCTTCAAGCAGATGAAGTGTAGAATTCATCTGTTTCTATAACCTCGGCATATGAAGGGATTGTGTGGTTAGCACAACGCCCAGCCCTTTACTTCCCCAACTTAAAGTCAAGGTACCCCATTTAAAAGCTGGGTGGACTTGTGGGACGACTTTGCACCAGATTTCACCTGGAAAAATTCCATGGCCTCACCCCGAGATCGAACCCAGGACTCTCAGGTCGACAGTCGAGTATCACACCCACTCTACCATCCGTCCCACAAAATAGCAAACTTCATCAAAATAAAACCCACACACTTGCAAATGTTTAAATTGTTAAACGAAGAAATGAGAAAGGGCAGAGAACACCAGACACTGTCCTTTCTATCTAATTATGCAAAAGTTTGAGAGTGCCACAAGATGAGAAAGTTGAAGAGCACTGGCCTAGAGAGTATTTTACATTTGGTTGGGTGGCAGGTGACATAAACATCTTTAAAACATTAATTCATCACTCATGTGGGCTTTGACTTCCAACACATGATACATGTTTAATTTAGTTGCCACTTAGAGGTAGGTACATAAAACTAGTAGATGGGCCCCAAGGTGACGCAGGTTGAGAACCCATAATTTTCTGCTTTAAATACAAATCATCAAACCTTTCTATTTCTTAGTTAAGAAAAAGTAGATATTTTTTTTTCACAAATGTTTCCCCTGCAAATGTATGTTGATAAATATATGACAATCCAATATATTTCACCAACTAAAATGTCCAATTAAGCGGATGACATGATTTAATAACTTTGTTTTAAAATTAATTTATTCGTCAAAGAATTTTTATGGTTGAAATAGTGGAAGTTTAAACTACAGAGAGGTCTTGAGGATGATAAAAAACCAAAATTCCATATAACTACTCACCTGTACATGTAACTTTATCTGCAGACAATACTTGGCCAGTTTTACACACACATTCAAAGCTGGTGTTTTCTTTAGTCTCAACACAACCATAGGCACAGGGACTGGAGTCACAGAGATTCAAGTCTGAAAAAAAAAATATTTTTGTTTAATAAAAATTGGTGATGGGACGATGCCAGGATTTTGAATTTTGCCTTTTCTATTCTGATTCTTCCCTAAAATATTGATTCTCAATTCCAATTCCTGGCATCATAGTTTAATTAAAATAGTAAATTATTAATAGGAGATAAACATTGACAAACATCTATTGACAGTACAAAATAAGTCTGTTGAAAAGAAATACGCACAGTCCCACTGACACATACCCACTATTTGACACATACCCATCTATTTACAAGAAACACACTATTAACATTAGATAGTCAAAATCACACATATAGACACACATATAGACAGGAGGAATCAAAAGGGAATTCAAAATTTGGTTGAAAATCTTTTGAATCAATTTAGATTCCAGCCAAATGTAACAATTCTTTTGATTCTCAGTTGTGATGAATCACTAGTAGGAATAAAGAGACTATACTACTAGTAACACAAAATTATTTGAAATATTTAAAAACTAAACAAAAAATACAATTTAAAAGATAGAATACATACAAACATTATTAGCATTTTTTTCAAAGACAGTTGAAAGTAACTCTTTCATATTTTTAAAATTTCAATAATTAATTTTTTCATCTTTTCTAAAAATATAATTAATAACAATCAAATGGAAGAAATGGATGTGGAGAAGGGAAGAGAAAAAAGGAAGAAGAAGAAATATTTATAGGAAAAGGATGTAATTCATGTCACATCATTTTATTGTGATTTCTTATTCAACAGTAAATATAAATAAATATATATAAACAGCCTTATCTTTACTCGTGTTTTTTATAAGTATTATATATCAACCCCCCCAATTTTTTTGGGCCCCTAAAAAAAAAAAAAAAATAATAAAAAAAACCCCAAAAAAGCCAGAAATTTCTCCAAAAACCCAAAAAAATTTTAAAAATCATCTGGAGAAGAAGTCCATAAAACAAGAAATAATAAATAATAATATACATCATAAATACTACTAGAAGAAATATACTCATGACAAGAACTTTATTAAGTAACAGATTGCAATTAAACCAAATACATACCATCACAACCAACTCTATTTGAATTTAGAACTTTTCCTTTAGGACAAAGGCAAGTCTCAGTTCCATTTATCTTTGCACACTGATAACTGCAGTCTGTCCTATTCATGCATGGTTGTGATACTGTATTAGCAAGAATAAGGTACAATGTAAATAATTGGTAAAATATAATTTCCTTTTCTATTGCAAACAAAATGCTCTAACTCTTTTTATAAGGCTCTCTTAATTCCTATCCGAAAAAAAAAATAATTAAAGTAAGATTCAGCAAATATCTTTATACCTGCACATTTAAATCCATCTGGCTGTAGTACTAGACCATCTCTACACGAACACCTGTAGCTCCCTTCAGTATTGATACACAAACCTTCACATTTTGATGTTCCCAATTTACATTCATCTTGATCTGTGGAAAATATATTAAAGGTTAATTTTTTTTTTTAATTTCAACAAAAGACTTTAGTAATGAGAATGTATAAAATATTTTGTTTATTTATTTATTGTAGATTATAATGCAGGTTATGGTTATCTCAACATGTAATTTTTCTTTGGAAATTATGCTAATACATGTACCTGTGTAGTTTGTTTCACTTTAAACCTATTTATAGATCATGTGAGAGCATAATGTTGTTTACCTGTACAAGTTTCATTGACATTATACAAGTATCCAGGGTAACACGAGCATGTGAAACTTCCCTCCAGATTAGTGCAGGCCTGAGTACAGTTATTTAGGGTTGTGTTACTGCACTCATTTACATCTGTAAGAATTATTCATTTAGTCTATATTTCATTAACTGAAAAGCTAAAGTATAAAAGATAAACAAAGTATAATAGATAAGCTGAAAAGCTGAAGTATAATAGATAAACTGAAAAGCTGAAGTATAATAGATAAACTGAAAAGCTGAAGCATAAAAGATAAACTGCTAAAGAAATGATAACTGTAAAATACTGAAATGATTGACATTTATGTATATTAGTTAAATATGAAAGAAAATCAATAAATGATTACCTTGACATCCACCATTGACTTTCTTGTAGCCATCCAGACAAACACAGGTAGCAGAGCCAAGTGTATTGACACATTTTTCTTTAGTCAGGCATCTTAGAACACCTGACTTGCATTCATCAATGTCTTGATCACATAAAATTCCTAAAAGAATGCCATTAAAGTGAAACATTCATAATATCTATAGCAGTTTTCTATTAACTTATCCTCAATCTTTACAGATCATGGGCTGGTTACCACCACTGATCTACTGAATAAGACATTAAAAACTAACCAGTAAATCCTGCCTTACAGATACATCCAGTTTTAAGATCACAATGATCTGACCCAAGACCACAAGAACAGCTGTTGGCACACTGCAAGCCCCAAGTTTCTCCACTGCAATCTAATAAATTAAAAAAAAATGAATTATATTGTGATTGATTTCATCATGACAAAGATCTCATAAAACAATAGCGATTTGGGTTCTGTATTCCAGTTTAAAATACAATCATGAAAAAATCGGATATGTCCGAAACCAAAAAGAACCTTGCCTACTGATCAAGCCTAAGGGGATATAACTCCATGCAAAGGTTTTGCAGGGTACAGCTAATCACTAATTAAAAGAATTCATGACCCACTTACTAATACAAGTTCTTCCATCATTGTCTAGTCTTGATCCTGTCTGGCAAGTGCATGTGTAGCTTCCATTTGTGTTTGTACATCCATTCTTATTTGTACACAGATTTGACACATCTGTGATACACTCATTTATATCTAAGGACAAACACATTTAAATAGTTGTCAAGATTTTTTATATTTACCATTTTAAAATTAAAATTGTTATAGCAAAGAAATCTTCACTTTTACTTTTGTGTTGCTCTTAAATTTTTTTTTAAAAATGTCTATTTACTTGAGGCAGTTTGGCATGATATTAAGTGAATACAGAGAGTTTACATTCCACAATCCTATAAGCCAGTAGAGGCCTAATGGGTAAGTACAGCTTCCAAGAAAATCAGTTTTTATTTTGGTCATTTAATGCAAGTACCAATCATTCAAACATTAATCAACAATAAATGTATTTGACTAATGGATTTGGCAATAGCGTTATTGGAGTCTCTCTATTATGAAACTGGTAAAGAAAGGTTTAAAAAGCACTTGCATATATTTAACTATACATGATGAATACACTGGACATTAGCATTCAAGAGTTAATTATTTTCCATAAATTTAAACTATTTTAAAATACCCCCAATTTCAATATTTACCTTCACATTGTCCTAAGTTATTAACTTTGTATCCTTGAGGACAGAAACAAACAGCTCTATTGATGGAATCTCTTCTACATCCATAGGAACAATTCATATTCTTAGCAGAACATACTTCAAGACCTATATGAATACATGTAGAAAGTTTTTATTTTATTTCTATGAATATTTGTTTGCAATTATTTGTACAAATAGTGAGGAAAATGTAACAATATGACTAAAAATATATTTAATCAATGAATATTTATTTATCGTAAAAATACAACAAATAAAAAACAAGTACAAATTCTATCCGACCTTTTCTACTACAAGTCTTTCTGTCATCATTTAACATGTAGCCAGTGTAACACTGACAGTTGTATGTTCCAGGTTTATTGACACACATTTGTTCACAGTCATTTATATTACTTGCACATTCATCAATGTCTGAGGCAAAAATCAAAATTAATTCAAGTTACATGAAAATAAAAAAAAAAAAGAATTAGGAGCCTAATGATGAATTATTCATCCGTAAGTTTTATCTCTCAACATTTTTTACATTATTGCCAACAAGTTTTAACGTTATCTTTGGTTTGTTTAAGAATATTTATCAAAAATAAGAATTAGGCTAGGTTAAATAAATATTACCCTGACAAAGGCTGTCATTTCTGACATATCCTCGTCGACATACACATCTGTAACTGCCTATGGTGTTTTCACAGACCTCTAGACTTGCATTACATGTTAGGTTGCGGGCTTCTGAGCATTCATTAATATCTAGAGGTATGGAAATGAGTAGACCTCAAAGTTCATTTAAAACTATTTTATCTAATAATTTGAAATCTCAACCACATATGAATAGAAAATTTTAATAATTATGTAACACTCACACTTTACAATTCATTGGTACTTTGATTTAGGGCAAGTAATTTAATGGATGCAAAATCTTTTACAAGTACTTTAAAATATAAAAAAAAACAACTTCATGACTTAGAATAATTATTTAAAATGTATTTAACCTCGACAGATCCCGTTTTCCAACTTGTATCCAGTAGGACACTGACATTTGAAGGAACCAATAGTGTTTTCACATACATAGCCAGAAGGGCAAACATCAGGCTGAGTGCATTCATTGACATCAATCTCACAGCTGACCCCTGTCCACTGTCTGTTACATACACAACCTCTGACTGGGTCACATGTTCCTCGATTGTTACATTGACAGATATTTCCACAATTTTCACCATAGTATGGACTTTCACAGGCTGAAAAAATTTAATTACCTTTTTTTTAAACGCACTGCGCAAATTCATTATCAAAATGTTAATAATTCATCATTATTATGCTTCAAGCTTTTTATATTCTTTGATATAAATAATCTGTAATTAAATTATGCTAACAAATTTAATATAAAGGATGAAAAGTCATTTTTTTTTTAATTTTAAATCTTTGTTTAATACATATTTGGCTCAGTTGCATTCTGTTAACAACTTAATGCAACTAAGTAATATATAGCAGTGCATGTGTTGTAATTTTTTCTAATAAAAAAATTAAAGACCAATGTAAAATAATTAATTTAAATCGATCATCAAGATCATTTTAAATTTTGGCTCACATAAATAAGGAATTAATTAAATGAATTTTGAGTAAATTTCATAATGTTATAATACCTTCACAAGAAATCTGGTCAACAGCTAACTTGTACCCAGTGTAACAAGAACAATCATAACTTCCCAGTGAGTTAACACAAATATGGCTGCATGGTTTATTGCCAAGATTGGCATTCATCAACATCTAAATTTAAAAATAAAAACACTAGTAAATGTATCTGCAAAATTATATTTCCCATAATAAATAAGAAAGTTCAAT
Source organism: Bulinus truncatus (assembly GCA_021962125.1). Lineage (NCBI taxonomy): Eukaryota > Metazoa > Mollusca > Gastropoda > Planorbidae > Bulinus > Bulinus truncatus. The sequence goes on from JAGDYQ010000004.1 coordinate 4,969,272, forward strand.
AACTAATGTCAAATTATACATCTAGATTCTGGTATAAAAAAACTACATATTTTATCTTTATTTCAAGATGTTACTAGCAGAATCAATATATTAGGTAAAGTATAAACATAAGAGAGGAGCTTTCTTCAGCCAGGGGTGCTGCTGTGACAAACCTTGTTCCTTTCATCAGTTCCAACTATATTTATTAAAATAAAGTGCACTTATGTTGTAGATAGGTGCTAAAAAAACTCCCACAAATGTTTACATTATATACCTTACTTGATTTCACATGATGCCAATAATCTATAAAGAGCCATGGACGCAGCACTTACTTTTTATTTACACTGAATATTTGAGTAGAAACTTTACTATTATTTATGTGTTATTCTAATAGTATTTACAATTAGTAATGAATCTTTAAAAAAAAAACTACCTTAGCACCCAAGCTTGTAAACTGAAAAATATATATCTGAATTTAGTACATTTTTAAAGCAAATTTTTTTTCTCCTTAGGATTTTTTTCCCTCAAATGTCCGATGCTGTATTAATGGGAAGCATAAATGAAGAAAGGGACGGGCATTAAACATAAAATGGTGGATTTTAAAAACCTTTTCAGATGACACTCCATTCATGCTCCTGAAGTCTTATGGCAGACTACTTTCCCTCATTTGTGAAATCATTTATCAATTAGCAGGTAAAATGGTAAGTATTTTTTAAGAACAACATTTTTGTGTACCTTTAATTTTTTTACATTACAATATACATTACTTTTAACTTGGATTAATTAAAAAAAATATGTTAAAAGTAAAACATAATACAACCTCTACAATTAGTTGGATCTTTTGGATCTACTTCGTAGCCTATCCTACAGCTGCAGTTTACTTGACTGCTGCCAGTTGTTTGACAAATTTGTTGACACACATAGCATGATGACTGTTTACTTGGATCTGGAATTTATTTTATAAAAATCTTTTCAAGAGTAAATAAAAAAAATATACATAATAGCTATTTGAAAATGAATGTGTAGTACCTAATGTACATGTTCGGCCATTACTGTCCAGTGTGTAGTCTGAATAACATGAACATGTGTAGTTGCCATTGTTGTTGATACATTTCTGTTGACATTCAGAGGTCCTCTCTTCACACTCATTAATATCTGGTAAATTTTAATGAAAGATTAAAAAACATTTTAAAACCTTTTTCTGCATTACAATTTTTAAACTGTATCTTATATTTCCTTATTCCCTTTAAATGTTCTTTGTTGATACATTTCTGTTTATATTTGAATGATCTCTCTTCACAATCATTACTACATGTATCTGGTAAAGAAATTGTTACCCTTAGCGTCAAAATTATATCTTTATTTAAGTTTCAAAGAACGTTTCAAGGTTTCTTTGTATTAGAATTTTTTAAAATGTCTATCAGCATTGTTTTCTTTCTTTACTCTCCTTGATTTAGATAACATACAGATCTCACTACGTTATAAAACTACCTTGGCATGATTTTTGATCAGTGAGATTTAGTCTATATCCAGCTGGACAGGTACATATATAAGATCCTTCAGTGTTTATACAGGACCCATCACAGGTTTTGGTATTGTTACATTCATCAATATCTGAAGATTGAAAAAAAAAAAATGATAGTATTGAGAAAACTGAAGATTTGTAAACACGTCTTTTAATCATATTTAAATTTAGATGAATAAGAAATAAATTTTGAAAAAAAAAAGAGAAAAAGAGACTATATTAAAATGCATAAATCTGGATACTCAATGGAAATATGAAAGGTTAGACCAGTGATTCCCTGGGGACACTTAAACAATTCTGAGGGGGACGGGGACGGCTAAATCGGTGGTGCTCAATTAATTTTGGAGGGTGGTAGAAAACAGAAAAGGCTGTAAGAAATTTGATTTTAACAAAACTTCAATATATATGTTTGTCTGTTGATTTGTCCATGCCTTCCCCAAAACGACCACAATGGTTAAGGGTAAAAAAAAACTGCATGCTAAAAGTATGGTTTATTATGTTTCATTTTAGGAATTAAAACTTCTTTATTAAAAAAAGACACTGTCCTATGTAATAAACATATCAGCAGTTACCCTAAATGAAGTTACATATGTGAGACTGATTTTTATATGTTTACTAGTACATTTAGAATAACTTGCCAAAGTGAAATTTATTCTGTAATTTGCTTTCTTCATTGGTAACATTTAGTTGCTGGAAATGATAATGAACTATGTACTTTGAATGAAAGTAATAAATAGAGTCGAAAGCCTTTTTTTAGGTAAAGGTATTAATTAGACCACTCAATGTAAATGTAATTTGTAATGAAGATGTGGAAGAATGTAACTGGTTTTTCGCTTCATTCTGATATCAATGATAAGAGTTAAAGATTATTTATTTTATACTTCCATACATTTGATGCCCAAGTCTTTCAGAAAAGGTGATTAAGTAGTGATTAAAAAAAAATTGCCATTATTTATCTTAATTACCAACACAAGTTCCATTCCATTTTGTGTAGCCTTGAGGACAAGGGCCACAACTGTATCCCACAGGGTTATTTCCCTGTTGCTCTGCTGTTAGATCTGTGCATGCTTGCCCAACAAAACAAGGATTTATTTCACAAGCATTTACTTCTGACTCACATTCTTTTCCTAAAGGTAAAAAAACATTTAGTTGGGTGTACATGTGTAGGTTTACAGAAAAATGATTTAATGGCAAATATCTGGAAGAAAAATATGACCTAAGATAAAAGTACCTGTGTAAGCAGGAAAGCAACGGCAAGGTTGTATTTGAAACCAACCATTTTCATGTTCTTCCAGGACGGCACTTTGATTATCACATACACCTTTTCCATGGCATGAGGGGCAAATAGTAATGGGAATAAATAAAAGTGGAGAGTAGTTTCCCTTTGCATCTCTGGCTCTTATTCTGCAAGAAAACGAAAAGTGGATAGTGTTTAGGGTAAAAATGTGCATGGAGCAACTGAGGGACTAATGTCCTCATTTGGAACAAATGGACATTTTCATGACTGAAAATAAATTATATAGCAGCCATGTGTAAGAGTGGACATTGTAATTCTTTTAAATTTGTTTACCAGTAGTCTGTGACATTAGTGGGTCAAGAGTGTGTGACATTTTGTGACAGTATGTGACATTTAGAAGAGGACTCAACACATGATGGTATGTGACTAAATGACCAGAGTCGGGAATAGATCTTCTAACTCTAAGAATGATTGTTAATGTCAGATAATGAGTCCCTCAGTGAAGTAAGGCTGATGAATTAACTTGATGATAGCTGTTTATTTTTAAAAAATGTCATCCAGTGTGAATATACATAGTTTATTGACTTTTGTGTTTGTTAAAAGTTGAAATATTTTATCCAAAGAACTGCCTACATCTCCATAACAAAAAAAAAAAAAACAATATTAACTTATACAAATGAAAGATGATAATTTCAGCTGAAAAATTTAGCTTTATGTTAAAAGGAATAATAGTAACAAACCTTAGCAGAATTGGTTTTGTAAGGTCTGGCATGAGATGGATATGTCCAGTTTGATTTATAATGACGCCTGTGACGTTGTCAACAACTTCAAAATTGATCAAATCATTGTCAACATCCTGGGCTATTACCCTCAGAATAGATTTTTGGCTTTGTTGAACCAGCCAGCGACCTGACTTGTCTAAACTGCCATTCATGACCTGAATAATTGGGGGAGAATTACCTGACGAAAAATAAAAAAGCCATTTATATATTTAGGAAAAAACTGTTTTAGCATATGCAAGTGACTAAGCGCCTCATCTGAGTTCTTTTTATTTTTTAACTGGGGTATATGATAAATACCTAAATGTTGAATCACTACTTCCATTTCTTCCCTTAAGTCTTTAGTGTTTTGAGCAAATGCCTCATCTCCTGTTACAAGGTAATCAAATTTACAGGCAGAATTTGTATCTCCACATGTTGTGACAGCATCCACTGACTGACTAAGATTTATTTCATCCCCGAATATGGGTACAAAGTCTGGGTGCTGATAAGTGTTAGTATTTTCTCCTGGACTATAAATAAATACGGAATTCTTGGATGTTACGACCCCTATATAGAAAAAAGTGTACAAAATATTAGTAATGTTTATAAGAAAAAAATTAATTGCTCCATCTATTTCATGTAGGATCATATAATTCACAAACATAATAGTATTTGAAAATAATTAAATTACATGGCGGAGCGAACTGCTGATAAATTTGTCTTTCACTTAAGTTTGCAGATAAAACAGTTCCATTGGGCAAAGTGAATTCATCACTTTTGTTTCCATTGAAGTTTCCAAGTAGACCTTTTGTCTTATTTCTAAATGATATTGGAACATTCACTTCTATTACCAGACTCTTGAAAGCAACATGAACAGTGATTGAAACTCCTGCAAATATATATATATTTATATATATTTAGATTGCTCTGATTAATTCTATTTACATGTATTACTGATATTAAACTGTAGTACATTTTAAACAGATTCTACTCCCTTAAAGGAAACAAAGGCTAATATAAAAAGCATTTTTTACCACAAGGGAAAGTTACAACAGCCAGAGTTGTATTATTTCTGTATTCTCTTCTGACATTTATAGATGTTGTGGATACAATTATATCTGGTTCATTTTCTTGATAAAAGTCTTTAGTGATGTCAATGTCATTTGCCATTAATATAAAAGCTGCAGAAAAAAAAAACAGAAAAATAACATGATTGATTTTAAACAGAAAAATTTTTTTTTTCATATTTTAAAGCTACAGTCATGCATCTAAATGTATAAGTACCAAGAACTAAAAAAAACATAATGTAATCAGAATAGTAACACATTTAGGAATTAGATTTTCCCATTGAATTATATGTTTTTATTGTGTACTTTGCTTGCTTTTATGACATATACAGTGTATTAGCTCTACCATTGCAAGAGTTGCAACTTTTATGTCATATCTAAGCTCTACCATTACCAGAGTTGCCACTTTTATTTCATATCTAAGCTCTACCATTGCAAGAGTTGCCACTTTTTTATTTCATATCTAAGTTCTACCATTGCCAGAGTTGCCACTTTTATTTCATATCTAAGTTCTATCATTGCCAGAGTTGCCACTTTTATTTCATATCTAAGCTCTACCATTGCAAGAGTTGCCACTTTTATTTCATATCTAAGTCTATCATTGCATAGAGTTGCAACTTTTATGTCATATCTAAGCTCTACCATTACCAGAGTTGCCACTTTTTTCAATTAATAACATTTATGTAATGATGTGTCTTTCCTTAAAAAAGAAAATATTTTAATATAATAATCAAGCAAGCGAAATTCGTCAGTTGTAATGATTATTCCTTATCCAATAGCTAATACCGTAAGTAATGATTAAAAATTCAAGCAATCATATGTTACTATCACCAGAGTGATAGATTAACATGAATAAGCATTTAAAGAAAATCAATTACCAAATGAAAATTTACATGATAGCTCTTTTTTTTAAATATTCTTTGATTTAGATATTTTTCTTCAACCAAAGTGTGCAATTGATTTTAATGGTGAAAAAAAAAATTATAAAAAAGAATAAAGTCATACATGTTTTAGAAGATGACAACTCCACTTGAAACTTGGACTCATTAGACTCTCTAGCAGCAAATCCAATAAACACAGTTGCATTAATTAAAGTTCCATTGGCTGCTTCAGCTTGTCCTGTTCTGGTCTGAAAAAATTTTCACATTATCCATACAGTAACCATTCATCATGAAATTAAACAATGTATTACTTCCTGGGTAATTAATACAGTGAAGAGTCACTTTTGAAATTTATCAGTAATTTTCTGAATAATCTATGTGGTCAACGGTCTTAAACAAATTAAACAAAGAATTATTTTATACAGACCTGTAGTGTGAAGTTTTCACTTGGGTTCTCCAACATTATATACTCCCCCCATCCATTCATTGTGTATGTTAAACCATCCAGTGTTGTGAAATGTGGATCACCCAGAGCAGAGGCTAAAGTAAATGACAAAAGCTATTTTTGTAGAATTTTTACACTACACAGTGAGAAGTACAAGACTTTTAGAAAAATATGTATATACACACATTGATAGTTAAGATTGTTTAAAATATTTATTACCTTGTATAAACTGTCGAATATGATTTTAGATTTTTAAAAAATATAAATAGAAAAAAAAAATTATTACCTGGCACAAAATGTACAAAATTTGAGCATCCATTGTCTGGAAATATCTGGTAAAATTGATCACATAGCTGAGCACTGCCAGAGTCTCTGCAGCAGGTCCTATGATTCTGTATGTTTTCTAAAGCCTGGTAGTTATTGAAGTAGCCGTAATTCCATGGGTCATTGATAAGCACATGGCCTGCTTCAGGAGATTTAGGAAGGTATGTGGCATCTCTCCATGACTGCAGCCTTTCTCGCCAGTCAACACTAGATGGCTTTATCCATCTGTAGCAGCACAACTAAGGATACGAACATTTAAAAAAAAACAACTTATCATCTTTTTAAAATACCTGGAAACAGTGTAGAAAAAAAATTTCATTTACACATATTTTTTTCAATGTATGACTTTTGTCAACACACATGCATAAATACATTATAAAAAACAAAAAGGCTTATCTAGTTTACTATTATTTAGTCACCTTATTTCTTTTATTATTTCCTAGAAGTCTCTGTTTGGCAACCACACTTATAGCATAGCAATAAATATCCTGATTGGGCCCACGTCTCTCAAACAGCTGCCACTGTGCCCCTAGTCTTTCTAATGTACAGGGACATTTGTAGAGATTGTCCTTTTCATACTGGTACACAGGGTCATTCAATAAACTTGCATGGTCAAATAAGTATTTCTTGCAACTCTGTTTCGGCCCATACACATGACCAACTTTAAAACTCGTGACACCTTTGTAGCCTAAAAATATCAACAATAAAAGAGCGAGGTCATTATTTACATTAATTATTTCCGCTTTAATATTCTAAAGATATATATATTTTAAAAGTACTTGTTTATTTCTCAGATGCAATTACTTTTTACTTCTTTAATTTAAACAAAAAATTGATAATCAGCAACTACTGAATAAGAGCTGGGATTTTTCTATTACCTAAATAATATCACTTAAAAAATGTAATTTAGTAGCACAAAATATATGTATACATTTTACGATAAAGCTTTTTTTTGTAGTAAAGTGGGTAAAACTTTCATCAAGTCTATTAAAATAAAGCAGTAGCATATCCTATGAAAAAACAACAACTAAAAATCCTTATGAAAAGAAGAACAATGTATTAAAAAAATGCAACTCCACACTCCCCACCCCCCCCTTTAACTTATGTTGCAGCAGTATTTGTCCTTTTGCCCCCACCATTCTTTAAGATCAATTAAATATTACAAGACCAGAAAAAAAATTTGTCTTTATCTAACCCAAATAAAAGCAAGAAATTTTAGGAAACAATATCACTTAGTAAACTGCAATTATAATTGAGTATAATTTTTCCAAAAATGCACTTCAAGTATTAACACCCTGAAAAATGCCTTTAATGCCCAATAAAAAATTGATAAAATTGGGATTTATGTGACTAAGAGATGATCAACATGCATCCAAACAAGGTGCATACTGATTTGAATAGTAAAAGAAATAAAAATGAAATTTCATAAAAGAAATGGAGCCTTGTGGGGGAAAAATCTTGTGATGGTGTAGTGATTTGATAACATCTTATTCTTCACAATTAGCAATGCCCTGAGTCATATAACAGTTTTAATGCCCTTTATAAAACATCATTATCATATAATAGTTTTAATGCCCTTTATAAAACATCATTATCATATAATAGTTTTAATGCCCTTTATAAAACATCATTATCATATAATAGTTTTAATGCCCTTTATAAAACATCATTATCATATAACAGTTTTAATGCCCTTTATAAAACATCATTATCATATAATAGTTTTAATGCCCTTTATAAAACATCTTTATCATATAACAGTTTTAATGCCCTTTATAAAACACCATTATCATATAATAGTTTTAATGCCCTTTATAAAACATCATTATCATACCATGATCCTTTTGGACCAAACCAACAACTTAATCAAAGACTGGAATTTTCCCAACCAACTGAACTGACTAGGAACTGAGCCTTGACTGACAGCTCTAGCAGCAAACTACCTGGGCATGAATAAATAACCATGTTCAACTCAATACAAACAGCAAAGCCTGAATTCACTTCTTACCTGTATTTCCAGGCACACTGTCCAAAACGCTGACCAATGTTGTATCTAAATCTTGAAGTACATTTGTAAAGGCTCCAGATGTTCCAATGGAGATTAGTCTCCCAGGCAAATAACTCCAGTTCATTAAGCCATATTGATACAGGAAGATAACATAGGCTGTTTCAGCAACTATTCAATGAATAAGAAATGTATAAATGTATCTAGAAAGCACAGTTAGTACGCTGGGCATTGAATTTCCATCAAAAGCTTGAAAAAAAAAAATGTTTAAGTAATGATGAAATTTTCTTTATTTATGAAACTAAATAGAACAAGCCCTTGTTATTTTTTTACTTATAATATTGATAACACAAGGAATTCCAACATAACCAAATACAGAATCTTTTTATAAACTTTTAATAAGATTGACTTTCTGTGGGGGGGCATGGGCGGTTTGTCAGTAAATCCTGTAAATCATTTTGGAACTGTTTCAACTTAGTGAGAAAACTCTTAATTCGACACACATGCATATTCTACATTACGATACATCATTTTAATAATTTCAACTCCATGAATTAACATCTTGTAGACTTATGAAGCTGATTATTTTTAGTCAATTTTAAAATAAGAAAAAAAATTGATGTGAGAATATCATGTCAAATTTAATATGACGTATAGCACAGGCGCTTAAGTGTGCAAAATAGTAAAGCTTTTTTTTTTAGTTTTATACATACTAGCCTCATTAATTAAATTATATTAAGTGTGCAACATGTAATATCAAGTTTTATTCTTTTAAAGTGAAAAAGTATAAAAATATAGAAATATTAAAAAAATGTTTTTAAAATAAGCTTTTATAAAAATGCACTGCTTAGTAAAAAATAACTACTTGGATCACACAAAGACATGTATTATAATAACTTTCATTACTGAAATAAAAAGCATTGTTGAAAAAAATAAACTAGACTAAATATGTATAAAAAAATAATACATATATATATATACAGGCATCCATGCTTATAATTTGAGTAATGATAATTTTTACAATATTTGAAAGGGACTATTTTTTTACTTTTAGTGAATTTTAATTAGTTTATTTATTAGTTTATTTTTTAAAATTGTTTTAAAACCCTATTTTTTAATGTGAATTTTTAAAATATAGATAATTACCTTGACCATTGTCTTGTTCCCACCCACTGACATAAATTGCTTGGAAAGTATTAAGTTCTGTTGGCTAATGGGAAAGAAAATGCAGAAAAAACAAATGTCAATAGGTCACAAGCAATGTTCCCTCTAAGCCGAGCGCATGAGCGATCGCTCACACGAATTCAGAGCGTCGCTCATACTACACGTACGATCGCTCACGCGGACAGACGACATAGCTGAAATCGCTCACTTCATACCACACCTTAGAGGGAACATTGGTCACAAGTAGCATCTGAGGACCTTGTTACATTACATACTAACCATGTGTTGATAGAAACCATAGAATTTCGTGGTCACAAAACATTACCAGGATATTTGTCAATAATGTATCAGTCTAACATTTGTCACAGTTAAACTGAAATTGATTTACAATAAAACAGTTGTTGTTTTTTTTTTGTTTATTTCAATTTACACTTATCATTCTATTATTTACTAGATAACAATTACCTTGTTAAAACCATAAGGTTGAACTCCTGCCCATGTCACGACCAAAACTGAACTGACTTCAAAGTCTGAGATGTGATTGTACTCCCTGATGTCTTTCTCAGCTCTAGCAATGATTGCATCCATCACAGATGACATGTAACTGTCACATCTAGGTAGCTTCACAGGGCATTTTTCATACAGGTGATGGTATATCTGACCTGAAATATTTAAGATTTTAGTAAAAAAAAAAATAATCCTTATTACATGTGCAAACCTTCATCTCAAAAATGTCATAGCAGTTGCTTGAAATAGCCTAGAGTACTACCTTTAAATGGATCAATATTTGTCATAAATGGGGCTAGGATGTCTAAATTTTGATTGGTTGCGTAGACTAAATTGTTTACACCAAATGGTATTACTCTCGAACCAAAACCAATCACTCCGTTGGACAATATCTAAATAAAAAAAATAGCATTACATTATTAAATATATAAATATTAGTCTTGTTAAATAAAGTTCTCATTATATTTTTTGGCTAAAAGTGGCGCAATGCCTTTTTTTGTCAATTTAGTGGGTTGCAAAATAAAGAAATTGAATGTCATTAGCCAGAAAGTCAAAGAGTCTACAAATGTCATGTGACTAATGACTTAAAAGCTGTATAGCATGTGCACAAAAAAAGTCATCTGTTTCAATAGCCAGGGCATACTCAGAGATCATGTGGCCAGCACAAAGCACAGCTGTCGTTACTTCCCCCAAACATGTAAGTCAGGTACCTGTTTAAACTTGGGAAGGAGTTGGGGAGTTTCACCAGGATGTGGTCAACAGTCAAGTGCTCTACATCCCACGACCACACGCCCTCACTCATAGCATAGATAAGATGCTATACATCTTTCTATTCACTATATAATGACCACATGAAATGTTTATCCTTCACTTTAAAATGTGTATTATTTTGGTTCCTTCCATTTTAAGACCAATGTCATTTTGCCTACTTAAGTGGAAGGAACCAAAATAATACACATTTTAAAGTGTGAATACACATTTTTTTTTAAAATGTAAGACCATGATAATAAAAATGGAAAAAAGTAAAATTTTTTTTTTTTTTTACAAATGCCTAAATAAATGAAAATAGTAAATGTTTATAAAATGGTTTTAATATTTATCTGTTTATTGAATTATTTCTAGGGTTGGCACATCACTTTTTAAGTTCAAACTTCATTACCAATTTAATATGAGTATCAAAATTTTAATTATCTTAAATAGTTATCTTAAAATAGTTATCTTAAAATAGATTTTTTTAAAACTCTGACATATAACATGAAAGCTGGATGCCGGGAGTCTAAAATAACAAAATGTACTAACGAAAGCTGCAGGATGGAGGTCATATCCATAAGGTGCTCCGTAGCTGAAGTAAACAGGTTGACTCACATAGATGTTACTAAATGATGAGCTGTTACTGAGTAATTTATCTGTCACATTCCCTCCATAAGGATAATATGGAACTGAATTAAAATCATAAAAATATAAATCTGATGATTTTAAAAGAAAGAAAAATGCAGGTTTCAATCAGATACTGTAATATAAATATTTTATAAATGAAAAAAAATCTTTTTCTGGCTGTTGATAAATGTGATATTTTTAGTAGTTCCGGATATTGATTATGAGATCCTTTAAGGAACTGTTACGACCTTGATGAAAAATAGTCTGGACAGCGATTATGAGATCCTTTAAGGAACTGTTACGACCTTGATGAAAAATAGTCCGGACAGCGATTATGAGATCCTTTAAGGAACTGTTAGGATCTTGATGAAATAGTCAGCCCACAAATACAGAAACAGTTTTATACTGCCATTACAAATTCCTTTAATAAATAAAGACAATAGTGGCCATTTAAGGTAAGATCTTTTGGAATCAAACTAGAGCATACCAACAAAACAAATATAAAATAAAAGAGTTCTATGTCATATTTTAAAGTCATGTAGATATTACTGCTACAATTTACAGCGTGAGATAGCTATATGGGGAATGGAGGCAACCAAAAAGTGTCCATGGGTGTTGCTACATTCTTTTGCACATACTGTACATCTTTAATTTCTATACTGCCATATATGGTAGGTCCCTGAAAAATCATACCCTAGTTATTTTTATTGTGTGTTTTTGAATAAGTAAAATGTATTTATAAATGAGAAATATCGTATAGAAGAGAACGTAAAGAAATAAACTTGCGGAGCATGATGGCAGAGGTGTAGAGTGGGGGAGATAGGCCGCGGAGCTTCACTTAGAAATATTTGTAACGCACTTAGCTGGTGTCATACCCTTCATCAACTTTTTCAGTTTAAGCACAGTACATATCATTGGAAGTACTATGCAGTAATGCCTTGCCAAGTCAGTCACTCGCACACCTTGCTCATGTTTTTTCTATGATTTCAGGCTTTAATTCAATAGGCATCATTTTCTTCTGAGCACTGACCTTTCCACTAACATTTTTCAGACCCATGGTTATAAAAATAAATGTGATAAAGTACTGTAAATGTACAGCAGGCACAAAATGAGAGCACTACTTATCAAAGATGCTTTAACAGTGAGGCACACAGCTGATCCGGTTCCTCATATTTCCAAATTTTTGCTTGTATTTCAAAGCAACACATCACTCGCTCAGCGGCTCATATCTCAAAAAAAAAAACCTCGTATTTTAGGGCTCTCATGCGTCAAGGTACCACTGTGTATTTAATATTTCTTTAATAAAAACAAAACTTTTTTTGAAATGCTAACTTTCACACTAAGGATAAAGAAAAAGCCCCATTTTCAAAAATTCAAATGAAATTATTATTGACTTAAATTATTTACCATTCCCTTAATTGGTGTTTGCATTTTTTAAAGAAACTGAAACAGTAGTTTAAATAAAAAAGTTTAAAGTGTGTTATTTAGTCATGTTTCTCACAACTGACTTACCGACACAAACAGTTTCTGCCACAGTGTCTAAAATGAAACCTTCTGGACAAGCACATTTTTCTACTCCAGGACTGACAACAAGACAGGTATGAGAACACTTCTTGTACAGGCATACATTACTTTCTAATTAAAGAACATATTTATACATTACTAATGAGAAAAATGTTAAATTACGAAGCAAATGGAATAATATGTAAAAAAAAAAAATCGTAACGGAAAGTTAATGAAATTTTTAAATTCTAATCACCATTACAAGTTCCTGTGATTGTATTGAACTTGTATCCCAGATGACATTCACATCTGTAACTGCCTCTGGTATTGATGCAGTCAGAATTTGTTGGGCAAACTTTGTTGTTGGTGCCAAGACATTCATTTACATCCATGGAACAATCTCCCAAAGTCCAACCTGGCTTACAGATACACTGCCCATTGACATTGTCACAAAAATCTGTATTTTCTTTCACACACTTGCAGAGCTTGTCACATGAGTCAATTCCGTACATGAATGAGCGACAAGCTAGAAAAAATAAATATTTCTTTCCAATAGATTGCACTGTAGAAGATCTTCCTAATTATAACTATTCAAATTTTAATTATATATTCTAATCTAGGCATTGTTTTTGATGACAAGCTCATTATTTGTTTTTGCAACCAAACTCTCATACAAATAATTCAATACAACAAAAGACATGTAGCTCACCATGTGATGTGTATGTTCCTCTAAATTTTCCAGCATTATATCTCCAGTTAGATCTTAATATAGCATACATTGTATTGCCACTTGTCCTAATCACACTTGGGACACTAGAGTAACAGTAATGACCAATTAATCTAGTCTCATTATTGTCACCATCAAAAACTTCCAGATAATCCTTCTGGCAGTCATAACCTATATAAAATCCTGCTTCAAATCTGTAAAATAACATTCAAACAATAAGTAATCACCAAAATATTCAAAATGAGGTTAATTTTTTTTAATTAAAAGACAAAAAAATATTCCAATATTCACCTTAAAGAGATAACATTATCTTGTTGAACACTTATAGACCAAGTACAAAAAGCATTTTTCATGAAGTTTTCTGGATATAGTGGACTTATAACTTCACCAGTACTATTTGTAAACACATATTTACAATCTAAAAAAACAAAATTTTTAATAAATACACTTCAGTTACTGTTTCATTTTTTTTCTTACGAGTCATCATATACAAGAAACACAAAATTAATAATGCTTTTATTAACCATTCAAAGTAAGAATCTATATAAACAATAGATTTTTTTTTTTGAAGGGACGGATGGTCGTGCAGTAAAGCGCTCGACTGTCAACCTGAAGGTACCTGGTTTGATCTCCGGTGAGGACCAAGGAAATTTTTCAGGTCTTTTTCAAGTTCCCAATATATCTCCTTTGGTGCCTCCATGGCCATTGCACTATTGGCTACGGTGGGGATGAAAGAAGGGCACCATAAAAACCGACCCATTAGTGACTTATGTGATCTAAGAGATTTCATCCTTACAGGGACTTCACAAACATAAATAATAGCGGTATGGGTTCTGCGTTAAATCGAAAGTAATGAATTAATACACCAGTATTCCAGTTTAAAATCATCAAACGTAAACAATAGTAATAATAATCATGAAAAAATCGGATATGTCCGAAACCTAAAATAACATAGCTTACTGATCAAATCTAAGGGAATATGACTTAATTCAAAGGTTTTGCAGAGAACCAATGAGAATTTACATTTGAAAGCTTGAAATTATAAGGAGCCAGAGACGTGCTAAAAAAAAGATTATTTAGTATCCAAAAAAAAAGGGGGGATGCTTTTTATGGGAATTGAGATTAGCCTCACAATAAATATATGTTTCCTTTGTAAATTCTATATAAATATCATTGTATAATAATTCATGTATACATTTTTTTTCAATTTTAGGAATTAAATGACATGTAAAATGCCTATTCACTTTCATGGCTAATGTGGCAGAAGGATGAGCCAGATAAACAAAGCCTTACTAGCTGGAGATTTAAATTTGCTAGTTTCTAGCCTCACCCTAAAGACTATAACACAAATGTGTTATACCAAAATCAACATTTGAGTCATATTTCTTAGTACAGGCCAGTATATATATCTCATTGTGATTTTTAATATAAAGAAAAGAATTTTTCACACAGTCTTAGAACATGTGTATTATAGCTTAACTGCAGGAAATGTAAAGCAATTTACAAAATATAGTAGGAATACACACATATTTCAAATAAACAAAATAAAAAAAAAATTATTATTAAAAAAAAAACCCTTTACAAAATACTTTTTCAGCTAATAAAACTATTTCTGTCAATAATTCTCCTATTCAAAGATGTTGACAGCTTACAGTAGGCAATGATTAGTGATCACAATCTTCAAAGAAATATGTTGAATTTTTAACACTTTTCAAGATCAAGATTTCTGATCAAATAAATATAAGTGTCAAAATATTTTTTTTTTCAACTTGACTAGATAACATGGACCTCAGTTAGTTGTGCATTGTAAAGCCAAGGAAATACCATTCTGAAATTAGAAGGCCTCTTCTATATAAATATATGTTACAGCCAAGTTTGCAAGTCGGCCAATGTTGAAATGAAAATGTAAACAGTTTAGTATGAATTGAGATGACATCAATTGCAAACTTGTGAGTGTATGATAAAAATAAAGATCTAGTTGAAATTTGCAGTACTTTTGATATATATAAAGATAGTTAAAACTATAAATTATTTTTGTTTGTCCTCCATTGAAAAACAAAATAAAAAAAGGTCATAAACAAATTTAGATGGAATTTTTTTGTAGGTGAGTGAGTTAGAGAGTCATCTTTCTCTGTCTTAATTTGTTGCAACAAGATAAACTTTTGTGACACCAAGAGCTGCAAAATAATATATTAGTTTACCATTGACAAGATTGTACACTTAGTACAAATAATAGTCATATCATTAGAATACTAACAGTACAAAACTTTTAACTCATTCACACTGATCACATAATCAGCTGAACTATTTTAAATTGTGGCAGAAGACCAATCCCTGTGGTCTATGCTGTTCGCAATAAATGTAATCATTTTCTAACACTATTATGGCCAGCATTGCTATAATCCTTGACTTTACTCTTCAACACATAATAATCCAACACTTTTCAGCAGGTTTTGTTAAACTTGGCAGATTGAGTTTCTGCACCAAAAAATGATGTATCATAACTAATATTGCTCAGATGGACACTGAGAAATTACAATAGTTTTGCAATAATCAGAAACATTTTCCCACCACACTGATCACACAAACGTTACAATTAATATAAACCCAGTTGTCAATCTATTTTTTTCTATAAGTCACATAAGTTCATCTTGTTGCAACAAATGATGACAGGGAAAGAATACTTGAATTCACATTTAGTATATAAATCAGACAATATAGCTAAAATAAATACTGATAGGGTGGAGCCTAAATTATAAGCCAAGCTCTGTTTTCAATAAATTATCTTTCTGCATTAAGAAATGTTATCATGTCACCCTTCTGATACAACATTGTTCAGATCAACACTTTCAGTAGGCCACACTGATCACTCTACCATCCTATAAAACAATATTAAAAGACTTATATCCTTTGAAATATTTTTACTAGGTTACAAAGAGTTAACGAAAAAAATCTAAATTTGTTTAAGATCTTTTATTTCAATTTATTTAACAAAGGAAGGCACAGACAAATAACAGTTTGAATCATCACATTTAGAATTAAAGAATTTACAAATTTTAACTCTGTTCAAATGAAATAAAAGCAGTTGGCCATGCCCAGTAGCCAATCTATTTGTAATAAATTTATCCGCTTTATTGTCTTATCACACTCAAAGAGTTTGCAATTGATGTTATCTCTTTCAAACAATACTATTTACATGTCACTTCAACATTGGCTAGTTTTGCTAGCAAACATTGTCCTTAACACACATATATATATATGCATACATGCATATATGTAGAACTTCAAGATAGTAGAGATACTATATTATTAGTAAATTAAATCAGCAACTTACTTATTGGGACACAAGATCTATCCTTTGATTCTATATAACCATGATTCTGACTACATCGACATCTGTATCCTTGAGCAGTGTATGTACAGTTGGCATATTTCTGACATTGATTTGTTGAGTACACAGTACAAACATCAGAATCAATTGAACAATTTTTTCCTTTCCATAAAGGTAAACAAGTACAATCACCAGTTCTAGTATCACAGGACAAAGTGTTGTTTTCGACACAATTACAGTTTCTGGAGCAGTCCGGTCCATATGTGTTGTTCTTACATGCTAATTAGAAAGTAACTAATTATAAATAACATTTTTTTTTTAAATGTATGATACTGCTTATTTAATAGATTTTAAGTGAACTACGTTTTAAATTGTAAGCATTTCCTAATGAAGTCATATAGAATTGTACTTTATCAAAACTGAGTGATGCGAAATTGATTCCAACTGTCTATGGGCCTAAATTATTTGTACAGGTTTTAATTAATTTCATTTCTAAAATAAGAATATTTTGAAAGATTTATCATTATTTTTTAACTAGAGTTTTCTTAAAAGTAAAAAAAAAATTAAAGTTAACTTAATTTTCAATCTCTTTTAATTTAATTGTATAATATGAAGCCTTTTATAAAGTGATAAAATCTAATACCAAAAAACAACACACATTCTTAATTTTTTTTAAGTCCATTTTTTAAATTGTTATTAATTTTTTCTTGTCAACATCTTAATCGCTAACTAATATGCTTAAAAAAATGTATAAAATACAATATTTTTTTCTGTGATTAGGAATTAAAATTTTTAAAAAAGCAGAATTAAATTTTTTAATTTCAATTTTTGCTTTTATAAAACGTACTCTTATTTCTTACCAATTTCAACTAAGCCTATGCAATTTTATCTGGTTTTTTTTTTTCACTTATTCATTGAGGCTAACTTCTTGCCAATCAGATAATTAATTCACTTGAATCACTTTACTTGTTACTTTTCAATAGCATTTCAAAATTGTATAAATGATAAAATAATAACATACCAACACACTTATCTCCCTCCAACTGCAAGCCAACAGGACAATAACACTTTTCAGTGTTGTGTCCATTCTCTATTAAAGTCACACAAACATGAGAACATTGCCTTGTGATACACTTGCCTACACCCATACTGACTAGGTGAGAGGAATTAAAATAATTTTAATAGATGAACTTTAAAGTAAAACATTAAACATAACTAACATAATCCACAACTATTACTTCTGTGGCATTTACTAAGTAAAATAAAATAAAATCAATATGAAAATGTTGTAGATTCTGACCAACACATTTGTCTGCAGTCTTAGTAAGTCCTTCTTTACACTTGCATTGAAAACTTCCAACAGTATTGTGACACACAGCATAGTCAGGACAAGATAATGGATTCTCCAGGCATTCATCAGTGTCTACAGAACAGTCAGCACCAGTCCATCCAGGTTTACAAACACAATGACCATTGGTACTATTACAATACTGAGTATTTTGTGTTACACATTTACAAGGCTCTTTGCAGTTTGGACCAAAAGTAAAAGGGTGACATTCTGAGAAGTACATTTAAAATACTTGTATAGGATTATGAGCTTTAAACAAATATAGATGAATGTTTAAAAATTTTTAAATGAAATTCATAAAATAAAATATATGCTAATCAACTATTTTTACCATGTGTCCAATAAGTAGCGTTGAATCCAAATGAAGAATAGCCGTAATATAAGTCATGGAACCCAGAATATTGTATGATGAGCATTTCATTACTAGTTGTTCTTATGGTATCATTTGGTACTCCAGAGTCATGTCCACCATAAAATACTGCTAATAATTTTGACTGGTTACTACCCCCATCATAGATTTCTATGTAAGCTGGGTGAGTTTCATCATTACTATAGTCTGTGCTATACCACAATGAAAATCTGTGAAAACTGTCCACACAACAAAAAAAAAACACTCAATGAATAAATTAATAATACAGTTGAACAAATACAGCCTTTATCTATGATTATAATAATTTTGGTCTTACTTTAAGGAGACAACATTTCCTACAGAAGCTCTAATATCCAGCTACATTCAGTAAGTTTTATCATTGATCTTTCCTCATGATGAAAATTAAGTGACCTTATGGTCCCTGTAGTCCCTGTCAAGACTTTACCACATGCTTTAAAAAGAAAGGCGATAAATGGCAGAAAAATAAATGTTTATTTTGGCTTGCTGAATAACACAAATATTAGGCTATTTTTCATACTTGTAATGCACAGGCTGAGGTTTTTTTAAAGCACTGATTACCAAAAAAAAAAAATAATGGAGACAACTTCACAGTTATAAGTAATGTTTTACTTTGGTATAGTAAATAGTTGGTGGAGACTTTCTGGCTCCACTTTAATTTCAGGGCACAAGTCATTTTCATAGAAACTTTATTAATCATTATAATTATACAGTGCATGAAAATGTGCCAGTCTTTCCACCAGGGTTGCCCAACCTGTTTATAGGTGCACATGAAAATGTCTTTTTGTTGGGAGTGTTGGTTATTTACATTTACTTCTTAATTGTTCTACCATAGTTGTCGTAGATACATATATGTTTATTTTCGTGAAACTTAACTTTGAAATTCATTATATACTTTGTCAATGGTTTATCACAAACTCATATTCATTTTGCTTAATCCCTGATAAAAAAGGTCAATGCTAAAACTGTATTGGTGATAAAGTTTTAAAATGTCATAGTACACTGTATTACTAAAACTGTATTGGTGATAAGTTTTAAAATTCCATATTATTACTAAAACTATTAGTGATAGGTTACAAAATGCCATAGTACACTGTATTACTAAAACTGTATTGGTGATAAAATTAAAAAATTCTATATTTGTTTTAGGGGTAAGGTTATAGGACGATATTTTTACTAAAACTGTATCAATGATACAATTCGAGCCCATAATGTCTGCCATTTTCTTTGAAGTAACAATACATCTAAGCAATTGTTGTTCTATTATTGGAACGTGCTCTCAAAACTTAAATAGCCAAACACCTCAAACTATCCCAATATATAGAATAAATTATGCACAAACTCATACCAGAATATGAAGGATTTATTAAACTAATCAACAACATTTTGGTCTAGGATAAGCATGTTGATTTCCATTCCCAATGGTATGTATTTTTATCAAAAAAAGATAGTTAAAAAAAACCAAAAAAACAAAGTCTGTACTATAGGTGTACTTTGATCCATATACCTGGCAGAATTTCCCTTTTCAGCTTCTAGGTTGTAGAGGGAGGTGATCAAATATATATATTCTTAAAACCACTGGATATTGATAAATGGTTCCTTTAATGTTTCTCATTTTCCATCCCTATTTTTTCTAACCTCACAGATAAAGGAAAAGGTTTAACTATCTAATCCGGTGGTTCTCAAACTTTTACACTTCATGACCCACTTTGACAAATGATTTGTTTTTGTTACCCACTATGACATCTAGTTTTTTGTATTCCTCACCCACATGCAAAGGAAAAATTCTACACTTCATCTGCCCCGATGACCCAGTAGGGCTAAGGGAACTTTACTTTTACCAATCAGTGAGTCGCAACCTCCCCCCCCCCCCCATATTTTGAGAACCACTGATCTGGATTAAATTTGAATGATAGGTGCACCGCTAATTTACAAGAGATGTGGTCCAACACACTGGATAATTAATTACACCTTAAATATCTATGTTTGAGTGGGGAGCAGTCAGAAAATAAGGAGCATCAGATGCACCTAAATTTGTTCATATTGCATATGTTACAAATGTAACCAAACAGTTGTTGTTTTTAATTTTATCATGGATACCCTAGACAGAATGGTAAATGATTTTGCTTTCACACCTGGGTAATTGTTTTTTTTTTTCATAATTAAGGTTTAAGGGGAGGGGGGGAGGATTACATCAAATAGATATTATTCTAGCTAAAAGATGTTGTCCAACATCCTGGTCTATGATAAAGCAGTTGATGATGTTTCATCATCCCCATGTTAATGAACAGACTGTAATAGATGGAGATAAACTATCAAATTAAAGAGTTTTTTTTTATAAGGTGAGTATTTCTTCCACCTATCACTGATACTTTTATTAAAAATATGGCACTTCATACCTGTTACGGCGATACGATTTAAGTAGAAATATGACAGTTTACAGCTGTGTTGCCAATACAATGTTAGTAAAAAAATATGGATTCTTATAACTGTATCACTGAAATGGTTTTAGAATTAATGATAAAAAAAATTGACTGTATTTAAAACTTTCATATCATCATTATGAGAGAAACCATAAAGGGTATAATGCTCAGCTCAAAATTCTGAGTGCTGGTGCCCTCACTGTCAAATCCTCCTCACAACGGTGCAACCCAACCACTCGGCAGAGACAAATAAATAAATGAAATTGAACATTTGTTTTGGATTACAGCGAAATAAAAATTATGCAAAATTAAAATAAAAGTTGCAACAATTTGAAAGTAGTTTTTTTTATTCACTACTTTATTGGCTATAAAGAATAACTGCAATGTATCGTATCAAAGGGTTTGGAAATGAATGCGCTTTGCAACAATTTTTAATTTGTTTGGATATCCCCTGGCTTATTGTTATGGCAACTAAAATTTAAAAATAGTTAAAAGCACCCTGGCAAAATAAAGGCTAGAGGCGAATCTATTCTAGTATAATTTTTTTCTAATATAGACTAATATGTGCGGATACCTTTCTAAGGATTTAACTAATGCTCAAGTTATTTAGGGACTATTATAATGAGATGTTTGCATTTATACTATATGAACTTGAAATATGTTTGCGGACTCCTTGTAATTACAAAGGTTAATAATAATTACCATCGCAAGTTAAGTCGTTTACTGTTTCATAGCCTGGCAAACACTTGCACTCAAAAGATCCAAAGCTATTTTCACAATAGGCATGGTTATAGGTCGAATTGCATATTGGATCAGGCCAACACTCATTTACATCTTCTGTACATGTTGGCCCGGTAAAATTTAAGTAACAGCTGCACAGTCCATTGGTTTTGTTGTAGGACTTTGTGTTCCTTGTATCACATTTGCTCATATAGGTACAGTTTTCACCATACGTCCAGTTACTACATACTGTAAAGCCAAATCAAATAATTTTATAAAATCTACATGCCAAATATAAAAAAATGCGCTTTATTGATAGCAATAGTATATGTATTAACAGTACACATATGCACACACACACACACCATCAAGAGAAATTTCAGGCTCAGAAAAAGGCAGGCGTATGCACCTCTATTATAAACTGCATGCTCATGTGCAGTACATTGCAGTAAAAATTCTTGAATATTCAGATCGTGATTATCAGGCCTCTGTAACATCCAGACAAGTTAACAATATTTATTAGTAATAAAAGTGTCAATAGGGTTTTAGTAG
The DNA here is from genome assembly GCA_021962125.1 of Bulinus truncatus. Taxonomy (NCBI): domain Eukaryota; kingdom Metazoa; phylum Mollusca; class Gastropoda; family Planorbidae; genus Bulinus; species Bulinus truncatus. The sequence continues at coordinate 4,991,536 of JAGDYQ010000004.1, forward strand.
TAAAAGAGTATTCTTATTGGTATATGCAAGATCTTTACAAAAAAAAAAGAAGGTATTTATTTGACATATCTTTCAGTATAAATATACTGGGGGATCTAGACAAGTATTTTTGTGGGCCCCCAAAATGATAGGAACAGAACCGCTGTGAAGTTACCTCATTTGCAACTGTCTTCTACTACTGTTTCAAGAGAAAATATTAAGTCTTATGGAGCCCTAGGCAAACACTTCCAGGGATTTTGAAGGCCCCAAACAAAAATACTTCTTGAGGCCCTCTTAGCACAAGTTCAATTCACCAATACAATAATACTGTAAGAGTAAGAGTCCCTTTAACAGTTTCCTAATTTTTCAATACATAAGACCAGTGATGACTGCATCATATTAACACACCCCTAAATAAGTCAAATGTAAACTTTTTTTTTAATCTACAGTAAACTCAGACTCACCAATGCAAGTGCTATTATTGGTTGGGTCAAGTTTCATGCCTTTAGGACAGTAACACGTTTCTATTCGAGGAGTCTCTGATGTCACACCACATATGTGTGAACATTTCTTTTGTGTACATTTTTTTGCATCTGAAATATAAGAGCATTGGAGATGTTACTCAACCAGTATTGCAAGAACCTACAAACCAGTGACAGCCTAAAACCAGTGGCACCCAAGCAGACATGTAAAATACTGCCCACCTGTTTGAAACTCTCAAATTCAAAATCCTCTCTCTGGGTGAGGATAGCTTCATTTTACTGAACTTTTCTATGCATTGGACAGTTTCTGTATAAGGATAAACCATCATGTGTCTCCATATATGTGCCGCAAAAGGAAAGAGTGGTAGGCTAGTCTACTAGAATTTGATAATCCATGTCATTGGAGATGAGAAGGCATGGAGTGTATGTCCGTGGGCTTAGCCTTAAAATACATCACATGGTGCTTGACCCCAATTCATATAGGTCAGTTATTAAATCAAAAAGTAAATGTAAGACTGCATTCCACAACATTTAAACTGAACTTTACCCAAGCAGCAGTAAAAAAAAGTACAAAACTGAACATTCTAATACATTTAAAAAAACTCTGATTGCTATTGGGACATTTTTTTTTGTACAATAAAACCTCTTCTAAATCCTAGTTATTGATGGGCTGCAATGGCTCTGGAGGCTTGAGCTTATCCTGTATATAAGACCAATGCTTTCGTAAAGGGCAGACTGGTATTGTAAGGGATGTTACCTTTAAAATATGAGATCTTATAAAAGCTCTGTGGATGAGAAATTTTTGTCTAGGTTGTACATGTATTTTGAATTCATAGCCACTATTTAGAAAATTCTTTTTAATGCATTTTTTACCGCTGTTCTGACCCAAAATAGCCAATAAAACTTTACATTTATTTTTAACAAAAAAAAAAAAAAACAAAAACAAAAAAACTCTCACCTTCACAAATTCCTTCAGTATTTTTGATCATCCCAGGCTTACACTGACACACAAAACTGCCAGGTGTGTTGACACAGTTACTATACGGATCTTCACATTTATTTTGGTCTTCACACTCATCCACGTCCACAGAACAGTCCACTGAAGTCCACCCACTTTTACATGCACAGGTACCATTATGATTGACGCAATACAGTGTGTTATTTCGATTACAAACACAGGTGTTGTTACAAACATCTTTACCGTACTTAAAAGGTGGACATTCTGGAAGAAAAAATAAAAATAAATGTTAAAACATCATTCATTTGATTGCAGATTCCTCATGTCTTATCTTTGGTGAAACAATTAGTTTATATAAAAAAGGAACATTAATTTGTTTGAAGTTTAGGATATAAATGAGTTAACTAAAGAATTTCAAAATAAACATTCAATATATCATCTCCACGGGATACTGTTGCCTAAGGGGCCACTTACTATTTCTGTAACAATGTGTAACAATAAAAAAATGAAACATCCAAAAGACTTTTCAATCTCTTTCAAGCTTTTTAAAAGAGTAATGTAAACCATTGATTCTCAAACTGTGATCCGCTGGGCTCTTTAGTACACTGTTAGCGTTAATATTGTTACAACTTGATATTTTACAGAATGACACACACACATAGGACACGTGGGTTCAATAATGACTAGACTGATAATTTATTTATTATACAAATTATCTAAACATTAATTCCATAACCACAAATAAATTCACATAGGAAACAAAAATCACTGCTGGCCACAAGCGAATCCAAAGTGTAATCTCCAGGTCACCAACAACTTGTCCTTCAAAGCAAAAAAAACCAATTAACTACACATGTCCGGTCCACACCTACAAAATCAGGTCACATCACTGGTCTTCACGCATCGTCCTCGTCTCTTGTTTTTACACACCTGTCCAGGTGACGACTGGTCCAGCGCCGTGTGTTGAATTAAGAGGGTCACAACAACACAACAATATGTTAAAATGTTTAACTACTGGCAAACGGTACTAAAACCCCATTATATTTTGATTGTAATTCAGACAAAACAATCAAAGTTATTAACTAAATCAATTTTATTTTCAGACTGCCAAGTCTGTACAAGTTTAGGAACCCTTGCTTAAGTTCTACACCATGCACATTTGGCTTTTATAGCACTAAAGACTTTTGAGACTCTAGTGAATGGCTCTTTGTTTATTCCAAAAAAAAAAAACAAAGGAAGCAGCAACTTACCATGTGCCCAATAAGAAGCACTGAATCCAACCCTTGTGTTCATGCTGTTTGATTGAAACAGAATGTACATGTAGTTTCTGGTTGATCTGAAGGCCATGTTTATTATTTGTGATTCATTATTTGAACCACACTGATAGGAATGATAGTGGTTTGCATAGTACTGTGATATAACTGTATACTGATTAAAAGTTCCATCAGATACCTGCACCCAGTCATAGCAAGAAAAATCATCGTATCTATCCAAATCTAATCGACTAAACCTGAAATAGTCCAATAAATAAATAATGTTAATCCAGTCAAACAAACATGGTAGTGAAATACGTCAATGATGTGGTATGATTGCATGCTATAGGGTTTAAAAAAAATTGAAAAAAAAAAAAAATTAAAATTTTGAAACAGTTTTTAACATAGCAAAATATCAAGCACTAAAGGGACGTAACCCTTTAAAACGATAATATATTTTGTCTCGACTCATAAGTAATGAAAATTTTGAAACAGTTTTTAGCATAGCAAAATATCAAGCACTAAAGGGACGTAACCCTTTAAAACGATAATATATTTTGTCTCGACTCATAAGTAATACTGTTGTTTTTTCACAAATTGTTGACTAATTAATGAATTGATTTCAATGTGTTAGTACACACACACTGACCCTTAGACCTGCCGAATTATAATAATTCTGTGAGCTAAAAGTGACATACAGGCATGTAGGACGTTTCAATGTTTACCATGACTTATACGCTTATGATTTTCAGTCTGATTGGCAGAATGTCAGTTTTTAGCCCCACCTACCCCACCTCTCAGGGTTGCTGCCATGACTATTGCAGACTTGGCTATGGTGAGGGTTTAGAAAGGGTTTTAAAAAAAAAACAGACCCAACAGGGGTTATAAGATAAAGAGATAAACTTCTCTTAAAACAGAGACATTACAGTCATCCATTAACAATGTGTATATTACATGTTTATTGTTCACTACGTTTTCTGTTCATGACTTCAACATTGAATCTTATCAAGATCATTAATGTGATTAGAAAAGTCCACAAATTCATCTATTTATGAAGTAAACTTTTTACTATTACTTGTTTTAGAGGTTAATTTCTGACACATAGGTTAATAATTTCTTACACAGAGGCTAATTTCTTACACAGAGGTTAATAATCTCTTACCAAGAGGTTAATTTCCTACACAGAGGCTAATTTCCTACACAGAGGTTAATAATTTCTAACACAGAGGTTAATTTCCTACACAGAGGTTAATTTCCTACACAGAGGTTAATTTCCTACACAGAGGTTAATTTCCTACACAGAGTCTAATTTTCTACACAGAGGTTAATTTCTTACACAGAGGTTAATTTCCTACACAGAGGTTAATTATTTCTTACACAGAGGTTAATTTCCTACACAGAGGTTAATTTCTTACACAGAGGTTAATTTCTTACACAGAGGTTAATTTCCTACACAGAGGTTAATTTCTTACACAGAGGTTAATTTCCTACTAAGAGGTTAATTTCCTACACAGAGGTTAATTTCTTACACAGAGGTTAATTTCCTACACAGAGGTTAATTTCTTACACAGAGGTTAATTTCTTACACAGAGGTTAATTTCTTACACAGAGGTTAATTTCATACACAGAGGTCAATTTCTTACACAGAGGTTAATTTCCTACACAGAGGTCAATTTCTTACACAGAGGTTAATTTCTTACACAGAGGTTAATTTCTTACACAGAGGTTAATTTCTTACACAGAGGTTAATTTCTTACACAGAGGTTAATTTCCAACACAGAGGTCAATTTCTTACACAGAGGTTAATTTCCTACACAGAGGTTAATTTCTTACACAGAGGTTAATTTCATACACAGAGGTTAATTTCCTACACAGAGGTTAATTTCTTACACAGAGGTTAATTTCCTACACAGAGGTTAATAATTTCTTACACAGAAGTTAATTTCCTACAGAGAGGTTAATTTCCTACACAGAGGTTAATTTCCTACACAGAGGTTAATTTCCTACACAGAGGTTAATAATTTCTTACACAGAGGTTAATTTCCTACACAGAGGTTAATTTCTTACACAGAGGTTAATTTCCTACACAGAGGTTAATTTCCTACACAGAGGTTAATAATTTCTTACACAGAGGTTAATTTCTTTAACAGAGGTTAATTTCCTATACAGAGGTTAATTTCCTACACAGATATTAATTTCTTACACAGAGGTTAATTTCCTACACAGAGGTTAATTTCTTACACAGAGGTTAATTTCCTACACAGAGGTTAATTTCTTACACAGAGGTTAATTTCTTACAGAGGTTAATTTCTTACGCAGAGGTTAATTTCCTACACAGAGGTTAATTTCTTACACAGAGGTTAATTTCTTACACAGAGGTTAATTTCTTACACAGAGGTTAATTTCCTACACAGAGGTTAATTTCCTACACAGAGGTTCATAATTTCTTACACAGAGGTTTATTTCCTACACAGAGGTTAATTTCCTACTAAGAGGTTAATTTCTTACACAGAGGTTATTTCCTACAAAGAGGTTAAGTTCCTACACAGAGGTTAATTTCCTACACAGAGGTCAATTTCTTACAGAGGTTAATTTCCTACACGGAGGTTAATTTCTTACACAGAGGTTAATTTCCTACACAGAGGTTAATTTCTTACACAGAGGTTAATTTCTTACACAGAGGTTAATTTCTTACACAGAGGTTAATTTTTTACACAGAGGTTAATTTCCTACACAGAGGTTTATAATTTCCTACACAGAGGTTAATTTCCTACACAGAGGTTAATTTCTTACGAGAGGTTAATTTCCTACACAGAGGTTAATTTCTTACACAGAGGTTAATTTTTTACACAGAGGTTAATTTCCTACACAGAGGTTAATTTCTTACACAGAGGTTAATAATTTCTTACACAGTGGTTAATTTCCTACACAGAGGTTAATTTCTTACACAGAGGTTAATTTCCTACACAGAGGTTAATTTCTTACACAGAGGTTAATTTCCTACACATAGGTTAATTTCTTACACAGAGGTTAATTTCTTACACAGAGGTTAATTTTTTACACAGAGGTTAATTTCTTACACAGAGGTTAATAATATCCTACACAGAGGTTAATAATTTCTTACACAGAGGTTAATTTCCTACACAGAGGTTAATTTCTTACACAGAGGTTTATTTCTTACACAGAGGTTAATTTCTTACACAGAGGTTAATTTCCTGCACAGAGGTTAATTTCCTACACAGAGGTTAATTTCTTACACAGAGGTTAATTTCCTGCACAGAGGTTAATTTCTTAAACAGAGGTTAATTTCTTACACAGAGGTTAATTTCCTACACAGAGGTTAATTTCTTACGAGAGTTTAATTTCCTACACAGAGGTTAATTTCTTACACAGAGGTTAATTTCTTACACAGAGGTTCATAATTTCTTACACAGAGGTTTATTTCCTACACAGAGGTTAATTTCCTACTCAGAGGTTAATTTCTTACACAGAGGTTATTTCCTACAAAGAGGTTAATTTCTTACGAGAGGTTAATTTCCTACACAGAGGTTAATTTCTTACACAGAGGTTAATTTTTTACACAGAGGTTAATTTCCTACACAGAGGTTAATTTCTTACACAGAGGTTAATAATTTCTTACACAGAGGTTAATTTCCTACACAGAGGTTAATTTCTTACACAGAGGTTAATTTCCTACACAGAGGTTAATTTCTTACACAGAGGTTAATTTCCTACACATAGGTTAATTTCTTACACAGAGGTTAATTTCTTACACAGAGGTTAATTTTTTACACAGAGGTTAATTTCTTACACAGAGGTTAATAATATCCTACACAGAGGTTAATAATTTCTTACACAGAGGTTAATTTCCTACACAGAGGTTTATTTCTTACACAGAGGTTAATTTCTTACACAGAGGTTAATTTCTTACACAGTGGTTAATTTCCTGCAGAGAGGTTAATTTCTTACACAGAGGTTAATTTCTTACACAGAGGTTAATTTCCTACACAGACGTTAATTTCTTACACAGAGGTTAATTTCCTACACACAGGTTAATTTCTTACACAGAGGTTAATTTCCTACACAGAGGTTAATTTCTTACACAAAGGTTAATTTCTTACGAGAGTTTAATTTCCTACACAGAGGTTAATTTCTTACACAGAGGTTAATTTCCTACACAGAGGTTAATTTCTTACACAGAGGTTAATAATTTCTTACACAGAGGTTAATTTCCTACACAGAGGTTAATTTCTTACACAGAGGTTAATTTCCTACACAGAGGTTAATTTCTTACACAGAGGTTAATTTCCTACACAGAGGTTAATTTCTTACACAGAGGTTAATTTCTTACACAGAGGTTAATTTTTTACACAGAGGTTAATTTCCTACACAGAGGTTAATTTCTTACACAGAGGTTAATTTTTTACACAGAGGTTAATTTCCTACACAGAGGTTAATTTCTTACACAGAGGTTAATTTCCTACACAGAGGTTAATTTCTTACACAAAGGTTAATTTCTTACGAGAGTTTAATTTCCTACACAGAGGTTAATTTCTTACACAGAGGTTAATTTCCTACACAGAGGTTAATTTCTTACACAGAGGTTAATAATTTCTTACACAGAGGTTAATTTCCTACACAGAGGTTAATTTCTTACACAGAGGTTAATTTCCTACACAGAGGTTAATTTCTTACACAGAGGTTAATTTCCTACACAGAGGTTAATTTCTTACACAGAGGTTAATTTCTTACACAGAGGTTAATTTTTTACACAGAGGTTAATTTCCTACACAGAGGTTAATTTCTTACACAGAGGTTAATTTTTTACACAGAGGTTAATTTCTTACACAGAGGTTAATAATTTCCTACACAGAGGTTAATTTCTTACACAGAGGTTAATAATTTCCTACACAGAGGTTAATTTCTTACACAGACGTTAATTTTTTACACAGAGGTTAATAATTTCTTACACAGAGATTAATTTCCTACACAGAGGTTAATTTCCTACACAGAGGTTAATTTCCTACACAGAGGTTAATAATTTCTTACACAGAGGTTAATTTCCTACACAGAGGTTAATTTCTTACACAGAGGTTAATTTCTTACACAGAGGTTAATTTCTTACACAGAGGTTAATTTCTTACACAGAGGTTAATAATTTCCTACACAGAAGTTAATAATTTCTTGCGCAGAGGTTAATAATTTCTTACACAGAGGTTAATAATTTCTTGCGCAGAGGTTAATAATTTCCTACACAGATGTTAATAATTTCCTACACAGAGGTTAATAATTTCTTACACAGAGGTTAATAATTTCCTACACAGAGGTTAATTTCCTACACAGAGGTTAATAATTTCTTACACAGAGTTTAATAATTACTTACACAGAGGTTAATTTTACACAAGGGTTAATAATTTCTCACACAGAGGTTAATAATCTCTTACGCAGAGGTTAATTTCTACATCTCAGTGAAGTCATCCACTCCCAATGGATTATCTATTCCCAACTTAATTTTTATTTTCAAAAGTTGTTAAACAATTTAACAGACATTTCCATAATCTATCCAAACCTTGACACAAAAAAAGATGTCTGAAGAACCTAAAGTATTCAACAAAACTAAATATTCTTAAAGCCATGTAATAAAGTAAAGTAGGAGTAAAGTTCCCTTAACACTAATGGGCCATCAGGGCAGATAAAGTGTAGAATTATTATGCTTCTGTAACCATGGCATATAAACGCATTGAGTGGTTAGCACAATGCCCAACCCTCTTTTCCTCCCCAACTTATGTAAGGTACCCATTTAAAACTTATGCTAAAACCTGGAAAAATTGTCTTGGTTCTAACTAAGGATTGAACCCAGGACTCTCAGGTCGACAGCTTTGCATCTACACCACTCTGCCATCTGTCCCACTTAAGACATGTAATGAGTAACTTAATTGTTTTTGTTGTTACGTAAATAAAAAAAAAAGACAACACCGGTATAGAGGCCCCATGCTAATTAACCATATACGTTTCATTATTTTATGTGGTTGTCTGGAGGAATCCAACATACTAGTTTACTCAAAGGTCAATATATATATATATATCCTGTTTAAGAAGTCTCAGTTCAGGACTATTATAAACAAATCTCATTCTTAAAAGAGTCCCCATAGATTACTTTATTCCACAACAGGCTTTACAGTCCATGAGAAAGAGTATGTGAGTTACCTGAAGTCTATAATTTGATTTGGTGCTACTGTTATGTGCCATGAACATGTAGCGTCGTTGGGGTAATTATTGGGAAAATTAGGGGAGAAAATCACTCCTGCTTGATCTGTGAGGTTACCCCCACATGCTGGAATAGAGAAAAATATCAAAATATTTGGTCCATTTATTTACCCTTTGAAATATAACGATCGCCTAAACACGTACAAAAATAATGCACACGCATGATATTATCACCAAAATAGCTTGTGATGTATTTAATTATGTATTCTTTTTTTTTTACATAATATTTTTAATCATGTATTTTGTTATGGAAAGAAGTATAGCCTGAAACTGAATCAAGTTTGAGATGTACAAAAAATAAATCTACTGTAAGTTTTCTTTTTTTAAATCTTCATCATTAGTGGATTGAGGATATTTGAACATTGTTTTTAGTTATTTCACTACATTATATTTATGACAGCAAATTATAAACTAGTGGATTGAGGATATTTGAAGATTTAGTTATTTCAAAAAAATATGTTTATGACAGCAAATTATACATTCTCAAAACACTTATACCAACAAATTTACATTCTCAAAACACTTATACCAACAAGTTATACATTCTTAAAACACTTATACCAACAAATTATACATTTTCAAAACACTTTATACCAACAAATTATACATTCTCAAAACACTTATACCAACAAATTTACATTCTCAAAACACTTATACCAACAAGTTATACATTCTTAAAACACTTATACCAACAAATTATACATTTTCAAAACACTTTATACCAACACATTATACATTCTCAAAACACTTATACCAACAAATTTACATTCTCAAAACACTTAAACCAACAAATTATACATTCTCAAAACACTTTATACCAAAAGAAAACATCTGTAGAAAAACGAACAGAAACAAAAAAAATTATTATGATAAATAAATAAATATATCATCACCTATCCACATTTACCTGTAAATCTTGCTAGAGCGCCAGTGGTGTAACAAGCTGTCAACAGAGCAACACATATCCAGTACTCATAGAGAGATAGCTTGTGTGGGTGAAATTTCCCTGAAATATAATCATTAACTGATTGTAATAGTTACCCTAATCACAATTGATGACACCAGTCAAGTTCTACTTTTTAAGAGACCAATATAGTTTTCAATTTACGATAGATGGTACAAATGTTCAACTTTCTGTTCTTGGCAAATTTTAAAAAAAGGGAATCATTTAAACAGCATAATGAGTCCCCTGGCAGATCAGTGTGTAATTACAACTGTGATAAACCCTCAAAAACGATGAATTCACTTTTCTCGAAAGGGGGCTTGGAATAATTGAGACCTTTCTAAGGAATTAGCATACATTCTGACAAGCTAGTGTCACTTTTTTATGTTCTTTAAACACACAAAAAAACAAGTAACTTATATTTTTGGTCACCTAATTCATATATTAAATCAAATTAACATTTAGAACTATACAACATTTAGCATTACTCAAAAAAAAAAAATTTAAATATATTTTGTAGCATCACACAAAATGTGTCCAGTGGACTCTCGAAAAAAATATACATAAATAGCTAGTATACCCATAGTTCTTTTTTAAATCTTCATGGACTACAAACATTAAACAAAAAATTGATGCTGTAAACCTATTTTATATTTTCAATATGTTTAAAATTTCAGATAAGATCGAATGGGAGCAAGTTTATTTTGGCCAGTTATCTTGGTTTAAATAGAATCTAACCAGGAAGTTTTCTCTGTGAAAATAGTGTCTATGCTCTAGAGCAGTGGTCCCCAACCCCCCGGGCCGTGGATCAAATGGTACTGGACCGCCCATGAAACATTAAATTATTTCCTTTTTTATTTACTGTGGTGTATTTCTCTCGGGATAGTGCGACTTTCAATGTACCAGGGGTTAACCGGGAGCTGAGATGCCTTGAGCGACAGTGGCATTGTACATCAAAACAATCTCAAATATAAATAATCAACGCCCCCCCCCCCACCACCACCACCCAAGCGGGCCGCGTCAAAATTATGAAACGTCGACCGGTCCGCGGCGAGAAAAAGGTTGGGGACCACTGGTATAGGGTATCCGTGACAGACCTGATGATATAAATACTGCTTACTGTTATCATGTCATAACCAGGGACGCCCCTAGCCTATTTTCTGCAGCCCGGGTGCTTCCCCCCCAATTAAGTAAAACAGTGGTATATATATTTATATATTTCACTGATTGATGATCTCGACGGGTGTAATTTAGTATTGTACTTGTATTGCCTTTTCTACACATCCACCAAAAAAAAAAAGGTAATGAATGGCCGAGAGAAATGTGTAACTGGAGTTATCGGGATTCAAACTCGAATCATGTATTGCCCGATTTCGTTCCCTACACCACTGCTTTTGAGTTAAACCTCCCCCCCCCTTTACTTCATTTCGTTCAGTTCCTTCTTTAATCTTTAGGCAATGACCAGCTGTAGCTTTATGCGTCGATATTATTTTGTACAATTCAGCAGAATTCCGTCGTTTTGTGTAAAAAAAAAATATCAGCGGCGTTGTTTACAAACAAAATCAGCTATTTTTATTTAACATAAGTTCATGATACTTGCTTTTTATTTCAACCCTTTTTACATATGCACGGATTGCTGTAGTCCTGGCAAAGCAAGCTATAAATGTTTACATTGAGTAATGAATAGAGTTGTCTTAAACTTTCTCAGACCAAGCTTGCTCAGTTTTCAGTGTCTTTAACATAAGGGAAATAAGTCGTTCCTTTTTTTGTTTCCCTTTTAGATACAATATGCTTATAAAATTCTGTGACAGTAGCAGATTAATGCCTCCTTCAGGGGTGTCATCCTTTCAGTATTTTGCACCCACTCACGGCGTAAGACGTTTCAGCGGTGATGCATGGTGATTAACAGTTGTTAAAAGGATGGAACACAATTATTTTTTTTTACAATAACTTTCAAGAACAAGAATTTTTTTTTTTGGTTAAAGTAAAGGGATTAAAAGAGATCGCTATATACCAAACCTAACTAACGCACCACGTGTAATCTTATCCCTTGAGAGTTCTCCTGATTTTTGAGCCCCAGGCAGAATGCCAGAAACGTTATAACTCCCCCTCCCCTTTTTTCTGGGGATGGGGGTGGGGGAGGTCATCTAGTTTGTTTTTTTTTCGACTTCCTTGGTCCGTACTAATTTTTGCTTCCGCGTTTGTCCGTAGTTAATCACTCGTTGTCCAGCTTTTCTGTACTTTACAAATCGAAAGATTGTTCGTCTAATTTAAAGACTTATCGAATTTTGACTCAAAAAGAAACATCCATGAAAAGTTTGAGCTCCTGCGTTTTAAACCGCTCAAAGAGTGAGACTGTTTATGCAGCCTAAGCGAGAGAGTGAGACTGTTTACGCATCCAGAGCGAGAGAGTGACACTGTTTACGCATCCAGAGCGAGAGAGTGACACTGTTTACGCATGCAGAGCGAGAGAGTGAGACTGTTTACGCATCCAGAGCGAGAGAGTGACACTGTTTCGCATCCAGAGCGAGAGAGTGAGACTGTTTACGCATCCAGAGCGAGAGAGTGACACTGTTTACGCATCCAGAGCGAGAGAGTGAGACTGTTTACGCATCCAGAGCGAGAGAGTGAGACGGTTTACGCATCCAGAGCGAGAGAGTGACACTGTTTACGCATCCAGAGCGAGAGAGTGAGACTTATTTACGCATCCAGAGCGAGAGTGACACTGTTTACGCATCCAGAGCGAGAGAGTGAGACTGTTTACGCATCCAGAGCGAGAGAGTGACACTGTTTACGCATCCAGAGCGAGAGAGTGAGACTACGCAGCCTAAGTGACAAAGTTAGACTGTTTATGCACACAGACAAGAAAGTGAAACTATTTAATCATCCTAAGAGTGAGACTGTTTACGCACAGAGAGAGAAAGTAAGAGCGACAGACTGTTTATGCTTCCAGAGCGAGAGAAGTGTGACTGTTTACGCATCCAGAGCGAGACTGTTTACGCATCCAGAGCAAGAGAATAAGACT
>JAGDYQ010000004.1:5004942-5017028 GCA_021962125.1 Bulinus truncatus
GGTTATAAGATGATATTTTTACTAAAACTATATTGGGGATAAGGTTATACTATGCCATGTTGTTTATCTAAAACCATATCAATGATACAATTTAAAGCTGTCATATTTTGATAAAACCATACCAATGATTAAGAAGCCTTTTTTTTTTTTGCGAAATCCATATTGCTTAAATGGCTGATTTATGGAAAGAAAACACAAAGAACAAACTCAGACAAAGATATAAAGAAATGTTAAAAAAAAAATGGATCCAAAAAAACTTTCTATTTTCTAAAAAAAATGTTCGCCTTTCAACTCTTAAAATTATTTCGAGCCCATAATGTCTGCCATTTTCTTTGAAGCAACAATACATGTAAGCAATTGTTGTTCTATTGTTGGAACGTGCTCTCAAAACTTAAATAGCTAAACACCTCAAACTATCCCAATATATAGACTTACTTATGCACAAACCCACACCAGAATATGAAGGGTTTATTACAACTAATCAACAACATTTTGGTCTAGGATAAGCATGTTAATTTCCATTCCCAATGGTATGTATTTTTATCAAAAAAGGATAGTAAAAAAACAAAACTATAGGTGTACTTTGATCCATACCTGGCAGAATTTCCCTTTTTAGCTTCTAGGTTCATTTCCAGTGTGCGTTAAATCGAAAGTAAAGAATTAATACAACAGTATTCCAGTTTAAAATACAACCATGAAACAATCGGATCTGCCCGAAACCAAAAATAACCTAGCGGACCGATCAAGCCTAAGGGGATATAACTCAATGCAAAGGTTTTGCAGGGTACAGCTAGTATATTCTTAAAACCATTGGCTATTGTTAAATTGCTCCTTTAATATTTCTCATTTTCCATCCTTATTTTCCTAACCTCACAGATAAAGGAAAAAGTTTAACTATCTAATCTAGTGGTTCTCAAACTTTTACACTTCACGACCCACTTTGACAAATGATTTGTTTTTGTTACCCACTATGACATCTAGTTTTTGTATTCCTCACCCACATGCAAAGGAAAAACTACAATGAATTTTAGAAAATAAAAATGTCTTTAATTTTATATATAGATTATATTTTTTTCACTACCCACCAATCAGCCATGGCACGGATGGTCGAGTGGTGTAGATACTCGACTATTGACCTGAGAGTCATGGGTTTGATCCTCGGTGAGAACCATGTGATTTTTCCAGGTGTTATTTGGTACAAAGTCGTACCACAAGTCCACCCAGCTTTAAATGGGTACCTGACTTAAGTTGGGGAAGAAAAAGTGGCTGGGCATTGTGCTAACTTACACTGATCCTGCCATGTGGGAGGATTATAAGAGACATAAATTCTAAACTTAATCTGCCCACACGGCCTCAGGCTAAAGGGCTAAGGGAAACGTACTTTCACCAATCAGTGTGGTCACAACCTCCCCCCCCATATTTTGAGAACCACTGATCTGGATTAAGTTTGAATGATAGGTGCACCGCTAATTTACAACAGATGTGGTCCAACGCACTGGATAATTAATTACATCTTAAATATCTATGTTAGAGTGGGGGGGGAAACGAATCAGAAGGCACTGGTGGCGCCAGATGCACCTAAATTTGTTCATATTGCATTTGTTACTAAATGTAACCAAACAGACTGTTGTTTTTAATTTTACCATAGATACCCTAGACAGATTGGTAAATGATTTTGCTTTCACACCTGGGTAATTGTTTTTTTTTTTCATAATTAAGGTTTAAGGGAGGGGAGAGGATCATCAAATAAATCAATATTCTGCAGCTAAAAGTATGTTGTCCAAACATCTGGTCTGGACAAAGCAGTTGATGATGTTTCATCGTATCCCCATGTTAATAAACTGACTAATAGATGGAGATAAACTATCAAATGAAAGAGTTTTTCTTTATAAGGTGAGTATTTTTTCCATCTATCACTGATACTGTTTTATTAAATATATGGCACTCCATAACTGTTACGGCGATACGGTTTAAGCAGAAATATGACAGTATATAACTGTGTTGCCAATACAATTTTAGTAAAAAATATGGATTCTTGTAACTGTATCATTGTAATGGTTTTAGAATTCACGGAGCAAAAAAAATTGACTATTTAAAACTTTCATATCATTATTATGGAGAAACTATAAAGGGTATAATGCTCGAGTTTCAAAATTCTGAGTGCTGGGTGTTCCCCAGCTGTCAAATCCTCCCTCACCAATGGTGCACACCACTTGGCAGAGACTTAAATAAATAAACGAAATTGAACATTTGTTTTGGATTACAGACCAAATAAAAATTATGCAAATTAAAATAAAAAGTTGCAACAATTTGAAAGTAGTTTTTTTTTATTCACTACTTTGTTGGCTATAAGAAGAATAACTGCAAATGCTATCGTATCAAAGTGTTTGAAAATGAGATGCGTTTTGCAGCAATTGGTAATTGTTTGGATATCTCCTGGCTTATTGTTATGGCAACTAAAATTTAAAAATGTTAAAAGCACCCTGGCAAAATAAAGCATAGGGGTGAATCTATTTCACCGTAGAATTCTTTTTTCTAATATAGAGCTAATATGTGCGGATACCTTTTTCAAGGTTTAACTAATGCTTCAAGTTATTTTAGGGACTATTATAATAAGAGATGTTTGCACTTATACTATATGAACTTGAAATATGTTTGCAGGCTCCTTTGTAATTACAAAAGGTTAATAATAATTACCATCGCAAGTTAATCGCTTTACTGTTTCATAGTACCAACCAAACACTGCACTCAAAAGATCCAAAGCTATTATGACAATAAGAAAGCATGGATTTATAGGGTCGAATTCGCATATTGGATCAGGCTAACACTCGTTTACATCTTCTGTACATGTTGGCCCGGTAAAATTTAATGTAACTTCACACAGTCCCATTGGTTTTGTTGTAAGGGCTTTGTGTTCCCCTTGTATCACACTTGTACTCAGTATAGGTTCAGTTTTCACCATAGCGTCCAGTTACCAGCATACTGTAAAGCCAAATCAAAACATTTTACCAAAATCCACATGCCAAATATAAAAATGCGCTTTATTGATAGCAATATTATGTGTATTAAAAGTACACATATGCACACACACACACACCATCAAGAGGCAACATCAGAAAAGGTAGACAGTATGCGCCTCTATTATTAATTGCATGCTCATGTGCAGTATTCACTGCAGTAAAAATTTTCTGAATATTCAGATCGTGATTATCAGGCCTCTGTAACATCCAGACAAGTTAACAATATTTATTAGTAATAAAAGTGTCAATAGGGTTTTAGTAGTAAAAGAGTATTCTTATTGGTATATGCAAGACCTTATTTTTTTAAATAGAATTCTTCGGCAACATTGGGTCTTTCCAAAAAAAAGAGTGTATTTATTTGACGTATCTTTCAGTATAAATATACTGGGGGATCTAAACAAGTATTTTTGTGGCCCCCCCCCCCGAAATGCTAGGAACAGAACTGCTGTGAAGTTACCTTATTTGCAACTGTCCTCTACTACTGTTTCAAGAGAAAATATTAAGTCTTATGCAGCCCTAGGCAAACACTTCCAGGGATTTTGAAGGCCCTGAACAAAAAATACTTCTTGAGGCCCTCTTAGCACAAGTTCAATACACCAATACAATGATACAGTAAGAGTCCCTTTAACAGTTTCCTAATTTTTCAATACATAAGAACAGTGATGACTGCATCATGTTAACACACCCCTAAATAAATCTAATGTAAACTTTTTTTTTAAATCTACAGTAAACTCAGACTCACCAGTGCATGTGCTATTATTTGCTGGGTCAAGTTTCATGCCTTTAGGACAGTAATACGTTTCTGTTCGAGGACTCTCTAATATCACACCACATATGTGTGAACATTTCTTTTGTGTACATTTTTTTGCATCTAAAATATAAAGAGTATTGACGATGTTACTCAACCAGAAAAACAGTTACTGCAAAAACCTAAAAACCAGTGACAGCCTATAACCAGTGGCACCCAAGCAGACATGTAAAATACTGTCCACCTGTTTGAAATTCTCAAATTCAAATTCCTCTCTCTGGGTGAGGATAGCTTCATTTTACTGAACTTTTCTATGCATTGGACAGTTTCTGTATAAGGATAAACCATCATGTGACTCCATATCTGTGCCGCAAAAGGAAAGAGTGGTAGGCTAATCTACTAGAATTTGATAATCCATGTCATTGGAGATGAGAAGGCATGGAGTGTATGTCCGCGGGCTTAACCTTAAAATACATCACATGGTGCTTGTCCCCAATTTATGTAGGTCGGTTATTAAATCAAAAAGTAAATGTAAGACTGCATTCCACAACATTTAAACTGAACTTTACCCAAGCAGCAATAAAAAAAAGTACAAAACTGAACATTCTAGTACATTTACAAAATTGCTATTGGGACATTTTTTTTTTACAATAAAACCTCTTCTAAATCCTAGTTATTGATGGGCTGCAATGGCTCTGGAGGCCTGAGCTTACCCTTTATATAAGACCAATACTTTGGTGAAGGGCAGACTGGTATTGTAAGGGATATAATCTTTAAAATATGAGATAAAAGTACTGTGGATGAGAAATTTTTGTCTTGGTTGTACATGTATTTTGAATTCATAGCCACTATTTAGACAATTCTTTTTAATGCATTTTTTACCGCTGTTCTGACCCAAAATAGCCAATAAAACATTAAATTTATTTTTAACAAAAAAAAAAAACAAAAAAAACTCTCACCTTCACAAATTCCTACAGTATTTTTGATCATCCCAGGCTTGCACTGACACACAAAACTGCCAGGTGTGTTGACACAGTTACTATACGGATCTTCACATTTATTTTGGTCTTCACACTCATCCATGTCCACAGAACAGTCCACTGAAGTCCACCCACTTTTACACGCACAGGTACCATTATGATTGACACAATACAGTGTGTTGTTATGATTACAAACACAGGTGTTGTTACAAACATCTTGACCGTACTTAAAAGGTGGACATTCTGGAAAAAAAAATAAATACAAATGTCAAAACATCATTTATTTGATTGCACATTCCTCATTTCTTATCTTTGGGGAAACAATTAGTTTATATAAAAAAGGAACAATAATTTGTTTGAAGTTTAGGATATAAATGAGTTAACTAAAGAATTTCAAAATAGACATTCAAGATATCATCTCCATGGGATACTGTTGCATAAGGGGCCACTCACAATTTCTGTAACAATGTATAAAAATTGATTCTCAAACTGTGATCCGCTGGGCTCTTTAGTACACTGTTAGCGTTAATATGTTAAAATGCTTAACTACTGGCCAACGGTGCCAAAACCCGACTATATTTTGATTGTAATTCAGACAAAACAATCAAAGTTATTAACGAAATCAATTTTATTTTCAGACTGCCAAGTCTGTACAAGTTTAGGAACCCTTGCTTAAGTTCTACACCATGCACATTTGGCTTTTATAGCACAAAAGACTTTTGAGACTCTAGTGAATGGCTCTTTGTTTATTCCAAAAAACAAACAAACAAAGGAAGCAGCAACTTACCATGTGCCCAATAAGAAGCACTAAATCCAATCCTTGTGTTCATGCTGTCTGATTGAAACAGAATGTGCATGTAGTTTCTGGTTGATCTGAAGGCCATGTTTATTATTTGTGATTCATTATTTGAACCACACTGATTGGAATGATAGCGGTTTGCATAGTACTGTGATATAACTGTATGCTGATTAAAGGTTCCATCAGATACCTGCACCCAGTCATAGCAAGAAAAATCATCGTATCTATCCAAATCTAATCGACTAAACCTGAAATAAACCAATAAATAAATAATGGTAATCCAGTCAAACAAAAATGGTAGTGAAGTATGTAAATGATGTGGTATGATTGCATGCTGAAAAAAAAATTTAAAAAAAAAAAACAATTTTAAACAGTTTTTAACATAGCAAAATATCAAGCACTAAAGGGATGTAACCCTTTAAAACGATAATATATTTTGCACTGACTCATAAGTAATACTGCTGTTTTTTTTTTTCACAAATTGTTGACTAATTAATGAATTGATTTCAATGTGTCAGTACAAACATTGACCCATAGACCTGCCGAATTATAATAATTCTGTGAGCTAAAAGTGACATACAGGTTTGTAGGATGTTTCAATGTTTACCATGACTTATACGCTTATGATTTTTAGCCTGAATGGCAGAATGTCAGCTTTTTAGCACCACCTACTCATGTTCTCAGGGTTGCTGCCATGACTATTGCAGCCTTGAGGGTTTGGAAAGGGTTTTTAAAAGACCCAACAGGGGTTATAAGATAAAGAGATAAACTTCTCTTAAAACTGAGACATTATAGTCATCCATTAACAATGTGTATATTACATGTTTATTGTTCACTACGTTTTCTGTTCATGACCTCAACATTGAATCTTATCAAGATTGGTCATTACTGTGATTAGATAAGTCCACAAAGTCATCTATTTATGAAGTATACTTTTTGACTATTACTTGTATTAGAGGTTAATTTCTAACACAGCGGTTAATAATCTCTTACACGGAGGTTAATAATCTCTTACACGGAGGTTAATAATCTCTTACACGGAGGTTAATAATTTCTTACACAGAGGTTAATAATCTCTTACACAGAGGTTAATAATCTCTTACACAGAGGTTAATAATCTCTTACACAGAGGTTAATAATCTCTTACACAGAGGTTAATAATTTCCTACACAGAGGTTAATAATTTCCTACACAGAGGTTAATAATCTCTTACACAGAGGTTAATAATCTCTTACACAGAGGTTAATAATTTCTTACACAGAGGTTAATAATCTCTTACACAGAGGTTAATAATCTCTTACACAGAGGTTAATAATTTCTTACACAGAGGTTAATAATCTCTTACACAGAGGTTAATAATTTCTTACACAGAGGTTAATAATTTCTTACACAGAGGTTAATAATCTCTTACACAGAGGTTAATAATCTCTTACACAGAGGTTAATTTCTAACACAGCGGTTAATAATCTCTTACACAGAGGTTAATAATCTCTTACACAGAGGTTAATAATTTCTTACACAGAGGTTAATAATCTCTTACACAGAGGTTAATAATCTCTTACACAGAGGTTAATAATCTCTTACACAGAGGTTAATAATTTCCTACACAGAGGTTAATAATTTCCTACACAGAGGTTAATAATCTCTTACACAGAGGTTAATAATTTCCTACACAGAGGTTAATAATCTCTTACACAGAGGTTAATAATTTCTTACACAGAGGTTAATAATCTCTTACACAGAGGTTAATAATTTCCTACACAGAGGTTAATAATTTCTTACACAGAGGTTAATAATTTCTTACACAGAGGTTAATAATCTCTTACACAGAGGTTAATAATTTCTTACACAGAGGTTAATAATCTCTTAAACAGAGGTTAATAATCTCTTACACAGAGGTTAATAATTTCTTACACAGAGGTTAATAATCTCTTACACAGAGGTTAATAATTTCCTACACAGAGGTTAATAATCTCTTACACAGAGGTTAATAATTTCTTACACAGAGGTTAATAATTTCTTACACAGAGGTTAATAATCTCTTACACAGAGGTTAATAATTTCCTACACAGAGGTTAATAATCTCTTACACAGAGGTTAATAATTTCTTACACAGAGGTTAATAATCTCTTACACAGAGGTTAATAATTTCTTACACAGAGGTTAATAATCTCTTACACAGAGGTTAATAATTTCCTACACAGAGGTTAATAATTTCTTACACAGAGGTTAATAATCTCTTACACAGAGGTTAATAATTTCTTACACAGAGGTTAATAATCTCTTACACAGAGGTTAATAATCTCTTACACAGAGGTTAATAATTTCTTACACAGAGGTTAATAATCTCTTACACAGAGGTTAATAATTTCTTACACAGAGGTTAATAATCTCTTACACAGAGGTTAATAATCTCTTACACAGAGATTGATAATTTCTTACACAGAGGTTAATAATCTCTTACACAGAGGTTGATAATTTCTTACACAGAGGTTAATAATCTCCTACACAGAGGTTGATAATCTCTTACACAGAGGTTAATAATTTCTTACACAGAGGTTAATAATTTCCTACACAGAGGTTAATAATTTCTTACACAGAGGTTAATAATTTCTTACACAGAGGTTAATAATTACTTACACAGAGGTTAATAATTTCTAGGGATGTGACGGAGCTGATGAAAATCCGCATCCGTCGGATTCGGATTTGGCCAATTAAATCCATCGGATTCGAATGCAGATGCGGATTTGGTGAATGGGGGTATCTAAAATACGTTCATGACCAAATACGACGTCTAATCTATGGACAGCTGAGTCTGAGCTGAGTAAGGGTCTAGGAGCAGTGGCGTCACTAGGGTGGGTGTCACCCGGTGCGGTAACTCATGGTGTCACCCTTCTCATGACACCCCATAGACATACAGCATTCTTAGCAAAATTTATAAATAAATTTACAACGACAATAGAAGAATAAAATAATTGATATCTATAGGTCAGTGCAAGTATACCAATAATTTCATTAAAATAATTAATAATAAAAAGTACGCAGTGTCTGTTAATAATTGGAGATATTTTTATATTTGGCATTACTTTTTTCGAAGCCTTATAAAGTCCTTTGCTGTTAATAAACGGAGATATTTTTATTTATTTTTAAAAATTAAATACAGCTTTGAATTATTTTAAATTACAAAATAAGAATATATATATATATTAGGGTGAGTCATAAATTTTTTTTTTCAGTTGCATATCTGAGACATGTTTAGAAAGATGCCCCATAGCATCCAGATGAAGGGTTAAACAACAATTTCCCAAACAAACTTTGTCTACCACCTGCAACTTTAAAGTTTATAATCACATAGTAACAAGAAAAAGACAGCATGTAAAATCATGCAATAGTTCTCACTTCACAAGAAAGTGGATTTTGATACAACAGAAGGTAACTGATCCCTGTATCGTTTACACTGCAACACTATTCCATGACGTGCTAAGCAACTTTGTAGTAGATAACTTTGATAAGTACTAAGATCTTTCTTCACCTCATCAGCAATGTCAACAACTTTTCCTGGGACTGTTTTGAAATTCGTGAGAGGTAAATCTTTGGGATCAAAGTCTAAGGAACTCATGATTTTACTGGTTGACGTACTTGGACCTGTTGTGCGTCCGCCGTCAACCACAGAAATGTATTTCCGTTGAGGAAGTTCATTTGTATGCAATAAACAAATGAGCCACTACAGTGGTCTTCCAACATGTCGTTCTACCTCTGGAATCACTCCATTCTTCTTACCAGTGTTGATGACTGTACCATCACAAACTATTGCTGACAAGGTTTCCATGGATTCGGTGTGTGTGATAACTGTACATGCCGAAAAATTCCATTCTAGCCCTAGTATTTTCATTGCCAAAGGACAAGTACATGCCGATCTTTCTCGTGCACCAGAATCAAAACACTTGCAACAACATATATCAAATACACTTTGCAAATTTGAAAGGCTTCTTCAAAAGTTGTTGACGATTTTTTTGAGGTAGAGTATTTGTTGAGTTCCTTTACTTTAGCAACAAGCCTCTCAACACGCTTCACTACACTATTGATTTATATAGTAGGTATACCAGCAATATCGTAGATCTCCTTCACTTCTTTGCCAATTAATGAAGATATTCCACGCACCGAGGAACATTCTCCGAATTTCAGCTGATAATCATACGCACGAAAAACGTCAGCAGAAGTGGGCAACTGACTTTTAAGCATTGGCTGTGGGTTACCAAATATCGAGTGTTCAGTTGGACTCCTTGTGGTCATGTTCAATGTTCAAATATATGTTGCTGTTCAATTACAATCCTGTCGTACTCTATCGATGAATAAGTCAAGATATGAATCTAAATTAGAAACTTTACAATATATTCTAATCGTAGCGTCATTTCACCAAAATGTTGGGGGGGGGGGGGGGCAAATAAAGGGATAGCGTCTGGTTTTCATTTTCCCATCAATTAAGTCATCAAAATCCATTGATTTAACTAATTAATTTAATTATTTTAAGAAACCCCCCCCCCAAATGACGCCACTGATTCTAATTATTGTTGACTTCAAATTCACTGTTGTTGGATACTAGAGATCCGAAAAACACTAAAATGCAAAGTTTAAAAATCAGCAGGTTAAAATTTAAAGTATAAATTACAAGGAAACATATAAATAGGCGTTTTTACTACACAGTCACAGTAGGGTAAGACAAAACTGAAAGTTGCAGCATGTGGACGACTTCAGAATTTTTTTTGCAAATTACTTATTGAATACTTAGTACATTATGCAACTTTTCCATGATGTCTCAAGAAAAAAAAAATTATGACTCACCCTAATATATATCCTGTTTAAGAAGTCTCAGTTCAGGACTAATATAAACAAATCTCATTCTTAAAAGAGTCCTCATAGATTACCTTATTCCACAACAGGCTTTACAGTCCATGAGAAAGAGTATTAAAAAAAATGTGAGTTACCTGAAGTCTATAATTTGATTTGGTGCCACTGTTATGTGCCATGAACAAGAAGCTTCATTGGGGTAATTATTGGGGAAATTAGGGGAGAAAATCACTCCTGCTTGATCTGTGAGGTTACCCCCACATGCTGGAATAGAGAAAAATATCAAAATATTTGGTCCATTTATATACCCTTTGAAATATAACGATCGCCTAAACAGGTAAAAAAAATAATGGACACGCATGATATTATCATCAAAATGGCTTGTGATGTATTTAATTATGTATTCTTTTGTTTTTTGTTTTTTTTACATAATGTTTTTAATCATGTGTTTCGATATGGAAAGAAGTACAGCATGAAACTGAATCAAGTTTGAGATGTATAAAAAAAAAAAATCTACTGTATGTTTTCTTTTTTTTACTCTTCATCATTAGTGGATTGAGGATATTTGAACACTGTTTTTAGTTATTTCACAAAATTATGTTTATGACAGCAAATTATAAATTAGTGGATTGAGGATATTTGAACACTGTTTTTAGTTATTTCACAAAATTATGTTTATGACAGCAAATTATAAATTAGTGGATTGAGGATATTTGAACACTGTTTTTAGTTATTTCACAAAATTATGTTTACGACAGCAAATTATAGATTAGTGGATTGAGGATATTTGAACACTGTTTTTAGTTATTTCACAAAATTATGTTTATGACAGCAAATTATAAATTAGTGGCTTGAGGATATTTGAACACTGTTTTTAGTTATTTCATAAAATTATGTTTATGACAGCAAATTATAGATTAGTGGATTGAGGATATTTGAACACTGTTTTTAGTTATTTCACAAAATTATGTTTATGACAGCAAATTATAGATTAGTGGATTGAGGATATTTGAACACTGTTTTTAGTTATTTCACAAAATTATGTTTATGACAGCAAATTATAAATTAGTGGATTGAGGATATTTGAACACTGTTTTTAGCTACTTCACAAAATTATGTTTATGACAGCAAAGTATAAATTAGTGGATTGAGGATATTTGAAAACTGTTTTTAGTTATTTCACAAAATTATGTTTATGACAGCAAATCATAAATTAGTGGATTGAGGATATTTGAACATTGTTTTTAGTTATTTCACAAAATTATGTTTATGACAGCAAAGTATAAATTAGTGGATTGAGGATATTTGAACATTTAGTTATTTCACAAAATTATGTTTATGACAGCAAATTATAAATTAGTGGATTGAGGATATTTGAACACTGTTTTTAGCTACTTCACAAAATTATGTTTATGACAGCAAAGTATAAATTAGTGGATTGAGGATATTTGAAAACTGTTTTTAGTTATTTCACAAAATTATGTTTATGACAGCAAATCATAAATTAGTGGATTGAGGATATTTGAACATTTAGTTATTTCACAAAATTATGTTTATGACAGCAAAGTATAAATTAGTGGATTGAGGATATTTGAACATTTAGTTATTTCACAAAATTATGTTTATGACAGCAAATTATAAATTAGTGGATTGAGGATATTTGAACATTTAGTTATTTCACAAAATTATGT
>JAGDYQ010000004.1:5017528-5035090 GCA_021962125.1 Bulinus truncatus
TATTGTTATAAAGATGTGCTGCGATACAAACAATAAACCCCCTTTTTATCGTGATGCCCATCTCAGCAGGTCAACGATGTGGTGGACGAGGAAAGAGATTCCATCATACAGAAGTTCCACGACGGTGTCGATTCAGCACGTAACATCGTGGGGGTGCTGAAGAGAGAGAAATGGAGGCTCAGCAAACGGGAGATGAGCGTCGAGATGAGGATGGGGGAGCTGGAGGACTACAAGCTTCACCTGAAAAATGATATGGTGAGTGCAAGAAAATCATGCGGTGTAGCTGTACAGGGGCTGGGGGGGGGGGAGGACTCAAATGATTACACAAGTTGTAGGGCGCGTGTCAATTTTTTTTAGGAGGTATTGATTTTCAGGGAAACTATGGCAGACACTTCCTCCCCACCCCAATCCTTTTGACGTACACCTTGTCGTTTGTGGACCAGTTGTGGGTGAAAAATACTAAATTTGGTGCCTTAGACTCTTAAAAACAGCAACTAAGGGGCCCTTCTACTCATAGCGAGAACATTGATCAACAGAAGAATGATTGTAGTTTTTCAAATTTAACTTACTTATTTCTTTAAAATTACGGCACTGGAAATAAAGAGTTCGCTAATAACGTAGTCTTTGTTGCCCATAAATCAATATGCAGGACACCTAGAGGACAATGTTCATCTCTGAGATTCAGCAACCTGAATCGTACTAATAAATTTCATAACTCATTGATGTTTAACCAAACCATGCGGAAAATGTATACGCTTTCCATGTGAAAGTAGTTATACTATACGTATATTATATACAGATATCTATGTCATTATGTTTTCTAGCCTTTCATCAAATATTTTTGCTTGAATCTGTACGTCCATTCACCATCGGGTAAGGCTACTTCTGTATGTCTAGCCATTGATTGCAAGTGTTTTATGTCTGTATGTCTAGCCATTGATTGCAAGTGTTTTACGTATGTATGTCTAATCATTGATTGCAAGTGTTTTACGTCTATATGTCTAATCATTGATTGTGTTTTATGTCTGTATGTCCAGTCATTGATTGTGTTTTATGTCTGTATGTCCTGTCATTGATTGCAAGTGTTTTATGTCTGTATGTCCAGTCATTGATTGCAAGTGTTTCATGTCTGTATGTCCAGTCATTGAATGCATGTGTTTTATGTCTGTATGTCCAGTCATTGAATGCAAATTTTGTATGTCTGTATGTCTAATCATTGATTGCATGTGTTTTATGTCTGTATGTCTAATCATTGATTGTGTTTAATGTTTGTGTGTCTAGCCATTGATTGCAAGTGTTTTATGTCTGTATGTCTAGCCATTGATTGCATGTGTTTTATGTCTGTATGTCCAGTCATTGATTGTGTTTTATGTCTGTATGTCCAGTCATTGCATGTGTTTTATGTCTGTATGTCCAGTCTTTGATTGAGTTTTATTTCTGTATGTCCAGTCATTGATTGCATGTGTTTTATGTCTTAATGTCCAGTCATTGATTGTGTTTTATGTCTTAATGTCCAGTCATTGATTGTGTTTTATGTCTGCATGTCCAGTCATTGATTGTGTTTTATGTCTGTATGTCCAGTCATTGCATGTGTTTTATGTCTGTATGTCCAGTCATTGATTGTGTTTTATGCCTGTATGTCCAGTCATTGCATGTGTTTTATGTCTGTATGTCCAGTCATTGCATGTGTTTTATGTCTGTATGTCCAGTCATTGCATGTGTTTTATGCCTGTATGTCCAGTCATCACTGAACGAGACCGTGGATGCCCTCAGTATGAGGATTGTGCAGCTGGAGAATCAGCTGGTGGAGGCTCAGGAGTTGACCGAGACCCTGGAATTTGAAAAGTCTGACTTCAAGAGACTTTACGAGGAGACATTACACAAACTTTCTGGTCAGTATATACTATACGTCGTACCCACTAACTCCATTGGTCAGTATATACTATACGTCGTACACACTAACTCCATTGGTCAGTATATACTCTACGTCGTACACACTAACTCCATGTCCGTCCGTCCGTCTGTCTCTCTCTCCTCTCACCCCCCCCCACCCACTCTCTCTCTCTTTCTCTCGCTTTTTTTTTTTGGTGGTTTTTATTTGCTTGCTGGTCCTCCCTAACCCATAAATATGTATATCCCTTCTGCCTCTCACTTTATCTCTCTGTTTCTATTTTGGTCTCAGTCTCTGTCCCTCCACAACGTACTACCCAGAGGTGACCACAGATGTGACCACAGAAGTGACCACGCATGAGAGTAAGAACCAGGGCAGTTCTTCGGCAAAGACTTTCTGAAGCATTTATGCCTCCCCCACCCCCCAGGCACAAAAATGATCTGTTATGACCTGAAAGCATTGTATCTGGGTCACGTCTGGCACAGGAAGATGCTCCATTTCGACACTTGGGTGCCAATAATTAAAATGTACGTCACTTAACATTCTCAGCGTGTAGTTACTTGCAACAAGACCACTGCTCTGCATAAATAATCCTTAGTTACTGTATATCTAATGAGCTGTTTTAGACATAGTGCTATATGTTAATACCAGTCAGTTAAGACTCCTAACTGTTAGTCATGGGGTGCACACCAAATGCAAGAAAATCAATTCGTTACACTTCTTTCATCTTTCATGCTAATCCTTGAAGAATTTGAGCTTATAGCTACACAAACATTAAGTTAATCCTTGAAGAATTTGAACTTATAGTTACACAAACATTAAGGCACTTAGTTGAATTTTTTTTTAATTGTTGACGCAGAGAAAAATGGAATGAAAGTTGATTGTGGGAAGTTGTTAAGAGTTTAGCCTACAGGACGGTCTTTCAAATCATTCATATCTTCATATGTTTAAAGTCGTTTTTACATGTTGAGGGGCGGGGGGGGGGGGCAAAAGTACAATTTCCCAAGGCAAAGTTCAATTTTGGGAGGAATCAATCGACAATTATTTCTAAATCACCGCTAACATATTTTGTTCATCATGTTAACCTACATGTTTTCTCACAGCCCCGGGGCATATAATTTGAGAACATCTATGTGTCATATAATATAATTACACTTACCATAATGAAATACAAGCAAAAAAAAAATAACCTCCCGCGAGTTCCCCCAAGACGCGGGGGATTGTGTCAGTCACCCTCGTTAACCATCACCTAGGTCACTACTTGGTATAGACTACATTTTTGAAGACAACATGTATTTGATTGGTTAATGTACAAAGTGTTTTGCATATTTTAAAAAAAAACGGGGGGTAGGGGGTGGGACACTGAAACTTGGCTTCGAAAAAAAAAAGTTGCCAAAATAATACCGAATAGTTTCACTACTCAGTGAAATGTTGTAAATGACATAAAGATTGCATGATCGCACAGTGAAATGTTGTAAATGACATAATGATTGCATGATCGCACAGTGAAATGTTGTAAATGACATGAAGATTGCATGATCGCACAGTGAAATGTTGTAAATGACATGAAGATTGCATGATCGCACAGTGAAATGTTGTAAATGACATGAAGATTGCATGATCGCACAGTGAAATGTTGTAAAAGACATAAAGATTGCATGATCGCACAGTGAAATGTTGTAAATGACATAAAGATTGCATGATCGCACATGGAAATGACTAACGAAATAAAAACAAACAAAAACACATACATAACATGCCGGGCGTTCGATTTCAAAGCAAGTTCGTATTCTATGACATTTAAATATATTCCGTTCGGTTTCCAAGTTTTTCTACGTTTAGGCTTTCGGATTTCAAAAAGTGGGTGGCATTTATGGAGACCCACGCCGGCTGGCACAAAAGCTTTTTATGCCACAGTTCCATTTTTTTTTTTCCTGTCTCGGTGGATTTTTCCACGAATCAAGTCAATACCTTCAGTCAGAGCTACTCATTATGTTTTATTCCCCCCTCCCCTACAGACTACATGACTAAGTTCCCAGCCAACAACAGGTCCAACAATAACAGCCACACATACTTGTTGAGCGAGAACAATACATTGAGACTGCAGTTGGCAGATCTGTCTGAGGAGAATAAACAACTCAAGGTAAAGTCGTTCAAGATTTTAGCTGTCTTAGCGTGAAACTGTGAACAATTCATCTTTATACTTATCCCCCTTCACCTGCTGTTCCTTTGAAAGGCCCATTTACATTTTATAAAACTCATGAGGGATTGGTGGCGGGGCGGGGGTGGGGTCGGGGGTGGTGCAGGATTGGGGCCAGAAAATCTCGGGTCCTTGACAATCTACACCTACTGAGCCGTCGATGACCACCCATCCCCCCACACACATATCAAATGCTATTTTTAAGTTATTCCATTGCCATTTTTAACCCGACGCGAGCTCTTATTGTAGGGTATGGTATGTGTTCGGGCGCACCCGTTGCTCTTTTGGCGGCCTTTATGACTGAGTCCAGTTATTTTCAGGGGCGTAGGAAGGGTACTGCGGGTTGAGAGCCGCATAGGGTGCCAAACTAGGAAGGGTCGCCGAAAGAGCACAGTTTAATTATTATCTTTTTTTTTTTTATTGTTTGCACTTTTTAGTATATTTGTTAAATAGGGAGAGCTATTGATATTTTATTATCCATTCTTCTCTTCTTCCTTTGGCTCTACAGCCCATTTAGGGCCCTGGCCTGCCATTTATTATCCATTATCCAACACTAAAAGTTTTATGAAATCATCAAATAGAGAGTAGTTGATGTAGGGGTGGGGGGTATAATTAGCATAAAGTGTAGAATGGGGACTAGGAAGGGCTCCACAAAATATAAGAACAGCTCTTATTAAATAATTAGCTTTTATGAAGATTAAGAGACCATAATTAAAATAATAATTTCAGGAATTGATACGCATGAGGGACGGTAACACAAGTGAACTCAGCCACGACGACCATGTTGCAAGACTCACTCGAGATTTTCTTAGGGAGCTCTCTAATCTGGAGACAGAAACAAATGAAAATAACAGCGAAGGTTAAACATACGCATTCATGTTAAGAAAAAAAACAACATTTTAAACTGGATTCATGTAAATAAAGGTGTATAATAAAAAGAAAGAAAGAAAAGAAGAGGATATAATCTGTCATTTGAACCCCTAGGCGCAGCATAAAACTAGAGGGTTTTTAAAAGTTAAAAAAAAATAGCTTTTCGTGGCCTTATGCTTCCGATGTTAATTGGGACCAGAAAAGACAATGTGAAATGAATATTTTGTCAGCTTTTTAACTTTTTCCGCTAATGCTACTGTTACAGATAGTCTCTATACTTATAAGAGGCATTTGTTGTCTGTCTATCTGTTCCCTTATAACTCAAGATCCAGACAATCAAAAAACGTGAAATTTGTTACACATACACATAATTACATGGGGAAGGTTATAGGACATGTTTCGTTTCATCTTGATGGGTAGTTTAATTGTAATTAATTTTTTTATTTTAGTATTTTACTATATTAAAGTAATCTCGACGGCGCCATAAATAAAATAAATAAAATTCCTCTGTGACGTCATTTCCCGATGATTGAATAGAACTTGCGCGCTAGTGCTGTATAGTTCCTTTGTGCTGCGAAGAATTGTTGTTGTTTTTTCATGTTCCCTGATATGTACAGTTTGAGGAAGGTAAAGAAAGGAATGAAGAAGAATTTTAGAAGAAGTGTGAAGCCATAATAAGTATATATATATATATATATATATATATATATATATATATATATATATATATATAGAGAGAGAGAGAGAGAGAGAGAGAGGGAGTCGGGAGAGAGATATAAAGAGAGAGAGGGGGGCAGGGGGGGGAAAGAGAGGAAAGGGAGGGTAGGAGGGAGGGAGGGGAGAGAGGGAGGGAGGGGTGGACAGGGGGGAGAAGGAGGGGGAGAGAGGGAGATGGAAGAGTGAGCAGGGGGAGAGGGATGGGAGAGGGAGCAGGGGAGAGGGAGAGAGAAAAGAAGGGAGGGAGAGAGGGGGTAGGGAGGGAGATAGAGGGGAGGGAGGAAAAGAGAGGGTGGGAGAGAGGGAGAGAAAGAGTGAGGGGGCAGGGAGGGAGAGAGAGGGAATGAGGGAGGGATGAATGGGGAGAGAGAGAGATGGGAGAGAGGGAGGGAGGGAGAAAAGGAGAGAGGGGGAGGGAGGGAGAGAGAGGAAGAGGGGGAGACGGGAGAGGGAGGGAGAAAGGAGGGAGGGAGAGAGGATGGGAGAAATGGGAGGGAGTAAGAGATAAAGAGAGAGGGGGCAGGGAGGGAGAGAGGGGGGAGGAAGGGAGGAAGATGGAGAGAGGGGGGACGGGGGTGAGAGAAGAAGGGAGGGAGATAGGGAGAGAGAGGGAGATGGGAGAGTTAGAGAGGGAAGGAGGGAGAAAGGGACGGATGGAAAGAGATAGGGAGAGAGGGGTAAAGAGGGAAAGGGAGGGGGGGGGAGGGAGAGAGGGGGGAGGGAGAAAACAAAAGGTAAACAGAAAACCTTATTTTAAACCCGGGCAAAGCCGGGTACTTGCAACTAGTATATTATAAAAATGTGGTGGGGGAAAGACCCTTTAAACTGGACAGTCGTGTGTGCTGTTTGGGCCCCCTGTGTGTTAAAGGCCACTTAAAACAATGATTATCTGGGAAAATATATTAATGTAAATCATCACATGACCTATATATTCGTAAGTCGGCCCTTATTAATTAGACGTCTCCGCCTTAACAATTACCCATTGGAAGGGCCACACATTTCATGAATATGGGCGGTGCTGTTCCGTGGAATTTTTAGGACCCAGGGGCGGTCACTCTTACACCGAATCCTGATACAGCTGTGCGTTTGTTTTTTTTTTTTGCACTGTTTTGCCCATATTGTACAACTGTACAGCTGTTCTGTAGGCGAACAGCCCATGGCGCTCCTCTCCCCGGGTATTTCACTGCATGTTTAGTGATAAATCACATTTTCATTTAAAATTAGAATAAAAAAATAAACATTGAGACGATGAAGATGATGTGGCTGGCTGTATGTGACAAGATTAGACGGGAGCCAGCCTTCATGTTAAACAAGCCTACTCACGGCCCATGGGTAGGGTCTAAAAGTGTACATGGGGGAGGGAAGGGTTTAACTGGGAGTGGGGAAGAGTTAAACAGTAGACATGTGGGTATGGAAGAGTTTAACTGGGGGTGGGGAAGCGTTAAACAGTGTACATGGGGGCTATGGAAGGGTTTAACTGGGGGTATGGAAGCGTTAAACAGTGTACATGGGGGCTATGGAAGGGTTTAACTGTTCACATAGGTGTGGGTAAGCGTTAAACAGAGTACATGGGGGGTATGGAAAGGTCGTACAGTTTACATGGGGAAGGGCCTAAAAGTGCACTTGGAGGTGGGGTAGGGCCTACAGTGTACATGGAGGTGTGTAAGGGTCTAAATGTTTACATGGGGGGAGGGTCTAACAGCCCCATAGCCTGGAAATCCTTTGGGGTTAGTCAGGAGAAAATTATAACACACCAGTAAATGGTGGCCAGGAAAATTTCCCAGTCTGGTGGGGCAAGCTTATATTTAATGACAATGTTCAATGGAATGACGATTAGGGGCAGATGATGAAGTTATTAGTGCGATATTAAAATGGACGATCCAAGTGTTGAAATGCATTTATTATTTTATACTAATTTTTCTTTTCCTTAAATGTGATTTTATTTATTCATTGCTGGATAGTATTTTGTTAAATAAAACTACATCAAATACAAAAAAAAATCTCTGAATAACTAATTTATTATTTAAAAATCTAAATGTTACATTTAATTACAGTAGAATTACAATTTCATTTCACAGATGGGCATGTCCATTAGTAAATACTGCCATGGCTGAAGCTCCAGATCCATCATCCATTCCTCATCTTATTACATTTAACTCTTTTTAATATCATCAAGGCCAGATGATTGTAAGTTTGATAGACGAGTCCACTTTAGTGCAGTTTTCACAACTGAGTAACTTAACTGTTAAAAATACAGTGGGCGACGACAGAAGAATCAAAATATCTTTTCATTAGACATAAACTTTAGTAGTTCATCAAGATATGATTCTAGGCGGCAGTAAACAATGACCCATGCACACATTTTATTAAAATGTTTCAAAAATTTATAATCTTTCGGGAATAGCCCTAATTATTTCATTCCCTGTAAAAATAATGCATAACATTTCTTCCTGAATTTGTTCCCGAATGGCCCATCAGAATACAATATAATGGCCCATCAGAATACAATATAATGGCCCATCAGAATACAATAATACATTTGCTGATGTTTTACTAAAAGTTTTTTTTTTCCACAGAATTAAAACAAATAAAAATTACAAAAACCTTTTTTTTTTTTAGTAAATGCTTTTTATTTCTTTCTTTGCAATATTATTTATTAGATACATTTTAAAATCACATAAGTTGGCAACATATATTACTTAATGCTCAACACTCTGTGTAATATATATTATATTATTACATAGTCTCAGGTGTTGTGTAATTTAGAGACTTCATCACAAACCAAAGTTATTTATAGATCCAATTTAATAAATATGACTTGTTTTATAGTACCAAACAGCATTTTAAAAAAATGTCTTAATATCACATTTGAGAATAATTTCAATGGTTAAAAAAAAAATAATTTTTTACACATGATTTAGTTTAATTTACTTTGTTAACAAATTATATACAGGACTGTTTGATAAAATATACATTACAACTTTTTTTTTCATGAGCTGAATAACAGCTGAAAAAAATACGATTCATACTGATATCAGATTTGTAAAAATCTCAACAAGACTGAACTGTGTTGGATGTTTTATTAGAACAGGTTTATATGAATATATTCTCAGCTGATAACAGTACAAATCTGTCGAAAAATATGTATGTACAAAGTAATCACCCAAGCACTTTC
Source organism: Bulinus truncatus (assembly GCA_021962125.1). Lineage (NCBI taxonomy): Eukaryota > Metazoa > Mollusca > Gastropoda > Planorbidae > Bulinus > Bulinus truncatus. The sequence goes on from JAGDYQ010000004.1 coordinate 5,026,382, forward strand.
CTTAATCCTTCATTTTACTGGAAAATGACAGCAGAAGGATAAAATGTAGTACTAATAAAAATAGATCACATATATATAGTCGTTCCTAAATGTCCACATTTAATCTGTTCCCAAACATCGTCGTTGGAATTTGTAATTTTATAAGCTCTAAGAAACTTTTTCAGATAAATTCCATAAAATAGATGTTTTTTTTTTAATTGATTTTTTAATAGCCATCAATTTTAAGGCAAAATATAGAAAAACTAAAATGGGAAGTAGCACAAACTTGAAAAATAGCTTCAATTAAAACAGACAAATTTGCCAGAAAACATATAAGATGCTTTCACAGTAGGTTCTGATAAGGATAAAGTGTAAAAGTGGCTTAACCGGAGGGAAAAGTACACAAAAACTCATATATTTGAATTCCACCTAAGCAGATTGATTTGGAGGAAAACTTGCTAAAATCTTTTCTCAGTTCCCAAGTTGAGATTTGAGGAATGGGGATTTAGGGGAACGACGGTGAAATATGAAGTTTCACTGTGGGGTAGAAATACCTTTAAGCAGAAGTTAAATATGATAAAAGAATAATACCTCCTTAAGTTTTATCATATTTTTTTAAACAGCAGTAAGACTGTGGCATCAGCCACCAAACAGAATGATGACTGCAAAATTCTAAAAAGTTGTGGTACTATACCTATTCTTTAGCAAGATTCAGAACATAGAAATTATGACCATCATTACCGGGGTGGGGGGGGGGGGGGCGAATTGTCATGGTTATTTACACTAGAAACACAATAACATTTTTTATAAGGAATTCATGGGACAAGATAATAAAAAAAAAACAGAACATTGTACCACTTGGGCGTTGTTGAACTCATATTTTAGAGGACACATCACAATTTGGATAATGGCCACCATCTTCATTTCCACAAAGAAAAAAAAAAATCTAACAACAACAAAACACCAGTCCTGTGGAGAGACAAGTGATCCGTAGGGCAACATACTCAAGTGTTGGATAAATGATAAATTAACAAACACAAAAAAAAAAAAAGTGTATTGGTTCTCGCTTGAAATAAATAAATAAATGATTAAAAAGATAAATCGAAAAGTTTTTAAAGCTCAGTATTTTCATACTTAAAACTAAATCTGTTGCCAATTAAATAAAATCAAAACTTGACTAAAAAAAAAAATTTCCATGAAAAAAAAATTATAAAAGTGATTTCTGTGAAAGTGATGAGTAAAAAAAAAGTTTCACCACCTGTGAGACAGTTCTAAATCCAATTATATCACACAAACTTTTGACAGAATGAACTGACGCCAAGATGTGATGAACTGATGCCAGGATGTGGAAACTTCATTTGTTTGTTGTTTTTCTTTTCTTGAGCAATAATGAAAAGACATTTGTGCGATATACCATAAATGATGAAATTAAATATAAAAAACTGGTTCAATTTACTGTCATTTAGTCTAATGAACTGGTACAAAATGTTTCATCACATTTCCACACATAACTTCTTATGAATTCAATGCTTTAGAAACAAACTAAAGTAGTAGTAATTATTTAATTTCAGTGAATAAGCTTTTCAATATCACTTAACAACAAATAATCTGCTGAAATTTCATGTCTACACTGCAATTTTTTTCAAATATCTAACTGGCATCCACTCGGTCAGCTTCAGGAACATCCTGCTGCTGTAACATGTGACCAGCATAGTTCAAGTTTTGTAGATCAGCCAAGCCTTGAGGCGGAGAGGGCTGGAGAAAATGGCCCTGCTGTTGCTGTGGGTGCAGCTGTGGGTTTGGGCCATAGTAATTCGGGCCAGGCATCGGGGGGTTCAGGTGACTCTCGCTCAGGCTGCTGGTGCTGCTGCTGCTTCCACTGATAGAAGGGCCCCGGTCCATGTCTGAAATAGGGTATGCTGGACCTACGTGTAGCCTGGGACTGTTTGGCGGCCCACTGACAGCAGCGGAGCTGTTAATGAGATTTCCAACAGCACTGTCTGCCGGACTTTCAAAGTGAACACAATGAAAAACCTAAAAATTTTTAAAATTCATTTATACTCAGAAAAGTTTATAAAAAATAAAAAAGAAAAAACAGTGCAATGCTTCTGTCTGATTTTAGTAAATAAAATAAAAACCAACTGCTTACTTCATTGGCTGTATTGTGCGTCCCAACTATTCGAATAAATGTAACAGGAAGAGGATCAAATGCAACTGTCTGCCATGATCTGAAAAATACAATGGAATAAAAATAAATAAAATTTATGATAAAAATCACTATTTTATTTCTAAACAGATTTTAGTTGAGGTTTTTAAAAAAAAATACTATAAAATTGACATCATTCATTTCTTTAAAGATTTTTTTCTAATAATATTAAAAGAAAAAAAAAAGTATCAAAGTCATACAAAATCCTACTCAATCTATTTTAAGGCACAATTTAACATTATAGGAACAATTCACATCACTAATTAACCAAACATCTAATATGTGCCTAAATAAAAAAAACTGACATACTTGCAGGCCTCTTGCCTCTTATCAGCAATCTGTGTCCATTTCAGCTGATCAGTAGAAACCTCAATGTAAAAGCTGTAGCTTCTGTCATCACAGTCCCACAGTAGTAAACTAAAAGTTTTAAAAAAAAATGAATAACAGTAAATCATGAGATTAATACACAAAGCCACAAAATAAACCTCATTAGTAACAACAATCATAAATAATCTACCATTAATAAACAACTAACTAAACAATGCCTGTAATAATGAATTAAAAAAATTCTCCCTTTTACCGCATGGTTGATAAAATGTAGGGTTGAGCTAACTGAATGCAGATGGCACCACTACCAAGCTGATGGCAGGTGTAGCCTGAGTCCCAGTCGTAGCTTCTGGTATTGCCATTGATGAGTGCATTGCGAGTTCTTGAGACACCTTCAATCACCAGAGCACTGTTTTTGATGGTGGCCACATTTTCTGAGGGGACTGAAGGTGAAGATAAAGTAGAAATTAAAAATAAGAGATTTTCATAAAATTCATAAGAAATTAGATTTTTTTTTTTTTTCAGTTCTTAGCTAACAAGCTTTTACCCACATAAATATTACAATTTAATGTCAAGAAAAAAACTTTCACTGGGAAACAAGACTTAATTTGTAAAGGACTATACCACCAGGGTTAAGCAAACAGTAGTTTGGGAGAAAATTTTAGCTGGCCCACAGAAGAATATATTCAAAACTAATCAATCACATTCTTAAGTCAAAACGTTTATTGATCTTAAGTCCTTATAGATGATTTTTCTTTTATTTAAAGTTACACAATCGTAATTTCACAAAATATAAAAGTAGTACACTGGAATAAAAACAGATGAATTTAGTGGTCCACTGGAATGAAACTTCTGAATTTAGTGATCTACTGGAATAATACTTATGATTATAGTGGTCCACTGGAATGAAACTTATGAATTTAGTGGTCTGTGGGAATAAAGCTCAATAATATAGTGGACCTTAAGGTAAAAAAATGTTTCCAACTGCTGGACTACATGTACACTAGATTTTATAAAAAAAAAAATTTTTATATCCATTTTCCATCGGAAAGAAAATTTAACAAATATTGCATATTCTGTATAAATGTAAACAGTGTGTCATATCAAGCTTTAGGTTTTAATTACAATTTGAAACTCCAAATAACAAAATATTCTAGCCAATGTTGGCTGTTTTTTCTTGCGAATAACCTTTAATTCATTGACTCTGGTTTATAACGTGTATCAGTATGGAACTAGCAATAGGAAAACAACTAGAAAGAAGCATAATTCATCAATGGTGAATGGAATAGCAAGGAAAAAAATGTACTTACCAACCAAGCCTCTTTCAAGGTGAAAAAGACGAGTTGTGTAGAAGCATTCAAATGAGACAAGGTGAAAAACTCTATTCACAGTATTGTGCGTACCTACAACTTTAATATATCTTTAAAAAAAAAAAACACAGTAAAATGGCAGTGAGACTATAAAAAATAAATTTTAAAGTTTTGAAAAATGTAACACTGGGTGACTGTCATGGATGTGTTGTTGGTGTGTTTGGGTGGGGTTGTTGTGCATTTCATGAGTTTGGTGGGATTGAAGGGGGGGAAGTGAATGGGGGGAGTGGGGTGTGGGGGTGGGGGGGGGGAGAGAGAGGGGGAGTTAGAGGGAGAGGGGAGAGGGAAGAGGGGGTGGTGTGAAATATAGGTTTAAAATTGAGATAGGGAGATATTATATTGTGTAATAGAGAGATGTGTTATATTTTATATTATGGTGTATTCGCTATATGTGTTTGTTGTATTTTTTTATATATATAATTCGTTATTAATTCTTTGTGTTGTGGGTGGATTTATAAAATAAAAAAAGAACCACGACCTTCGAAGCTTTTCTTGTGATTTATAAGTGAATGTGGAAGATGAAAGGTAATGTTTGAAGATAATTTAAAACGATCTATGACAGCTTCTCACCTTACAACACGAGCAGGAAAATGAAGTTTCTGCCAGGATCTACACAAATAACTTGTATGGTCAATTACACGTTCATAGTCTTTATCATCCATTGATATCTCAACATAATAAGAGTAGGATCTGAAAATGTCATATTCCCTGTGCTCAAGTGAACATTTTTAATGTTACAGTTAACGAAACAAAACAACCACTTTAGAGTTGAAAGCATCCAATTACATTATTTAGGTGAATGATAAGCAATTTAAAATGTTCCAAGTAAAGGAAATAGAATCAGACTGACTTTAGAGATGAACACATTGGCCTTGACCAGCCTTGTTGTATACATCAACCAAGTACTTTATAGGTGAAATTAGCTATCTTTATAATTGTCATATATGTATATCTGTACTAGCAAAACCATATCCAGGTTTGGCCCGGAGGGAAATAGTCATAGGCTTTGTCCCACCACACTCCTTTCACAGACCCCCCCCCCACCACCACCACCACCACCATCCCTTCATATTCCCCAAGCCCTTCCACCCCCCCCCCCACGACCCATTCCTTTTCCCACCCACCTCCTACATTCCCAGTACCTTATGTGATGGGCTTAATCAATTCAGGGCATAATGAGCTGACATATTTGTATGTTCAACAGAAATAGAATAAAGAATCCTATTCCACATTAAAATGGCCCCTTTTCATATGGACAACTTTTGCGAATGCCTTCAACAATATGTGGACAATAACAGTTGTCATTTGAAAAAAAAAAGATTATTTTATCTGACATTTTGTTACTGTGAAAATACCTCATGTCTTTATCCCACAGCAACAGTTTCACAGTATTGATAATGTATGGCTGTCCGAGTTTTATCACAATTCCATGCCCATTGTTGCCATCAATGGGATGTCTTGTGAACCCTCTGTCTAAATCATAGTTCTGTGTATCACCATCTAACAGTGCTGTTTTCATTTCTCCTCTAATAACTGTTGAGCCCAAACGAATTGTGGCCACATTTTCTTCAGTGACTGATCAATTATGAAAAATAAAATCATTTCAAAGTCGAAAAAAAAAATTACATGGATTTCTAAGGACTTACCTTAAAAGAGGGAGGAAACAGAGCAAAACCATTTTTTTTTTAAAAAATTGAGAAAAAGAATAATTATTTTTATTCTACATATTTTTAAAAAAATAAAATAAATAAAAAAAAAATTTTTGAAAAATATTTTTAAAAAAAAAGTTTTTTTAATAAGTGTATGTGTGCATGTTCCTAATTAATTCTGACCAATAACAGACTGTTACCTAGGAAACCACGATATTTTAAATCCATATCTCTGCTCTCTGTTTGTATTTTAATGGCATCCAGAATAGCATCAGAAGAAACTAGGTGAGTGTCCCGGACTATATTTAATAGCTCTTTCATTTCAATTAACTGCAGCCTGACTACTTCTAAGATTGGTGTCGGGTCTTGTCCAGTATTATGCTGAGCCCATTTGCAAACAGCTCGAAAGATGTCGATTTCAGGTGCACAGAACGAGTCTCTAGATATTAAATCTCTCATTGATGTCTGTGGGAAAAAATATAATTTAAGAATCGTTAATTTTACAAGGTATTCTTTCTGAATCATATTTTTTTAAAATCTAAATCTTTGAAGCAGGGAACAGCGCACCTCTCATAAATAATTGAGAAATTGAAAGTTTTAATATTTCAAAATAAAACATATTGTGTATAACTTCTTTTGACTAAATCAAACAACAAAAGCTTCACATTCTATACAATGCATTGTCTGAATAAACAAATAATATGCTAACCACAACAAAACCTGAACAGATATGTTGTTCCTCCTTACTTTCAACAACTAAAACATGTCAAATAAAAATGTTAAAGTTTATCAACTCACTTGGGTTAAAGTCAGGAAGCTGTCACTGACTAGCACTTCTTGTGCATTTTTATCTATGTAATCTTTACAAACATTGCATAAAGATGTCAAACTGAAACAAAACAAATTGACAGGCAAACAGAGAAGACAAAAACAAAATTTTATTCCTAGTTTGAATTTAAATTTAAAATAATTTCAAGTGATACTGCAAAGCTAGGAAAAAAAACTGTAAAAAATGAGAAAATAAAGAATTGTAATTATTTTTAGAATGTTCGTGTTCCCAGCACTTTTGCCTTATTTTCAATTACTTTGAATCTATGCCACAATTCTACAGTTAGTTTATAAAATAAGTAAATGCTGTTGCTTCTTAGAATAAAATAATATTAACATAGTTCTGAAATTTAATTACATTGTTTTCTGAATACATTAATGTAATATTTTTTTTAATGCATGTAGGGAGTATCACTGTATGCTACATGAAAGGAGTATCGCTGTATGCTACAATCATTCAATATTTTAAGATACAAATAAACCTGTGAAATCATTAAGCATAAAGTCATTTTAATTTGCTGTTTATTTGCCCAAAAAACAAAAAAACTGATATATTTCTAGATTTTATAACTAACCTATAAATATTTGCCAAGTCATATATGTGACAAACATTGTGAATATTCAGTATGGCTTTCAGATAATCAGAAATTGATGACTCAAGCTCCACAAACCCAAACCTGTGTGACAAACTCAAAATATCCAAAAGATTCTCCTCCTGGAAAAATAAAAATGACCTAAGTTTATAAGAACAATAGTTATGATTGCTGCAGATGAAGTAAAATGTGTAATTAATAACTAAGATATTATCAGTATATAACAATAGTAAGCATCTGATTTGAAAAGTAAATGAGAAATTTACAATGAAAAGTACATTGTCTTCTTCCAAATTGAATAAGTAATTATGTAAAACTAAATTATAAGTAATTATGTAAAACTAAATTATAAGTAATTATGTATATGTCTTTGTGTCTAGATTAAATGTCTTTTTTTCTTACATCTTTTTTTTATCTGAAATTTCTGATGTATTAAGCTTTAAAGCGAGATGTCTCAGACTAAATAAAGACATTTCAAAATCTACTAACAACAAATGAAGCATTAACATTATTTTACCCTACCTGGATCTCAACAAGGTTCATACGACCTGTGTAGATGTATTTAAGCAGACATGAAAAAGCAACCGAAGGTGTATCAGGTAGTTCTATCTCAGTGGTTCCAGGCTGTGATTCTTTCATACCACCATATAAAAGTGCCCTAATTTATAATAATGTATGCCATAAAAATGAAAATAACATGAATTTATATAGCAAACAAAAAGCATTTTATTTTTTGCATAAGTAAAAAAAAAAAAAGGGACAGTTACTACACTGAAAATTTTTCTAAAGTAGGGGGTTGTCTGCCTGTGTAACTTACCTAAAGTAGTCAGAGCGTGCAGCTAAAATGACTTTGTGGCTGCGAAACTTTGAATCATCAACAACTAAGGTAATATCAGCATAATCCTCTGTGTCTACTAATTCAGCAAAGTTCTCTGACAAACTGCTGACATGATCGACTATCCCCATTGGAGCTGGAGAGCGTAAGTGATGATGATCACACATTCTTAAATCTTCTGGTCAGTTATATATCTGTTCAACAGATTAAATTATTTTTTTTATTCAACATTTTTTCTCAATAAAAAGCTTAAAAAGAATTACACAATATTAAAAATATCTTGCTGAAAAAACAAACTGAACATTTTAAAGCTTGAGTAAATCTCTTTAACATTAGCTTTATCATATAGGTGACAGGGGGGTTGTGCTGTGTAGAGTGCTGTACTGTTGACAGAAGATGAAAGTTCCAGTAAAGGTGGATGGGCGTTGTGCTAGCTTTCAACAGATCATTTTTACATTTCATCTGCCACAATGAACCCTTGGTGGCTTAATGGACCATTTTTTTTATCATATAAATGCTACTATGCTGAGAAGCATCCAAATAAAATTAAAACAGTAGTTTAATAAAGTAATTACAATAATATATAACCCTGAAAATTTTCTGCCTAACCTCAATGCTAGAAACCTACAACCCTAAAAGTTAAAAATAAAACATAAGCTTAATCCTATCTATGATTTTAATTACACTGATTTAAACTATTTTACACTCGGTTAAAATTAGAGATTTGTATCCACTCTATAACTATAACATTTGAAATATAAGATATATAAAATCATTTCCCCTTTATTCAATTAGTTAAATGATTCAATCTGCAGAAATTACACTAAGTCTAATCTAATTGTAGGATAAAAAAAAATTTCTATTAACAGCCTGAAATCAACCTAGATAATACTACATTAATTTCATTAAACTAATCATGATT